>QPKB01000008.1:28918292-29119898 GCA_003546025.1 Camphora micrantha | reverse complement strand
CAAAAATCAAAACAAAATCTGGCTCTCATGCCAACAAACAAAACTTGGTTTTCAAAAATCCGGCTTTTACGCCAAAAACAAAAAATCGGCTCTCATGCCAAAATCCGGCTTTTACGCCAAAAACAAAAAATCGGCTCTCATGCCAAAAGTGGCTTCCATGCCACATCGGCTTTCACGCCACCAAAATTTGGCTTTCACGCCACCAAAATCGGCTTTCATGCCACTTCAAAATTTTCAGCTTTCAAGCCATCAAAAACCAGGCTTTGTGCCACAAAATCTGGCTTTCATGCCAAAACAACACTTTTGACAAAAGATTTTCACAAAATGATAACCTTTTGATCAAGATTTTCAAACAAACATTCCCATTCAACTTTTGCTTATTTTCAACAAAAAGAATTTAAGTAGAACAAGGGGATAAAAAATAGAGTGCCAAAATGTTTATACATGGAGGTACCAAAAAAAAGAAAGAAGAAAGTTTGTCAAAAGCTCAGTCCATCATAGTCTTCAACCAAAGACTAAGGTCCTCGAGCAGACTCTTGGCCTCAGCCTCCAAAGCTTCCAGGCCACGCTTCTTCAAAATGCTGCCATAAAATACGGCAGAAAACCGCGATCCATCTTCCCAAAGAAGTTGCCATCGCTCATGCTCCTGAGTCTTTCTTCGGAGATTCCCGTCAACCTCTTCCCACGCCTGTTGAACGGCCGCATTGGAAGATCTGGCAGATCGGCGAGGTGCATCAGTAACAAGGCCCTTACCCTTGTTCGTTCTGGAGGAACCACCTGCAAAAGTCAGAAAGGAAGAAATCAACACCAAATGACAGAATTTTGCTATAAAAAAAAATCCTAGCGAAATTTTGGCATGGTTCCGGGGCAATTTCGAAGAAAAGGGAGGCACCCCGAAAAAGAAAGGAAGCTTGAAGATGAGCTCAACATTGCTGCGAGCTCATAATCAATGAAGGATTCTCGAAGAAGACTTGAATTCAAACATGTGCTGCGATGATCAGAGCCTTTCTTCTCAAATCTTACTGCATGATAAGCAGAGAAAGAGCTCAACATGCTGCGGCGAGCTCAAAAATCCAAATAATTGCAAAGCTCTGTCGAAATTCTGCGGAGACTAGAGAAGTGGACTCAACATTGCTGTTAAGCTCCAAAAAATCCCAAGACTTGCAAGAAATTCGAGGTATGCATCATCATGCTCCCAAGTCCATTTACCAAAATCATGCACAAAATCATCACGCATTAGATGCTAGGAAAACTTTGACAGAAGTTGACCCATTCCAGCCCAATTATGGTCAAAAAACCAATCACACTTTGTGTCTAAGTCAAAAGTCCTGTATGTTTTGACCTAGATAATGTCTAGCCTTTTATCTTTGCATTTTATGCATTGTCTTGAATTGCATAAACCTCATATTCATGGTGAAAAAAAAGAGAAAGAAAAAAAAAATGATCATCAAAAAAAAGAAGAGCAAAAAACCTCATATCATGGTGAGAAAAAAAACGAGGCTAACAAAAAAAAAGTCGAAGAAAAAAAAAGAAGAAAAAAAGATAAAAAAAGCAGAACGTGCCACAAAAAAAAAAAAAAGGAAAAACGAAAAAAAAAGAGAAAACACGTGAAAAAGAGAAAAAAGAAAAGAAAAAAAAAAAAAAGAGAAAAAGAACTTTTCTACATCTACATAGGGTTTTCTTGGAAAAGAAGACCTACTTGAAGACCATGGAGAAGAGAAGAAGAAACTTGAAGATCCTGAGAAAACTCTGGAGCACTCTTTGAAGGTTTTTGCAAAAGAGAAAGCAACAAGAGAAAGAAACCCCATCTCCATTGCTTTTATAGAAAAGCAAACCAAAGAGGAAAGGAGGAGAAAAGCAAGGAGGTAAGTGCTAAAATTAGCAAACTTCTAAAAGAAAGGGAGATTTGAGATTATTCTCTCCTAAGAGGAGATTCTTGAGAAATTCTCTCCAAAAGAAAGGGATTTGAGTAAAACTTTCTGAGAAAGAAAGATCCCGAGAAAAATCCCAAATCCAAGAATACTTGAGAGATTCTCTCCAAGTAAGGAATATTTTTAGATATTCTCTACACAAAAAGGATATTTTTAGATATTCTTTACAAAATGACACCACATGAGATCTAAGCCATTTTTTAAAAGCTTAAGGTCCCATGGGTTAGCCCATATGAGCCAGGTTTGACCACCTAGCACTAAAAGTGGCTTTTAGTCAAAATTTCTCTACCTTACAAGAGCATACAAAATGGTTCCATGCCCTCTCTTGAGTTGATTGGACCATACCAAAAAATTCCAAGCTTCATAAGCTTCCAAAAGAAACCCAACCATCCAAACCCCTGCACCAAATCAAGCCACAATCTTGAAATTGACATTCCACAAAAAAAAAAAAACCAAACCACTCCAATGGACCCAAAAGTGTCCCAAAGAGTGACCAAAAAAACAAAACCATGGTCCCCTAACTTGCCACATACAGCTTGTTAGGTCACAAATGGCGAAAAAAAAACCAAAATCCCGACCCCCTAACTCGCCACACATACAGCCTGTTAGGTCACAAGGTCAAAAAACAAAAAAACCTTCTTAACCGCCTAATGTGCCACATAAAGCTTTAGGTTCACAAGGTTAAAAGGGAAAACCCAAAATCAAAACCCATATCCAAATGTCATTTCAAAATCCTGCCTTGAGACGGTACATGACCCCTCTCATTACCGCGGAAATCCCTTTGAAGCTCAAAAAAAGCAACTCCATCAAAAGAAAACGCTCAAGACTCTTGGTCAAGCAAGAAGAATCTCCTTCAAATTCTCTTCGAGGCACACCGACTGCCAGAGCTGCACACCTCGTCGCTGTACCTCGAGGGGCATTTGTTGACACCAAAAATGTCACTATGTCCCTTCAACACCAAAAGCTACATGGAGCCACATCCTGCCATAAATAGGAAGGCGCCACTTCAAGCACCAGATCTTGTCAGAAATCAAACAAAACTGCAAGATCCTTCAAAGCAGCCAAAAGAGGGTACACATGAAGTTTCGGGCCATTTCGACATCATTTGGCCTAACTTCACTCCCTCCGACAGCCAGACAGGAGCTCCCGGCAGCGACAGTGTCGAAGACTTCAAAACTTCGATCAGAGCCTACGGATGGTCTCAAATACCTCCAAAAGGCCCCTGCCAAATTTCAAGTCAAACGGACGACGTTTGACCCTTCATCAACTCTCGGAAGCAAAAACAGGTACCTACCGGCGCGGAGCACCCCGGAATCATGGCATCCAAATTGGAGCTAATGGATCATCTCAAAATGACTCCAATAGGTCCCCTGTCAAGTTTTAGGTCAAACGGACATCGTTTGGCCTAGTTTCAAAGCTCGGCATTTCCTCGAGGTGAAATCAAGGCGAGCATTTGCGGGACCCCCAAAAGGCTTCAAAACTCAAACCAAAGCCCATGGTTGGTCTTACTTACTACTCAGGAGGCTCCCTGTCAAATTTCAGGTCAATCGGACATCGGTGACCACAAGTCAAAGCTCGGCATTTCTCTCATGGCGAAATTAAGGCAAGCGTTTGCGGAACCCCAAAAGGCTTCAAAACTCAAACCAAAGCCTACGGTTGGTCCTATCTACTGCTCAAGAAGCTCCACGTCAAATTTCAGTCATTCCGACATCGTTTGCCTAGTTTTCAATGCTTGACAAAAAATCGGCAAAACCGCACAACAAAGTCTTCGGCTTTCCAGAAAAAATAGGAAACTTTGTGTGCTCCGATTTGCGTGGCTTCTCGTCGGGTTTTCTTCAAGAGAATCAGGCCAATAAATGAGGGGAAATGTCAGCAAAAATACAGAAAGAAAAAAAGAATGAAAAAAGATCGAAAAACGGCGAAGAAACGGCGACCCGACGGCGACCAAAAAAAATGGCCAAGGCCCATGGTGCGCGGCCGACTCGGGCGACCATGGTCGCCGGCGACCATGGAATTCCGGCGACCCAAAAATTCGCCGGAAGACCCTTTTTCGGTCCTTTTCGCGTGTTTCGAGTTGATTGGCCCCTGTGATTTTTCCAAAATCTGATTTTTCGTGCATGAAAAATCCGTCGATCTTCGTCAACATCACGGATTCGCCGCCGAAATCATTGGATGATCATTAGATGCCTCGAAATCGCCAACCGGCGACAAAGAAAGCACACTTTCTTGCCCGCCCGATCGTGAAATCGACAGGACAGATGTTGCCGGCACGTTGACATTAATCAATGTCTGAAATTGCATCGCCATCCGACATCAAACAACATGTGGATCCACCGGCGGTCATCGCAAGAAGAATTCCAAAAGACGCGGCGCGGCCCGCGACTCTTCGAGCGACTTGGCGACCAATTAATGAGGTTAAATGACCCGTTTTATGACAAGTTAATGCGGTCATTAACTCATTATTTTGGACGGCCCAATCAAAAGCAAGCAAATGGGAGTTACAAGTCAGAGGATTTATGGCATTAAAGCCATGAAACTCCTCCCATGATGGGGATTAAAAGCAATAAAGGCTCATTATTCTCCATCGCCAATCAGATTTCAAGGAAAAAGGAGTTACAAAACAAGTAATTAAAAACTTGTAACTCCTCCCATTATGAGTATTAATGCATTCAATGCTCATAAACCCTCCTAAATGGCTACAAAGGCCTATAAATAGGAGGGCATTCCAAGGAAAAGGAAAGGATAAAAGAAGATCCTCGCTCGATCTAGCTCTCGCTCTCCCCCCGAGAAGACAAAAAATCCAGAAGCCCTGCAACTCTGCTGCAAAGACCACCAAAAGGTGATTGAAGCACCCTTGGGGGCCACCCCCCCAAGGACCTCCCTTCTTCTACCAACATGGCTAAAACGTGGCTTTTCAGCCCGTTTACTTAGCTTTTTATCGGATATAAGACCTCTCTTGGTCTTTGTCCTTTAAAAATCTGAGGTTAAAAAGCCAAGCCAAGAATCCAAGCATCGTGTTCTCATCTGCATGGACGATGGAGGAGCCCATACATGACTCGCGACCGTCGATCTGAACGTGTCCCCACAATCGAATGAGAAGTCAGATTTCTTTTCTTGATTTCTATTGTACTTTATTTTTCTTTTAGAGACAAAAAAATCACAATTCTTGTCTTTCATAATGGATAAGACTTGTAAATCGCCTTTTTTACGGCAAATCGCCTTTTCACGGCAACAAATGAAATCGCCTTTCACGGCATATAAAAAAAAAAAAAAACCCTTTTGTCTCTTTTCTTAAAATATGTGTGCAATAGAAACTAGAAAAAGTTTCATTTCCCCTTTCTACTTGTGAAGGTGGATCTTCGGATCACCATTCCTAAATTCCAAGTAGAAAAAGAGAAATTGGCATACCCGTACAAAAAAGAAGAAAGATGTTGATACCCTTTACTTTTCTTCTCCTCCCTCCGCGTACTCCGAAAGACCCGGGAGCGGAGGCAGCGGGAGAGAGGGAAAGAACCGGGTCCATCAGTGTTCTCATGGTCCTTTCAATACATCCAATGTACGCAGCACCGGGATGCTGAATCTTACATTTTAATGATCGAGACCAAAAACACACTATCTCATAGTGATCAAAAGCGCGTTGCAAACCTTATCAGATGAGATGCCCAGTCTCATCACCGGTTGTGAGATGTTTAGTATAAGATGTGATAAATGTCTCCGTGTGTGATCTCATCCATACATATATATCACATCTAATATACTAATGGACCCAGTTCATCTTTGAACCATTTTATGTTCATATTATTGGTCATGTGCATTAAAGTAGTAAAACACCATTCAAATCTCATGAAAGTAAAGCATGATATTATAAATAAAGAAATTAATCAATTTAATTACATCATCTGATGAATTAAGTCCATACAATCTAACAGTATCAATGGAGAGCCTTGAAGGAGAGGAAGAGAATGATGATCTCCATTATGATGTTGGTGCAAGCTTGGTAGTGTGGTGATGATGGAAAGGCAAGAAGAAGGAGAAGAAGGAAAACCCTAGGCAAGAAAGTTGCTGGAAAAAGAGAAAGAAGAAAGAGATGGGTTCTTATATAGCATTTGTAAGTGGGCTCCACCAACTTTGGAATTTTGAAAAGGCTGAAATAGTAGTTTTCGGACCTCGGATGAAGTCGACGAAGATGGAAGAAATGATCGTCGAAATTTCTAGTATCCAAAAAGTATATGTTTCGCGGGGTTTCGGGAATATCAAATATTTGGTCCAGATTTAGTGTAAAAGACTGTTTTGCCCTCGATGCAATGAAAGTCGGTTTCGGGATTCGGGACGGGAACGATATCAACATAAAGTTGTAGAGATCGACAAGATTAATAAAAATGGAATAAAACACAAATCCAATGAATCTTAATTAATCCCCCAAGAACACACAAAGTCATAAAAAAACCCCTAAAGGGCCCCACTAATCACAAAAGCAGCCTCAAAATTTCCCAAAGCTATAACAAAGCTATTCTAAACCCAATCTAAACTAAAATACACCAAACACACTTAGAACTAACACGCAACTTAATCAACACTAAATCGAGGCCACTCGGGTCGGGGTCTTACATCCTTCCACCCCTTAGGATATTTGGTCCACCAAAATAAAATTCAAAACTCACCTTGGGGAGAAGATGGATACTTCTTCTGCACTTGGTCTCGCAATTCCCATGTCACCTCTTCCGGTCCATGATTCTCCCAAAGCACTTTCACCCACTGCATAGTACGCATCCTCAATTTCTTGCTCCTTTGTATCACTGATCTGAATAGGCTTCTTGACATAGGTAGCATCCTCTTTGATTTCCAACGGTTCATGCCAGAGTACATGTGAAGGATCGGAAACATACTTCTTCAACATAGACACATGAAAAACATTGTATACGCCAGATAGCTCGGGTGGTAAGGCTAATCTATAAGCCACGTCACCAATCTTGCTCACTATGTCGTATGGTCCAATGTATCTCCGGGATAAGTAGCCTTTCTGCCCAAATCTCAATGTTTCCCCTAGTGGGTGACACCTTCAAGAAAACCTTATCTCCTTCTTCGAACTGTAAATCTCTTCTGTGAGAATCTGCGTAACTCTTCTGTCTAATCCGGGCTACCTTCAAACGTTCTTGAATCTACCTGACCTTGTCACTGGTTCACTCACTGTCAAACCCCAACCCAGGATTAACCCAATAGTGTTTTCTTAGTGTGTGCTTAGTCCTAGGCGGATTTAGTTACCGTGGGTTAGAATTCCATTAGTCTTAGCTCTGAACATAGCTTTGGGGAGTTTTGATAACGTTTAATGTTTAACTAGACACACTCAGGAAGGCTTGGGTGTACGTGCAAGCATGGGAAGATCGTGTTGAGTTTGTGTTAATCGTGGATTTCATTTCATTTGAATGGTTTTATGATTATTTACAACTTTTGTGTTTAGCCCGTCTGCGTTTGAAGCCCGAAAAACTCAAGTTTTTGGCTAAAGGGTAAAATTGTCTTTTCACACCCAAATCTTGACACACTTTTCGAAATCTCAAAACTGTGTCAAAAATATACTTTTCGGAAACTAGATATTTCAAGGATCATTTTTATCCTTCTTCGTCAACTTCATTTGAGGCCCGCAAGACCATGTTTTCACACATGCAAGAATTAGCACTTAAAGGGTCCCACTTGCAATGTACTTAAGCTACTTTCCCTTCCTCTCCCTCTCCATTTCCAAATCTCTGCAACTTTCTTGACCTAGGGCTTAAAACCCTTTTTCCTCTTCACTTTCCCCTATTGAATGCACGAGCTAGAGACCTCCAAAAGAAATTCCAAGACTATCATCTTCTTCCTCTCACCCCAAGCTTTCTATTGATGCTATTTTTCCTGGATTCTAGTTGGGCAAACTCTCCATTTCCTTCCTTACTTCTTGTTTGGGCACCTCTAGTAAAGAGCTCCAACCCACCTTTTCAATGGAGTTCTTTTGACTCTCAAGGATCTTGTTTTTCTAACTTTCAACACCCATTTCGAAATGGGTTTCTTGTTTGTATTTTTGGTGAGTTTTTGAATGTTTTTCATGGTTTTTTGTAGTTCTTGGCTTAGCTCTTGAATAGGAGTGCTTGAAGGAAATTGTGTTAGCATTTGGGGAAAGGCAAGTAATCTCTATAGGTTGATTATGCATGTGTATTGTGGATTTCATTATTACTCTTGAAGTTTGCATATAACTTGTTATTAGGTTCCATTGTTATGTTTTTCTTAGACTCCTATTTTATGATTTCTACTCAAGCATATGTATTAATGTAAGTAACTTCCAAACTTTCAGATCTCTATTTGATTGTAAGCTTTGCTCCTTTAGAAATTTGGGCTTGTTTGATAAGAAATAGGATTTGAATGTTTAAAATTATGGATTGAATGGTATGGAATGTGAATTTGACCCCTTGGAGAGCATGGAGGCTCAGGGATTTCAGGTGGTCTAGGTGTAAGATGGAGAGAGGAAATTGGCTTAAGAGCCATTTATGAGAAGTGCAATTTCTGCACTCAGCGAGCACAGGCAGAAGCATGTTCGCTCGAGCGACCTATGGTTCGCTCGAGCGACCAGGCCACTGCCTGCTCCGAGCACAGGCAGAAGCCCGTTCGCTCGAGCGATCTCTGGGTTCGCTCGAGCAACCAGGCCACTGCATGCTCCGAGCGCAGACAGAAGGCTGTCCGCTCGAGCGACCATTGGTTCGCTCGAGCGAACTGTCTGCTGTCTGGCCAGTTTCAAGACAGAAACCTTGATCGCCTGAGCGACCTGATGGTTCGCTCGAGCGAAACTGTCCAGACCGCTCGAGCGACCTGTCAAATCCCAGTTTTGGAAATTTTACCCCATTTATATACTCTTTAAAGATTTGAAAACTAGGCTATGTTAAGGACTTTAACCTCACATTGTGTAATTGGAACTCCATGATATGAACCAACTTCGGGGACACCAATTCTTTTATTTTAACAATGGAATCCCAATTACACAAGAGTCAATGAATGGCCTTAGCATATACTTGATGAAACTATTGTGTTTTTGAACTTTGGTTTAATACAACAAGTAATATCGTGTACTCGCTTTGATATGCATTTTGCTAGCCGTGCCTTGTTTTGTTTTGATTAGTGATTTCCCCTTTTTGTTCCGACGTGTTTGGATTGTGTTTCACATGTTTTGTGCATTCATGAACTCAAGTGAACACCACAGAGTTTGGACTGCCCGTTCAGTTTGATCTACTGTTTGGGGGTCCTTAAACATGTGGACTATCTACAGATTAGTCGTGTATTTATTACACATCGTGCGTGTCCGGTTCTGCGGCCGAAATCCCGTATTTGTGGTGGGAATCGTGTCCTGTTATATTATGTATTTCGTGCTCGTCGTGCGTGCTTACTCTTTTCATTATAAATGATAGAGAAAGGATGGGCTCTTTATGAATTTACGATTCATGATATATTATGTACGCATGCTAGTTTGTCATTAATTTTGAAACGCATCTCAATCGAGAATTTATTTTAAGTTCAGTAAAATTGTTCTTACATGTTTTTATTTTAGGAGGTAACAAATTAACACACTTTGATAAACCTTGTGACTTGAACTATGTTGGGAATGTTATGATATAACTCCTTTTCTGATATTTTTGGTCTTAATGATGTAAATGTTCATATTATTTTGTTATGACGTGATTTGCTACACGCTTCCGCCTATTTAATCGTGTGAGCTAGATTTCCGTGTCCTCGGAATCCTCACCGCGGGAACCTGTGGGAAATTAATTAGCTTATCTCAACAATCACCGTCGCGGGGCCCGGGTCTTAGTCCGGGGTCGCGACAGGACTGGTATCAAAGCGGGACTTGTTTCAGGCACTTAAAACAAAACTAGAAAGATCTTAGGATCGTGGCGAGGGGTCGTGAGTTCGTGAGTTCGCTTAGTGTGACGTCTAGGAAACCATTTGACCATATTTATTGTGTACTAACTCTTTGTTTTACAGCAATGCCTTCTAGAAAAGCTCCTCCCAACAATGCCTCGGCTAGTAATCAGAATGAGACCGATCCGATTGCTACACCCACAACTAATCAATTTCAGGAACTTATGCAAGTAATGTTAGAACAGCAGAGGCAAGCCAATGAAACACAAGTTAGATTCTAAGAGCAGATGGCCAAGAAGGATGAAGAAATGGCTCAAGTTCAGAGGCAACTTTTGGATGTTCTCCAAAATAGGCACGAAGCTCAACCTGTAGCCCCAAATATTGTCATATACAATAGGGAGCATGATCATAATCTATTATTTGAGAGGTTCAGGAAAGAGGGCACTAAACGAGTTTTTAGGGAACGAGAACCCATTAGTAGCAGATGATTGGCTGGCAAACACCGAGAAGATTTTTGATGTCTTTACTTGTACAGGGAGGCAGAAAGTCAACCTCACAGCTTCCTTGTTTTATTGGCTTGCAGATCAGTGGTGGCAAACAGTCAAGGACCCATATATGACAATGGCCAACGAGGAAGCATGGGCAGCCTTTAAGACTCAATTCCAAGACAAGTATATTCCTTCTCATATCAAGAGACAGAAAGCTATCGAGTTCCAGCAACTCAAGCAGGGTAATACGACCGTGTTAGAATATGTCACCAAATTTGAGAGACTAGCTAGATATGCTACTAAGCTTATTAGCACAGAGCAGAAAAAGACCAACAAATTCTTGGAGGGACTAAATCCCATCATCATGAGAGATACTATTGGGTAGTTCCACCGGCTACCTATGATGAAGCTGTCAAGCGGGCATACAAGTTTGAGGACATAAACAATATGATCATACAAGACAGGAAACAACACTATCAGCAACAGAATCAGAGGCAACAACACCACAACAAGAAACCAAAGCAGGACCAGAATCAAGTGAGGCAAGGTTGTGCTCACTGTGGCAAGAACCATGAAACTCATGAATGTCGCAAAGCCACAGGTGCTTGCTTCAAATGTGGGGCAATGAACCATGCGATCAAGGATTGCCCACAACTTCAGAATCAACCCAACAGGAACCAGCAGCAGAGGCAAGCAGCTCCTCAGAACCAGGCACCAATTCAGAATCCAGCTAGGCCACTCCAGTAACAGCAGCAAGGAAGACCACTAGTGCAGAATCAGAATCTCCGTCCCTCCTCAGCATAATAGGAATGCCCAAGGTAGACAGAATCAGGTACAGAACAGACCACAACAGCAAGGACATTTATTTAATCTCAATCGTGCGGATGCTGAAGCTGCAGGAGATGTGGTAGAAGGTAAACTTCTTGTTTGTGGAGTAGAAGCACAGATTTTATTTGATCCTGGATCAACACACTCTTTTATATCTCCTATGTTTGTCAAGATGATTGATGCACCACATAGTCAACTGGATTACATTTTGATTGTTACAACATCAATAGGTAAACAGGTTGAGTGTAAAACCTATTACCCTAATTGTCCAGTTTTGTTAGGAGATGTTAATTTACCTGCCAACCTTATTGTGCTAGACATGCATGATTTTCATATCATTTTAGGCATGGATTGGTTAGAAGCATATCATGCCACCATGGATTGTTTTAGCAAAACCATAACATTCAGATTGCAAGGAGAACAAGCAGGACTGATGTTTCAGGGAAACAAAAAATCGACTAGAGCAGGTTTTATTTCAGTGCTTAAAGCAAACAGATTGATACAAAGTGGATGTGAAGCTTTTATAGCATTTATCGCGGAGGATAAACAGTCCCAAGAGGTGGAGGGAATCCCCGTTGTGTGCGAATTTCTGGATGTTTTTCCAGAAGAAATCCCGGGATTGCCACCAATTAGGGAAGTTGAGTTCACGATCGAGCTTCTTCCAGGGACAACTCCGATCTCCATTACACCTTATAGGATGGCTCCAGCAGAATTGGGTGAATTGAAACTTCAATTGCAATAATTGTTGAACAAGGGTTTCATTAGGCCAAGTGTTTCACCTTGGGGAGCACCGGTTTTATTTGTGAAAAAGAAAGATGGAAGCTTGAGAATATGTATTGATTACAGAAAATTGAATCAGGTGACTGTCAAGAACAAGTACCCTTTGCCAAGGATAGATGAATTGTTTGACCAATTGCAAGGAGCAGCATACTTTTCCAAGATAGATTTGAGGTCTGGGCACCACCAGTTGAGGGTTAGAGATTCGGATGTGCAGAAAACGGCATTGCAAACAAGATATGGGCATTATGAGTTTTTAGTAATGCCCTTTGGATTGACCAATGCACTCGCAATCTTCATGGCCCTTATGAACAAAGTGTTTGCACAGTACTTGGACCACTCGGCGGTAGTGTTTATTGATGACGTCCTTGTGTATTCCAAGAGTAGAGAAGATCACGAGAACACTTGAGGACATCATTGCAGCTTTTGAGAGACAATCAGTTATATGCAAAACTCAGTAAATGTGAATTCTGGTTAGAGCAAGTCGTTTTTTCTAGGCCACATCTGTTAGAATCACACGATCACTGAGAGGAGGGGGGTGAATCAGTGATGTCTCAATACTTTTTACTCGAATATAAATAAGTCCAACTAAACAAAGCAGTAAAACAAAAATCAAGCAACCACAGGAACACAAGGTTTTAACGTGGTTCACCCAAAGGCTACGTCCACGGTGCAACGACTACCCGGACACCAATCCGTAGTTAGTCTTACTGATTAATTCTGAAGCTTCAACTTCAAGGAGCACCCACCCCTGTTTCAGATATCACCCACTATCTAGGAAGCAACAACTCCCTTTACAATTCTTCTGCACCAACAGACAGGATCACCAAACCCCAATACCAAGCACCCACTTGATATTTTACAATGATTAGAGAAGAACCCTTTACAGAAATTCCTTTCTACAATCTCTCACTCTCAATCCCATACAATCAAACTCTTAATAAATATGAACTGAGAGACACTTATCTGACAGAACTACTGATGAAGAACCATCTTCTTGATGCAGAGCTTCTTCTTTACTTGCTGTAGAAGAATCACAGCAGTATCTCCTTGCAAGCTCACACACCCTCAAGAATCTCTCTCTTTCTGTCTATTTCTGTGTGTACGTTCAAAGGTCCCTTGCATGCCTTTTTATAGGATTTTCCAACCCTAATTCGTGATTGCAAAAGGACTAGGAGAGGTTTTGGAAACTCCTGCAAGGAATAGAAGAGATTCCCTTTTTCTTCTCGCACAACTTTCTGTTTTGTACATTCCTTCAAGGATTGGGAGAGATCCCCTGTTTCTTCTCGCGCAACTTTCTGTTTTAAGCTCTGCGCTTGACCGACCTCAGTACTTGAACGAGCTTTGCGCTTTACCGAGCTGCTTAGTGCTTGACAGAATTTACCGAGCTGCTCAGTGCTTAACCACGCACTGCGCTTTACCAACCTCAATGCATTGCTGAACTGACCGAGCTCAACGCTTCGCCAGTGCTTGAACGATCTCTGCATTTGACGTTTTGCCGAACTGAGTTGTTATGGCCGAGATCAGTGCTTTACCAAGTTTAGCGCTTGATTCTTCTTTGAGCTCTACGCTTCTTCGAACTGAGTTGTCATGTCCGAGCTCCACGCTTTTTACCGAATTCCGTTCCAAGCTCCGTTCTTTTACTGAGCTCCGTGCTTTTACCAAGCTACGTTTTTTTTACCGTGCTCTGTGCTTTTATCGAGCTCATGTCTTCCTTGTTTTCGAGCTCATGTCTTCCTTGTTTACATAACCGAGGTGAGGCATTCTTTGCTGTGCCGAGCTGAGACATTCGGTGCTGTGCCGAGCTGAGGCATTCTGTGCTGTGCCGAGCTGAGACATTCGGTACTCTACTTGTGTGACAATGTGTTGACAATAATTCCAACACAAAATACCGAGCTTCAAACATCAAACTCTCTTCAAAATCCAACAATCTCCTCCTTTGGAATTGTTGGCAACACTTGGAACATGTTAACCATCTAGCAATCTTACAAACAGGTTTTTGTTATGTTCTGAACTACTGTAACATGTCTTCTCGGCAATTTACAGACTCCCCCTGAATTGGTAACACTTTATTCTCCCCCTTTGACAACAATCACAAAGGGACTTGCTTAGGAGCAAAAAGAATAGCAATAATGCATGCCCCCCCTTACAAGAAGGTCTCCTAATGCTTGGGAGAGTGAGTAACTCCCAATTTCTTGCGAAGATACTCGAAGACTTCCTTTGGTAGAGGCTTTGTGAAGATATCAACCACTTGTTCAGTAGTTGGAACATATTCCAATTTTACCTCACTGTCAGCAACCATTTCTTTGAGAAAGTGATAGCGTATTGCAACATGCTTTGTGCGGGAGTGCTGGACAAGGTTCTTGGAGATATGTATAGCACTTGTGTTGTCACAGTAGATTGGCGTAGGATCTCTCGTCTGAACATCGAGATCTGAGAGCATTTGACGCATCCACAGGACTTGGGTACAGCAAGTTGCTGCTGCTATGTACTCTGCTTCCGCTGTAGAAAGTGAAACTGAATCTTGCTTCTTACTGTGCCAAGCCACCAATTTTTCACCAAGATAGAATGCACCTCCACTTGTGCTTTTACGGTCATCTACACATCCAGCCCAATCAGCATCAGAATATGCAATGAGAGTGAATGATTTACCTTTCGGATACCAGATGCCGAGCTCCAAAGTACCCTTGAGATACCGAAATATCATCTTCACTGCTGTAAGGTGCTCTTCTGTTGGTGATGCCTGAAATCTCGCCACCATACATACCGCCTGTAGAATGTCCGGTCTTGTAGCCGTCAAGTAGAGCAAACTCCCTGTCATTGATCGGTAAGTGGTGTGATCAACTGATGGAGCCTTGTCGTCTTTACTAAGCTTTGTGTTAGTGGACATAGGCGTGCTTACTGGTTTGCTGTCTTCCATGTTGAACCGTTTCAGCATGTCCTTGATGTACTTCAACTGAGATATGAAGATACCATGTTTCAGCTGCTGCACTTGGAGACCAAGGAAGAAACTTAGCTCTCCAAGCATGGACATTTCAAATTCATTCTTCATCTCTTCAGCAAAATTTCTACACAACTCCTCTTCATTACCACCAAAGATTATGTCATCGACATAAACTATGACAACCAGTTGGTTACTTTGTTCTGTTTTGACATAGAGATTGCTATCAACCATTCCTTTGCCGAAACCAATCTTGCAAAGATAACTATCCAGTCGTGCATACCAGGCCATCGGTGCTTGTTTCAGGCCATATAGAGCCTTCCTCAACTTACACACCAGGTCTGAACTGTTGCTCAAGAGAAAACCATCTGGTTGCTCAATGTAAACCTCTTCCTCAAGTAGCCCATTCAAAAAGGCTGACTTCACATTCATTTGAAATACATTGAAGTTCTTGTATGCAGCCAATGCTAGGAACATTCGTATGGCTTCCAGACGAGCCACTGGTGCAAAGGTTTCTTCAAAATCTATGCCTTCAATTTGAGCATAGCCTTTACAAACTAACTTTGCTTTGTTTCTCACAACTTGACCATCTTCATTCAGTTTATTTCTAAAGACCCATTTAGTACCTATGACATTCTTATCAACATGTCTAGGGACTAAATCCCAAGTGGAGTTCTTCTCTATTTGCTCTAACTCCTCATGCATAGCCTTTAACCAATTTTCATCAAGGCTTGCTTCAGCCACTGTCTTGGGTTCGATCATTGATACTAATGAAAAAGTTTTAGCCACACTATGTCTAGTTTGAACACCAGCCTTAGGATTTCCAATTATTCGGTCCTTAGGATGTTGTTCTACCCAAGTATTGTGCTTCCTAGGAGTAGCAACTTCTGAACCGTCCCTTGATTCCTTAGAATCATTAGGTTCAGCCCTTTCATCGTCCAACTCAGACAAGTCCTCATAAACCGGACTTTCTTCACAGGTTACATGCATGGGTTCATAATGTTCATCAATTCTAACATCAGCACTTTCTATGAGTTTTCTGGTCCTTTTGTTAAGACACCTATATGCCTTGCTAGTGGAGGAGTAACCCAGAAATATACCTTCATCAGCCCTTTCTTCAAATTTTCCCAGATTCCGTTCAAGTCGCTTGATGAAGCACTTGCTGCCAAATATCTTGAAGTGCTTGACTGAAGGTTTCCGTCCAAACCACAATTCATATGGTGTTTTGTCTTCATGTCGTCTGATCATGCATCGATTCTGAATGTATACTGCAGTATGGATTGCTTCCTTCCAATATCTGTCAGCAAGTTTGCTCTCAACCAGCATAGTGCGTGCCATTTCCTGCACGGTGCGGTTCTTGCGTTCAACAACTTCGTTTTGCTGTGAAGTTCTAGGGGCTGAATATTGTCTTTGAATCCCATGATGTTCGCAGAACTTGGTGAATTCTTCAGATGTGAATTCGCCTCCACGATCAGACCTTAACGTCTTGATCTTCTTCCCTAGCATGTTTTCAACCTGTGCTTTAAACACTTTGAAACGATCAAGTGCTTGATGTTTATGTTCTAAAAATAAAACCCATGTCATTCTAGTATAATCATCAATGCATAACATGAAGTACTTATCTCCATTGGTGCTTTAAGTCCTCATTTGTCCGCAGAGATCAGTGTGTACAAGCTCAAGAGGTTTCCTCGTGTGATGCTCCTTTGTCTTGAATACCACCCTCGTTTGCTTTCCCTTTTGACAAGAATTGCAAACAGGGTTAGAAGGCTTCTTTATCATAGACATACCTCTCACCGCCTTTGTGTTGCAAATCTTTGACAGATTGTCAAAGTTTAGATGCCCGAGGCGCTTGTGCCACAACCAGCTTTCCTCCGTTTGGCTCATCAAGCAAGTTCTCTCCGACCCATGAGACAAGGTGTATAGATTACCTGTTGTTCTGGACCCTGTAGCCAGTGTTTTTCCATTGCTACACTTCTTGATTGCGAACCCATTCTTTGTGAAGATTACCTCATGACCTTTGTCACAGATCTGACTTACACTTAGCAGGTTGTGTTTAAGTCCAGACACAAACAGCACTTCTTCAGAACTGTTGACACCAAAAATGTCACTATGTCCCTTCAACACCAAAAACTACATGGAGCCACATCCTGCCATAAATAGGAAGGCGCCACTTCAAGCACCAGATCTTGTCACAATCAAACAAAAACTGCAAGATCCTTCAAAGCAGCCAAAAGAGGGGTACACATGAAGTTTCGGGCCATTTCGACGTCATTTGGCCTAACTTCACTCCTCCGACAGCCAGACAGGAGCTCCCGGCAGCGACAGTGTCGAAAACTTCAAAACTTCGATCAGAGCCTACGGATGGTCTCAGAATACCTCCAAAAGGCCCCCTGCCAAATTTCAAGTCAAACGGACGACGTTTGACCCTTCATCAACTCTCAGGAAGCAAAAACAGGCCTACCGGCGGCGGAGCACCCCGGAATCATGGCATCCAAATTGGAGCTAACGGATCATCTCAAAATGACTCTAATAGGTCCCCTGTCAAGTTTTAGGTCAAACGGACATCGTTTGGCCTAGTTTCAAAGCTCGACATTTTCCTCGAGGTGAAATCAAGGCGAGCATTTGCGGGACCCCAAAAGGCTTCAAAACTCAAACCAAAGCCCATGGTTGGTCTTACTTACTACTCAGGAGGCTCCCTGTCAAATTTCAGGTCAATCGGACATCGGTTGACCACAAGTCAAAGCTTGGCATTTCTCTCATGGCGAAATCAAGGCGAGCATTTGCGGGACCCCGAACGGCTTCAAAACTCAAACCAAAGCCCATGGTTGGTCCTATCTACTGCTCAAGAAGCTCCACGTCAAATTTCAGGTCATTCTGACATCGTTTGGCCTAGTTTCAATGCTTGACAAAAAATCGGCAAAACCGCACAACAAAGTCTTCGGCTTTCCAGAAAAATAGAAAACTTTGTGCTTCGATTTGCGTGGGCTTCTCGTCGGGTTTTCTTCAATAGAATCAGGCCAATAAATGAGGGGAAATGTCAGGAAAAATACAGAAGAAAAAAGAATAAAAAAAGATCGAAAAACTGCGAAGAAAAGGCGACCGAACGGCGGCCGAGAAATGGGCCCAAGGCCCATGGTCGCCGGCGACCTTGGCCCATGGTCGCCGGCGACCATGGAATTCCGGCAACCCAAAAGTCGCCGGAAACCCCTTTTTTCGGGTCCTTTTCGCGTTTCGAGTTGATTGGCGCCTGCGATTTTTCCAAAATCTGATTTTTCGTGCATGAAATCTGTCGATCTTCGTCAACATCACGGATTCGCCGCCGAAATCATTGGATGATCATTAGATGCCTCGAAATCGCCAACCGGCCGACAAAGAAAGCACACTTTCCGCCCGCCCGATCGTGAAATCGACAGGACAGATGTTGCCGGCACATTGACATTAATCAATGTCTGAAATTGCATCGCCATCCGACATCAAACAACGTGTGGATCTACCGGCAGTCATCGCAATAAGAATTCCAAAAGACGCGGCACGGCCCACGACTCTTCAAGCAACTTGGCGACCAATTAATGAGATTAAATGACCCGTTTTATGACAAGTTAATGCGGTCATTAACTCATTATTTTGGACGGCCCAATCAAAAGCAAGCAAATGGGAGTTACAAGTCAAAGGATTTATGGCATTAAAGCCATGAAACTCCTCCCATGATGGGAATTAAAGACAATTAAAAGCTCATTATTCTCCATCGGCCAATCAGATTCAAGGAAAAAGGAGTTACAAAACAAATACTTTAAAACTTGTAACTCCTCCCATTATGAGCATTAATGCATTCAATGCTCATAAAACCTCCTAAATGGCTAGCAAAGGCCTATAAATAGGAGGGCATTCCAAAGGGAAAAAAGATCAGCAAGAGAGACCAAAAAATCCAGAGAAATCGCTAGAGAAATTCACCCGAAGTCCGGAGAATTGTCCAGAAAATCCAGAACTCCTGCAACTCTGCTGCAAGACCACCAAAAGGTGATTGAAGCACCCTTGGGGGGCCACCCCCCCAAGGACCTTCCTTCTTCTACCAACACGGCTAAAACGTGGCTTTTCAGCCCGTTTACTTAGCTTTTTATCGGATATAAGACCTTCTCTTGGTCTTTGTCCTTTAAAAATCTGAGGTTAAAAAGCCAAGCCAAGAATCCAAGCATCGTGTTCTCATCTGCATGGACGATGGAGGAGCCCATACATGACTCGCGACCGTCGATCTGAACGTGTCCCCACAATCGAATGAGAAGTCAGATTTCTTTGCTTGATTTCTATTGTACTTTATTTTTCTTTTAGAGACAAAAATCACAACTCTTGTCTTTCATAATGGATAAGATTTGTAAATCGCCTTTTACGGCAAACAAATGAAATCGCCTTTCACGGCATATAAAAAAAAAAAACCCTTTTGTCTCTTTTCTTAAAATATGTGTGCAATGGGAAACTAGAAAAAGTTTCATTTCCCCTTTCTACTTGTGAAGGTGGATCTTCGGATCACCATTCCTGAATTCCAAGTAGAAAAGAGAAATTGGCATACCCGTACAAAAAAAAGAAAGATGTTGATACCCTTTACTTTTCTTCTCCTCCCCTCCGCCGTACTCCGAAAGACCCGGGACGGAGGCAGCGGGAGAGAGGGAAGAACCGGGTCCATCAAGAACTGATCTTGCCTTCTTTCAGCTGAACAGCGCCTTTGCCACAGATTTTGGCGCCGTCATTGTTGCCGAATTTTACAGAGCCACCCTCAAAATGTTGTAACTTTGTGAACTTGGCTTTGTCACCGGTCATATGACTTGAACAGCCACTGTCAAGGATCCATGGTGCAGTTTTCTTTTGAGCATTGAAAGCGGTTTGCACAATGAAGGATTCCTTGGGTTCTTTTGCCATTTTCTTCACCCTCCAGACCTTGACCAATTTGGGTTTCTTCTCAACCTGAAATTGGTTAGCAATATGCAACCTGCAGTTCCTAGCCAAGTGACCAAAATTGTGACACTTATGGCACTCAATGTTGTGGCTTCTTAGGACTGAGAAAGGGTTCCTAGTTGCAGTCATACTAGGTTTAACATAAAGTCTACATTCAGCTATTTTATGTCCATATCTATTGCAATGGAAACAGTAACCATAAAAACTGAACTTTCTTTGTTTCTTGAATGGCTGGTTAGACTTCACATGTATGGTTTCTTTCTTACGCTGGACGGTGGGCTTCACAGCTTTCGAAGGTGTAGCTGTTTGCTTCACAAACTTGGGTGGTGTTGTTGTCTCTTCAGGAAGTGCAACCTTGGAGGATTCTTCGGTCTCATATCCTAGACCGAATTTGATGTGGGGAGGCCTTTGAACTTTCAGCAGATTGTTTAGCTTCATTGTTCCATTGATCGCTTGGAGCACTTTGAGCTTTTGATTAAGTTTTAAATTTTCAACCCTTGCTCCAAGGATTTCATTCTCAAGTTTCACAGCCTCCTCAGTTTTAGTACTGACTTGGTTTTCCAGAATTTCAATGGTTCTCTTAAACTCTTCAACTTGAGTCTTTAAAGAAATTACAGAACTTTCAGCATCATAGAGGAGTTTTAGATTTTTCTTACTTGATTTTCGCTCCAAACTTAACTCCTTTAGTGTCGCAATGAGTTCTCCTTCGAGGTTGACCTCGGCTTCATCACCATCAGCCTCCAGCTCTTCCTCCTCTTCAACAGTGACCATGAAGACGTGGCACGGCCCGCGACTCTTCAAATGCCGGCGATCACTTAATGCAGTTAATGGCCCATTTTATGACAAGCTAATACGGTCATTAACAAATTATTTTGGACGGCCCAATCAGAAGCAAGGAAAAATGAGTTACAAGTCAGCTATAATCATGACATTAAACCTCGTAACTCCTCCCATCATGGAGCTTAAAGGCAATTAAAAGCCCTTAATTCTCCATCGGCCAATCAGAAGCCATGATAAAGGAGTTACAAAATAATGAATTGTTACTCCTCCCATCATGTGGCTTTAATGCATTAAAGGCCCATAAAAACCTCCTCATGGCCACCAAAGGCCTATAAAAGGAGGTAATTCCAAGAAGAAAGGATCCCGAAATCCAAATCTCGAAAAAATCAATCAAAAAAATCTATACATAAGAGAAAACTCTATAAAAGTTGCTACAACGACCTCTCCTCCCTTGAAGAAGTTCTGTAGCGACCGCAACTACAAGATGACCAAAGTCCCTTGGGGGGTCAAGTGGTCAACCCCCACCCCCGAAGGCCTTCTCCTTCCATCTCCATAGCTTAGACATGGCTTTTCAGCCCGTCTATTTAGCTTTTTATTGGATATAGGACTTCCTCTTGGTCATTATCCTCTAAATATCTGAGGTCTAGGCCAAGCCGAGCGAATCAAGAGCATCCCCTGTTCTCATCTAAAGGATGATGGCAGAGTCCACACTTGCGACCATCAATCTGAACGAGTCCCCACAATCTCCTGAAAAGTTAGATTTCATTTTCTTGCTTTTCATTGTAATTTGTATTTTTTTTTAAAGAGACATAAAAGAAAAGGTCACAACTCTTGTCTTTCTTTATTGATAAGAGTTGTAAATCACCTTTCACGTTAAACATCGCATTTCACGGCAAACAATTGAAAATCGCCTTTCACGGCATTCAAAACATACAATGTCTCTTTTCTTAAATATATGTGCAATGGAAAACTAGAAAAAAGTTGATTTTTCTTTTTAACTTGCGAAGGTTGATCTACGGACCATCACTTGTTAATTCCAAGTAGAGTAGAAAATCTGGCATACCCGTACAAAAAATGTTGATGTTCGCTTTGTCACTGGTCACAAAAGGGTTGGACCTCATGGAATCTCACGTCCGTTGATCCCGGTAGTCCCGCGAGCGAAAATGCGAGACCATCAAGCCTCGACGGTATGGTGGAAGAGAGAAGAGAAGAATGAGAAGAAACATGAATATGGGCTCTAATATGGTTCGCGGACAGGGTCATCGACGACCTTATTTAGTGTAAATATGGTCGGCGCCAACGATATGTCAAATAGGTAAAAAAAATGAAAATTGGCCTCAATTGCTCTAATTGGTGCCCCACTTGCTAAAGTATTTGATTGCGTAATACGTACTTATAAAGTGATTTTTTCGATTAAATCCTCTTTAAAAAAATAAAAAATTGAGAAATTAAAAATGATTTTGGAATTAGATTTTTATCCCTGCATGGCCGGGTTCGGTTCCAACCGTTATTGAGAACGGGTCCGAGTCCGAGTCAACCCCGACCGATCCAGCTCACCCATTCGAGGAGGAATTGAGAAAACTCAATTGCACACCCACTCATTCATAAGGTGCACGCTGCACTTGAGACACAGGAAGGCGAGCTGAGCTGAGAGAAAAATGTTGGGGAAGAGTCTGGGCTCTCTTTTGGCAGCAAGGACAAGAAGAAGAGCATCGTCTTTGTTGTCATCTTTTTCACCGAATTCCTTCTCCAATCCTGCCACTGGTGTTGCAGGAGAAGATGTTCTCTTCACAAGCCCTTCTCCATCTAAGACGGCTGATCCCTCTCTCCTTCAGCCCGGAGTCGTCGTTTATGATGGAGTCTGCCATCTCTGCCACGAAGGTATTTGAACAATCCCTCTTGATCATCAGTTGTTCTTCCACTGATTTCTTGTTTTTCCTCTTGTTTACTAAAACCCCAAACATATATTTGCCTTTTTGTGGGGGTTGGGATACTAATGCTCTTCTGGGGTTCTATTGAAAACGCTAGAAGATTGAGATTTTTCTTGGGATTTGGATTTCTGTATGTTCTTGACCCAAAAGGTTCTTTTGGGTTTCATTTAAATTATAAAATCCTGATAAATTGATATGGGTTCGTTCTTTTTGCGAAAATATTTCATCTTAGAAAGTACACAACAAGCCAGATAAGTGTGTGATCACTCTATCTTATAAATCTGAAAATGCTTTAGGGGGACCTTTGGATGGGGAGAAAATGCTTGTTGGGATTTGATTTTCTCTTTATTCTTGACCCAAAAGGCTCTTCTGGGTTTCATTTATATTACAAAATCTTGATAAATTGATGTAATTGTCTGATGGGTTCATTCTTTTTGTGAAGAATATTTCATATTAGAAGAAACAGAACAACCCAGATATTTGTCTGATCCCTCAACCTTGTAAATCTGGAAATGCTTTACCCCCTTTGGATGGGGAGAAAATGCTTGTTGGGGTACCCACTAGGTGAAAATGATACATGTCTATTTTGGTGCTCCAGTTCACGTGGCCTGAATTGCTTGCATCATCTTGAATAGGGGTAGGTAGTTTGTGATTAATGGGTCCTGATGTTGTTCTGTTAAAAAGATCTTGAATAATAGAAGTTATTTTGACTAGGTTATTTCTATGAATAGGTAAGAGTAGTCATGCAGTCATGCTGGAAGGTGGTTATGCCACGTTGTTCCACTTTGTGCTATTCTTTTGGCAAATGTAATTGTTGGAACTGTGCGTTCATGTTGGAGTCTGTATTTAAAGTAGAAATTGCAATAACATGAGGATGACTGATTTTCCATTAATAGTTCTCTGTTTGGTGCCATCTCTCATCTGAGATTCTATCTTCTTAGCCTCCTTTTTGAGCAGTGATTTATATCTTTTCACTTTGACTTGAGGAATGTTAGAAAGTTCGTATCAATTGGTATCAGAGCGGTTCGATTTGAAGATGGCAGACATTATATGTGGAGCTCAAATGGTAGAAAAAATGTGCAGCCTACAAACATCTCAGGTTATGCTGAAGGAGACCTATGAACACCATGGTATGTTGTTAACCGAGATACTATGGCGCCTGGAGAATCTCCAGGCTACACAAAGCTCAGCCGGTAAGAATTCACAGGCAGGACCTTTCATTGAAATCCCAGATGCTGTGTACCAGACCTACAAGAAAAGGCCCTGATACGAGCAGGAAGGCTCAAAAAATGATGGTGATGCTTCTCCAAAAGATGCAAAGCAGAGTAGACTGTCTCCAAAAGCTGAAGCCAATGGGGACTGGTTGTGGAGAGGAGAAGGTGCCCTCGCCTTTTGCATCAGAGACGAGATCACATCGGAGATGCCAACTGATGAGGTGGTGGCCCCAATGGTGATCAAGGAGAAGGTGCTCTCGCTGTTTGCATTGGAGACCGACGGCGAATGCATATCCGTTATTGGTCATGGTCGTAATCGGGTGTATGTAAAAATGAGTCGTGCTTCAGATGATGAATCACAAATAATGAATCGGAATTTCCGAAACTTGGTTCAGATAGCTTTCTCAAAAGTAAGTTGTTCGGTATTTGTTGCAGCGGCGAAGTCAAGCTGGATTAAGTGGAACGAAAAGAGGCCCAGAGAGCAACGGAGAAATGAGTAATGGGTAGTTGGAGGTGGCGGGAGTGGCTGCGGCTACAAGCCCTCAATCATTTAAGAGCTACAATTCAAGAAATGAAGGCCAGGAGATTCAGCCAAAAGAAATTCAAGATGTTTACCCCATTTGCCCCCCAAAACACCATGTCTTTCACCATCCATATGGAGGAATTGAGCGGGATTGTGTCTTTCATCTCGCCCGGCCTTTTGAACTCGGTGAACCTTCCTATGCTTAACTTTTCTCCATTGCAAGAGAAACTCTGTGGCATGGAAAAAGAGGAGTGGGGTATTGACAGATATGGCTTGATGAAGAGCATGATCAAACTCCGATCACAGGATCAGGAGGCTGATGCAGCAGCAATTCCATGTTATTGCAACAAGAGGCATGGTCCACATGTGGGACCCATACCATTCTGATTTATCAATTGTTATTAATTTTTAAGAGGTTGTGTTTAGGAATTGTTTCTAATTTAGATAGAATTATTATTTGTTTCCTAGTTTGATTAGGATTGTTTCTTAGGGCTTAAGTTAATTTTATTATAAATATAGCATTGTAGAGATCAATGATCTCAGAGATTAGAATTGATTAATAAAATTCCCTGTGTGGATTTTTCGTGGAGATTGTCTTCATTGAGTGATTGTTCCTTGGGAACCCCAATTGTGCCCTGGCACTCGCATCCTAACCCTAGGATTGCATCAATTGGTATTAGAGCTGAACGATCCCTCGATCGTCGGCGTGTTACCCCTATCCCTACTCCTACCCATCATCCACGACCCACATCCGGATCCAGTCGCCCACCGCTGCCAAAAACCATACCTTCAGCCTGCCAAACCCCTTCTCCGTACCCATTCCCAGACCCCGTGATCCACCTTCGTCCGCCCTAACCCATTCCTGGTCCAACCCTAAATTCCAACACCCTATCCTCACAAAAACCCCTTTCGATCCACTGCCACGTTCCAGACGCGCTCCCAATCCCTAATCACCAGTCATCCAGCAGAACCCAACCCACCACTACTGGCCGAACCACCCTGAGACCCTAACATCTCACCCACCACTCCCTGCTCCCTGCCTGCGCAAAACCCCAGCCACCGAAACCCCTAGATTTCAACCCAGCCAATAAAAAAAAAAAAAAAACACTTTCCTGCAGAAAACAGCAACCCAGCCACCTCGCAGCCATCTCTCGTCGTCGTTGTCATCCCAAACCTAGACCCAGAGTCTTCGTCGCCCCAAACCAGAGAGGAAAAAAAAAAAAAAAAAAAAAAAAGAAAGAAAGAAGAGAAGCAGAACAAAGAAGCGTACCGTGCACCGCGTCGTCCTTGCCGTCCCGCCGCCTTCACTGTCGTCACGCCGTCCTCGCCGTCATCGTCGCACGCCAGCGACGAGATCCAAGTCATCGCCATCGCACTCCAGTTTCCTTCTCTTCATTCAAACAGAGAGTTCGAAGACTTTTTCTTGTTTCCTTCAACACGAAGATCAAAAGAACCACACGTGCCACGTGTGTCAAGTGCCTGGGCTTGAATTTGGGCCACTTAAATTTGGGCCAGGTTTGATTTTCAAGCCCATCTGCAATAATACAACCAACACAACCATAGTGATACCATCAACAACATTAAGGCTAACATCATCACTGCATCTCAGCATCCGATCAACCATCCAGCCCCTTGACCAAGATCAGCGGTTAAGATTTTTTCTGACGATATCGGGCTCATCCACCGTCTAATTTCAGATTCGTCTGCGCCTGCGTGATCACAGTGAGCAGATCTACACATCAGGTCGGGCACAAATTTTAAATTATCATTAAACAAAAAGTGCCTCCCAAGAAGCAGGTAGAAGTGGAATCTTCCTCTCATAATGATGAAGATTTGAGAGGAACTCTTGCGGAATTATCAGCAAATGTTAATCAACTATCCACAATGATGGTTCAAATGCAAGATACTCTTGCAAGGATTGAAACCTGATTAACTACTTTAGAAAACTAATCAGCGTGAGGATGATTATCGAAATAATGGAGGACATAATCAGAATCAACGAGATCCACGTGTAGTAAATGTTGATCGTGATTTGGGTATTAAACTTGTGATTCCTGAATATAATGGAAAGTTGAAACCAGATGAGTTCTTAGATTGGTTAGTCTGTGTTGAAAATATTTTTGCACATAAACCAATGACGGATGGTCATAAAATTACACTTGTGGCAACTTGATCTCGCAATTATGCTGCAATATGGTGGGCCGAGTTGCAAAAGAAGAGGAGATATCAACAAATTGACCCTGTTGACACCTGGGCCGAGATGAAAAATCTATTGAAGCAGAAATTCCTGCCTATCAATTACTCCAGAGATCTACGTTCACGTTTTCAATACTTGAAACAAGGATCTAAGTCAGTTGTTGAGTATTCTGAGGAGTTTTTGACCATGCAAGCTCGTTGTGGTTTGAATGAAGATGATGAGATATTAGTTGACAGATATTTTAATGGGATTACACTTGACATTCAAGATATCCTCGCATTCAAGCATTTTGATAATGTTGATGAGATTATTCAGCATGCTATCAAAGCTGAGGGAATTGCAAATCATCAAGCCCAAAAACTTAATTGAGTTAAATGGGGTATGCAGAAGAATTTCTCCAGTTCTAAACCGAGTACATCGTCGGAAAAAGTTTTCCCCAAACCCGAGGGACAAAATAGGCTCACATGTTTTAATTGTAAACAACAAGGGCATCGTACAGCAGAATGTCCAAAACGTCTCAATCTCATTGAGAATGAAAGTAATGTGACAGATACTCCAGAAGAGCTTAAAGAGCCTGACACAGTGGGAAATTGTGGATTGTCTGCCTGAGGAGGGCCTTGAGTCTCTCATGGTCATCCAAGAACCAACATCTACTACTGAGAAGAAATGGCCGCGAGAAAACATTTTCCGTTCCAACGGACAAGTCAATGGTAAAGAATGTACAATCGTCATTGATGGAGGCAGTTGTCAGAATCTCATCTCCCAAGCTTTTGTGGATCGCTTACAGCTGAAAGTTCGGAAGCATCATCATCCTTATTTTGCTAGATGGTTAATGTCAGGTGATGAAGTGTAAATCCGGTATGCATGTCCAATTACATTTTCCATTGGTGCAGTTTATATAGATGCAGTTTGGTGTAATGTGATACCCATGGATAGTTGTGATATGGATAGTTGTGATATCTTGTTAGGTCGTCCATGGATGTATGACAAGAATGGCACTAATGGCATGTGTGACAACACATACACATTTATGCATGGTGCAAAGCAAGTCACACTCCGTCCTATGAAGCCGACCCCACCAAAGAAAGGGTTCAGTTTTCGTCTCACCAAGGATGCGCTTTACGTACACACTATCTACAGAAGTAACGTCAAGAAGAAGAGCCGAGTTCGAGGTCGAACTCTTTTCCAACCTGGGGAGAATGATGCAGCAGCAATTCCACGTTATTGCAACAAGAGGCATGGTCTACATGTGGGACCCATACCATTTTGATTTATCAATTGCTATTAATTTTTAAGAGGTTGTGTTTAGGAATAGTTTCTAATTTAGATAGAATTATTATTTGTTTCCTAGTTTGATTAGGATTGTTTCTTAGGGCTTAAGTTACTTTTATTATAAATATAGCATTGTAGAGATCAATGATCTCAGAGATTAGAATTGATTAATAAAATTCCCTATGTGGATTTTTCGTGGAGATTGTCTTCATCGAGTGATTGTTCCTTGGGAACCCCAATTATGCCCTGGCACTTGCATCCTAACCCTAGGATTGCATCAGAGGCGCACATTGCGCAGCTAGAAGAGGAGAGCTTGACTCTTAATGAAGAGGCTTTTCTTGATGGCGAACAAAAGAGCTGTGAACAGAAAATTTATTTGCTTGGTCTGCAAAATACAACTTGCACAACTGGGATGGGGAAGCGACTTTTGAACAAATGCTAGAGTAAGAGTTTGTGTGATAAGCCAACCGGTTTCAATATGCTTCAAACTAGTAGCATGAGCAGTGCCACGTCTGTGTCAGGATTTGGAAGCCAAATAGCAACAAAAACATGCAGGTCAAGTCATTTGTAGGTGACAACAAGATTCTTGATTCCCCTCAAGAACATCCAAGATGTTGACATCTCAATCTCAAGAATTCCAGTTTTCAAGGAAGTCAATGTTGTGGGTTGCAATGACCCTTCTTCTGTGATTGGCAAAAGAGTGAGCCGAAAGAATATAAGTCTGAATGCTACAGCTGATGGTATTGTTGAAATGGTTGTGGAGGGACTGAATCTTATCATTATTTGTTCTTGGGATCAAAGAATTCATCGAAAGTTACAGTTATCCATGGCGATGAGCTAGAGTTGATTCTTAAGAGTTTCTATTTTAAATATATATCATCGATTTTAGAGATGCACCCTTCTTTATCCATGTTGCATGGAAGATTTTCAAATGAAGGAAAAACTGCTAACAAACAATATACATTTACTTTGAATAGGATTAGAAGTTTTCATATGCTAACCTTGCGGACAAGGTTTCTACAAGGGGGGTGGATTGATACATGTCTATTTTGGTGCTCCAGTTCACGTGGCATGAATTGCTTGCATCATCTTGAATAGGGGTAGGTAGTTTGTGATTAATGGGTCTTAATCTTGTTCTGTTAAAAAGATCTTGAACAATAGAAGTTAAATATTTTGACTAGGTTATTTCTTTGAATAGGTAAGAGTAGTCATGTAGTCATGTTCATGGATGAAAATATCGGCCATTGCACCCGTAGGGGCCGCTATTTACCCGTAGCGTAACGTATTGGCCGCTACAAACAATCAAAACGTATCGGCCGCTACAAACAATCAAATGTAAAAAAAAAAAAAAAAAAAAGCCTCTGCTGGCTCTGGGATATGAAGAGGAGGAATAAGGGAAAAAAAAGGGACAACAACTATAGAAACATACCTGGAAGCAGCAGGAGCACCATGCAGCAGCAGCAACATCATCATCACGCAGCAGCACCAGCACCAGCCACAGCGTCATTGCTAGGCGGCATTGTCTCCTCTTCTCTTCTTCTTCTTCTTCATTTTTTTTTTTTTTCTTTCTTCCTCTTTGCCTTCCCCTCTTCTCTATCTTTCTTGAGCCTTGCTGTTTTGGGAAAAGAATTAGGGCATTAAAAGCCCCTCTTGTTTTTTCTTTTCCTTATAACTCTTGAGCCTGGTGTTTTGGGAAAAGAATTATTCTTTTCCCTATAACTCTTGAGCCTGGGCATTAAAAGCCCCTCTTGTTTTTTCTTTTCCCTATAACTCTTGAGCTTGCTGTTTTGGGAAAATAATTAGGGCATTAAAAGCCCCTCTTGTTTTTTCTTTTCCCTATAACTCTTGAGCCTGTTGTTTTGGGAAAAGAATTAGGGCATTAAAAGGCCCTCTTTTGGTCCCTCCAATATTTACTAAATAGGGTAACTATGGGCCCAACATTGGGCTCACCTTATGAAAGATATAAATAAAGATTAAATGGGCCCCACAGTGGCCCACCTTATGAAAGTTATAGACAAAGATTAAATGCCCCCCCCCCCCCACCCCCCCCCCCCCCCCCCACCCCCACCTTATGAAAGTTATAGATAAAAATCAAATGGCCCCCTTAGTTATTAAAATAGAAAAAATCATGGCTTAGCCAAATTAATAAAAATTAGTGGCTTAGCCAAATTTTACTCTAATTAGAAATAGAGCTCAATCAAATTTTACTCTAACCGAAAATAGAGACATAGCCAACTTCCACACTAATTGAAAATAAAGTTTAAAAAAATTTCACACTAATTGAAGAAAGGCTCTAGCAAAATTTTACTCTAATAGGAAATAGGGCTCAACCAAATAATCTCCTTTTAATAGGAAATATGACCCTAACCAAATTACTCTCTAATAGGAAATAGTGGCTCAACCTAAGGTCCTAATCAAATTTTTCTTTAACAAAAAGTTTTAAACTATATGTATACATTTCAAAATAGAACTTAGAAATGTGATATTCTAAGCAACAATGGTGATAATATTCTGATGACACTGTTTGATTACAAACACGAATATATGTAGAAAAAAAAATCATTACTACTATTTTCTATTCAAATAGCGATACAGGACCTCATAATAAGGGCACCGCTATGCCCCATTTTCTTATTTACTTTTGCAAAAGAACCACATTTTCTTTCATTTTACAATTTTTTGGAATTTTTTTCAGATTTTTTGGGCGATTTTTTCAAATCGCACCTCTACGTAAGCAGTTTGGCTAGCAGCCCGCTGCTACCGCTATTTTCATCATTGGTCATGTTGGAAGGTGGTTATGCCACGTTGATCCACTTTGTGCTATTCTTTAGGCAAATGTAATCGTTGGAATTGTGTGTTCATGTTGGAGTCTGTATTTAAAGTAGAAATTGCAATAACATGAGGATGACTGATTTTCCATTAATAGTTCTCTGTTGGGTGCAATCTCCCATATGAGATTCTATCTTCTTAGCCTCTTTTTTGAGCAGTGATTTATATCTTTTTACTATGGCTCGAGGAATGCTAGAAAGTTCGTATCAGAAAAAAATGAGAACACCTCATTATGGAAAATTATGACTTTTAGTGGAGATTCTCCAGTGGGATTTGAGTTTTATTAGAGAAAACTAGGTAGGGGAAAACCATTTTGTGACTTATATTTAAATAAAAAAAGTAACAATGGAATGGGTTAATGTCTTTTTTTTTTTTAACAGTAAAATATGTAATGTGTGCTTAGGCGAACTCGATCTCACAACTAGTGGGATTTAAGATGTAAACATAACCACTGCACCAAATAACGATTGCATTGAAATGGGTTAATATCACTTTTTAATAAATAGAAAAGATTATTTCGCAGGACAAAGTGATGTTTTCTCCACTCCATTGAGCAGAAAATCATTTCATTTTGTGAAGTAGTTAAGTAGAGAATCCTTTAAAATGAATCTAGTCAGGGGAAATATGTGGCTTCTCAAGAGAAAATATTTTCTCTTTACTTCTGTCCTCATCCAAATGGGCCTTTAGAGAATACCAGATTAATATCTTCATCGCCGAAGCATGGCTACTCTTGATGTTTTTTTGTGCTTCTTAGGGGACCGCATTTTTGTTTGACTGCATTTTTGTTTTCTTTTCTTTTACATATTTCTCAGTATTGTGTTTCTGCAGGAGTGAAGTGGGTGATCAAAGCAGACAAGTTTAAGAAGATTAAGTTTTGCTGCTTGCAGTCCTGGGCTGCAGAACCATACTTGAGGCTATGCGGTCTTGATAGAAAAGATGTTCTTCGTCGCTTCTTATTTGTTGAAGGCCCAGGATTATACCATCAGGCCTCAACGGGTCAGTTCCCGTTCTCTGTCTTTACTCTTTGATTTTCTGGTCACTGTTGGCTAAAAAATGGCAAACCTGGTCTGTGTAGTCTAACAAAAATACTGAACAAAATAAGAAATTAAAGCAGGAACTAAAAACTCAAAGCAGTAGTCGTTTACAAGATTAACATAATCAAATATGAACAAAGACACTGATGCAGCCAGGGAAGAAGAGCAAACCCACAGTAGGGATTTGGTCGAATCCAAAAGGATTCTACAGCCAAGACTCACGCACAGAGTAAACAAACCAAATCATTAACAAATCAGAACTCAATTTCAATTCAATAGTAAGATCATGTGTATCCCTAAAAGGAGATTTACATATTTATAATAGAATTCCTATGATCTTTCGTATCTCGTAATACTCAAATTAAAGAAACCTACTAATTTCTAATAATACTAGAGTAATTAGAAGGCTACTTAAAATATGATAGCTTCCCACAACAGTCGGTTAAGCCTATTAAGCCTCATTGGATTTGTGGGCTTTTCCAATGGGTTGGATCTGATTGACCCGATAGCTCACGGGTTAGGCCCAATGGACTTGGGTCTGGCTCGTCTTGCATCATTTCTCCCCGCCTTAGAGAAACTCGACTTCAGCGAGTGTATAGCTTGATAACGTTCATACAAGTCCGGGTTGAGTCGCTGGAAATCAGTAGCAGTGATCCATGATGCATCTGAGATGGGGCGATTCTGCCACTGAACAAGAAACTTCTGAAAACCTCCGCGACATGTAAACACGAGTTGATCATCAAGTACATCCACAATTCGATCAAACGGAGGAGGATTAGGCGGCAAAGTTAAGATGTGTTCTTCAATTCCTTCATCTGTGTGATGTCCACGGTAGAGAGTCAAATCTTCTACATTAAAAGTGGAACTGACCTCTAATTCTGCGGGTAGATCAAGAACATATGCATTGGAACTTATCTTCTTCAAGATCTTAAAAGGACCTGAATTTCGAGGATGCAGCATCTTATTTGCGTTGGCAGGAAGGCGCTCGGGACGTATTCTGACCATGACCATGTCACCTTTTGCAAACTCAACAAAACGGCGACGTGCATCAGCATGCTGCTTGTAATTGTCATTACTAATGGCGATGTTATGTCGAACCTCATCATGTACATGCTGCATATGTCGGATAAAATCTTCAGCTTCTCCACTTGGTCGCGCTTCGAGTGGCACCGGAACTAAATCAGCAGGTAAGCGCGGTCGTACTCCAGTCACGGCTTGGAATGGTGACATCCCAGTAGATCTGTTAATTGAGTTATTGTAAGCAAATTCAGCCATGGGTAAGACCAGATCCCAAGATGTGATGTGGTCTCGAACTAAACATCTCAACAATTTGCCCAAATTGCGATTTACCACTTCTGTTTGACCGTTTGTTTGCGGATGATAAGCACTGGAAAATTGTAACTTTGTCCTAGTGGCCAGCCAGAGTGTCTTCCAAAAATAGCTCATAAACTTCGTATCTCGATCGGATACAATTGTCTTAAGAAGTCCATGAAGACGGACCGCTTCTCTGAAGAATAACTGTGCAACTTTGGATGGGTTAGAAGACTTGGAACATGGTATAAAATGAGCCATCTTTGAAAACCGATCTACTACAACAAATATAGAATCAACTTTCCGCGCTGTGTTTTTGTAGACCCAGAACAAAGTCCATGCTGATGTCTTCCCAAGGAGCATGTGGGACGGGAAGGGGCTGGTAGAGTCCTGTATTCTTTTTGTTACCCTTTGCAAGCTGACAAACCCTGCATAAATCACATATTTTAATGATATATGATTTCATCTTAGGCCAAAAGTACCTGTCACTAACAAGATCAAGGGTCTTGTCACGGCCTAAGTGTCCGCTACATCCACCACCATGTAGTTCTCGCACAATAGGTTCACGGATGGAGGTAGCTCGGAGACATAATTGTGTACCGCGAAACAAATAGCTATCATGAATATTGAAGTGCGGGTGTTGATTTTGATCGCCATTGAGAAGAGCGGTGTAGATGTGGCCAAGATCTTTATTTGCAGGGTATTCTTGGCGAATTTGTTCGAAGCTCGGAACAGTGATTGACATGTTAGTCAATAAATGCTTGCGGCGGCTCAAAGCATTTGCAACTTGATTTTCTTTGCCAGCTTTGTGACGGATGACAAAAGTGAATTCCTGAATATAGGAGTTCCACCTTGCACAGTGTGCACTTAATTTCTGCTGAGAATGTAAATGCTTGAGGGCTTCATGATCAGAGAATAGAACAAACTCTCTTCCAATTAAATAATGTCGCCAATGATGTAGAGTCTGTACCACAGCATATAGTTTGAGATCATATGGAGAATATGTTTTCCGGGACTCATTCAGCTTCTCACTGTAGAAGGCGATAGGATGACCTTCCTGACTAAGCACACCTCCAATACCAACATTAGATGCATCACAATGAACTTCAAAAACCTGATTGAAATTTGGGAGGCGCAAAACTAGAGCTTCTGTCATCTTCCATTTTATCTGCTCAAATGCACGGGCGGCAACACTGGTCCATTTGAATGTCCCCTGCTTCATGCAGTCAGTAATAGGAGCCATGATGCTACTAAAATTTCTGATAAAACGCCTGTAGAAGGTCGCAAGCCCATGGAAACTTCAAACTTCTGATATGGTTGTTGGAGTAGGCCACTCAACAACAGCACTCACTTTGGTGGGATCCGCCTCGAGACCTCGAGCAGTAATGAAATAACCCAAGAAAAGCACAGAATCAGTCATAAAAGAGCACTTCTTGAGGTTTATATAAAATTTTTCACAACGCAGGGTGCTGAACACGCACCTTAAATGATCAAGATGTTCCTTCTTTGATTTGTTGTATATCAAGATATCATCAAAATAAACCACAACAAATTTGCCAAGAAAGGGCCGCAATAACTGAGTCATCACGCGCATGAAGGTACTCAGTGCATTAGAAAGACCAAATGGCATGACCAACCACTCATAAAGACCATCTTTTGTTTTGAATGCTGTTTTCCATTCGTCACCCGGTCGGATGCGAATTTGGTGGTAGCCACTGCGCAGATCAATTTTGGAGAAAATAATGGATCAATGCATTAGATCCAACATATCGTCTATCCGAGGAATAGGAAAACGATACTTTACCGTAATTTTGTTGATGGCGCGACTGTCCAAACACATACGCCAACTGCCATCCTTCTTTGGTGTTAGGAGGGCTGGAACAGCACAAGGACTTAAGCTTTCCTTGATATACCCTCTTTGCAACAAGTCATCAACTTGGCGCTTCAACTCAGCATGTTCACTTGGGCTCATTCGATAAGCAGGCAGATTTGGTAGGGATGCTCCACGAACTAAGTCGATAGCATGCTGTATATTTCGCATAGGAGGCAACTCTTTTGGTAATTCTTCAGGAGTCAAATCAGAGTATTCATGAAGAAGGGCCTGAACTTCTGTGGGAATACGAATCTGAGGAGGCTCCTGCACTTGTTTAGTGACTAGTGCAAACATCACATTTTGCTCTCTAGTTTCTTCCTCCTCCGAGTTCCTATGATGTGGGTGCGGCTGCCTTCTTTGGATTTGTGGATCCCAATGCTCATCAATTTCAAATTCAATATGGTGCCAATACCAATAGAAATGATAACACTGATAGGGATGAGGATAACCATAGCCCCTTGAATCTTGTTAGACATTCCTTTTGGTGGTGATTAAGGTATTCTTATTTCCTTCACTAACTCTCTAGCCTCTACTCTGTCATTTACTCATTTCTAAATTGGTATTGAATGTTGATTGTTGATCACTTCATCGTTCATTCACTAAATTGAATTTGAACCTTGAATGTTGAAGTATTGATATTTGATTGTTCAATGTTCACTAATGAGTAATGACCTAACTCTTAAGTCTTCTTAATTCTTATGCCTTTATTTCATGTTCTAGTTTTTTTTTTTTTTTTTTTTTTTTTTTTTCCTTTTTTTTTTTTTTTTTATGAGCTTTCCATTACTTTTTAAGTCAGCATGACTAAGAAACATGAATACCTGTGAAAAAACTAATCATTACTATTATTTTCTATTTATACAACGATACAGGACGTCATATATTAAGGGCACCGCTACGCCCCCTGTTCTTACTTTTGCAAAAGAACCACATATTCTTTCATTTTACAAATTTCTAGATTTTCTAGAATTTTTTCAGATTCTTTTTGGCAATTTTTTCAAATCGCACCGCTACGCCGCTACGTATCCCCGCTACCCTACGTATCGCCCGCTTCGTAGCGGTTTGGCGGCGGGCCGCTACGCCCGCCGCTACTGCTATTTTCATCCTTGCTCAGGTGTAATATTCAAACCCTTTTGTCTGGTTGGAAGTGCCAACATAACACATGTTCCAACAAGAAACTAGCCTCTGTATTCCTTATAAATAGTGACCATTGAATTTCCCCCAAAGCATAAGACCATCAAGTTCTAAGAAATCATTTGGATTAATAGGATACATTCTAAACCTCTATACACATTTCAATTGCAAAAATCAGCGGCTTCCATCCAATTCAAACATACCAAAAAGATAAATAAATCATGGAGAGAATGGAACACCCAAAGGGGCAATATGCCTCCAAATGTGCAATATATATCTATCTGTGCACACACAAACAAAATGTACTTGATAAATCTCTTCGGAAGTCCACTGCATGCACTGGGTAATTGATTTTTTTAAGTTTATATTCTCATATCCAGGGGAAAAGGATATCGACTTTTATTACTGGGGACATTCTTTACATATTTTGTAAGTGACCACCTCTCCCGGACCATAAAACATACTTTGTTTATTTTTCTAATCAGAAACTGTGTTAGAGCAAGTCTTGTCTTGTGATACATGTTCTACAGGCTACGTCCTAAAACAACTATCCAAATCACAAAATGCGCGAAAGAGAAAACTCCAAATCATAAATTCCAATAAAAAATAATAAAATAATAAAAAAGAAAAAAGAAAACCTCACAAAATCAAACCAAAGTTCTTTTCTACCATGTGGCCGTCAATCTTCTGAACACCAGAAAAACCTCCAACACCAATCACAAAGATGAAAAGAGGAATGGAGACAGAAAGCGAGAAAATCACATAGACAAATAGAGCATATTAGGAGAGAAATACCTTGTTGTTTTTTACAGAGGAATAGAGAAGAGTTGAAGGAAGGAAGAAGACGCCAAGCTCTGGTAGGGCTTTTTGTGAATGTGAATTGAGAGAGCTTCTTTGTTGGAAAAGAGATATGTGGGTAAACTTGTAAATCTCAAATAAAGGTAAGGGAAAACTTGTCCGAAAATAATGACCAAAGGACTACCCGCTTTAGACCATTTTATCTGTTCAAAACGGTGATTTTTGAGCCCTTGTGAAATAGACAAAATTTGTCTATTTCCTTGTTCGGACAGACATGTGACTTGGTGATTACCAAATGGTCTAATACCTCAAAATGTCTTTTTGGGTCAATTTTAAGAGATATAGGCCGGGTAATAAGACATACCAAACGGGCCCTTGGTGTCCAAGTTACAACCTACTCTATATAAGGGTTGTAACAACCCGGAATCCGAGGCCCTTCGAATTCCGTGTCAAGACTCGTAAGCATCACACACATAGGTTAAATCAAAGATCACATAAAGATTCAGGCATTTACCAACTTAAACCAACTTATATTAAAAGCTCAAATCTAATAAACAAATGTAACATTGTCCAATAAAAAAATAACTACAATGTCTTTCAAATGAAATAATCTAAACAATCTATTAAATCTAATTCTTCTTCATCTATGTGGCTTCGACACTCAAGTACACATCCCAAAGTCTATCTCCCGGTCACCAAGATTTTCTTGAGTCACTAAGTTTTGGTTACCTGGATTGGGTCAAATCCACAAAATATCAGTACAACCGAGTGAATATATATTCTAATCTATTTGTGCATTTAAATGTGTACTTAGATCAGATTTAACATGTCCTCAACATTTGTAATGGGCAAATTCCATAACCAACCCCTTCTCAAATTATGTGGATTTAATCTGCCCCAGTCCAAATCAAAATTAGTGTACGAGGTGAGAGAGTTCAATTACATAATTCACCCTTTACAGTTTTAAGGGAATTATTCAATTACCAATTTAACCACAACATATGTGTATACAAACCACATAATCTACCATGTGAGATCCCCAAATAACAATGGTACACAACATGTATCACAATCCACAATATGTTTCAAATAATAATTACTCAAGTTAATGAAATAAAGAAAACAACTCCAACAATCACTACGTCAAAAACCATAGCCAATGGCCATGGTTTTTCCTTTTTTGCTACGGATATGACCGTGGCGATTTCCGTGGCAAAGAATGATGTAGTATTTCAAAAGCCATAGCTCAAAGCCGTGGACAATTCAAAAAATACCGCGGCCATTTCCCGTGGATAACAATAAAATAAAACTACATATAAAGCCATGGCTATTGTGACTTAAAAAAAAAAAAAAATACCACTGCCAATGGCCGAGGTTTTTTCTTTTCTTAATTTAAAAAAAAATATTTAAAAATTTAAAAAAATAAAAAAAGTTTGCACATGTTTTATACCAATAACAATAAACTAAACGATCCCTCCAAAACATCCAACCATACACACGTATATAATAATCAAACATCCAATATTAGTTCAAACCACCATACAATAATCAGTAGGAAGCCTGATGCAATCCTAGGGTTAGGATGCAAGTGCCAGGGCACAATGGGGTTCCCACAGGAACAATCACACGATGAAGAAACAGTCTCTAACGAAAAATCCACACAGGAAATTCTATTAATCAATTCTGAACTCTGAGATCATTGATCTCTACAGTGCTATATATATAATAAAAGAAACTTAAGTTCTAAGAAACAATCCTAATCAAACTAGGAAACAAATAATAATTCTATCTAAATTAGAAACTTCCAAAAACACAACTTCTTAAATAAAAATTAAAAATTAATGACAATTGATAAATCAGAATGGTACGGGTCCCACATGTGGACCACGCCTCTTGTTGTAATAATGTGGAATTGCTGCTGCATCAAAGCCTATCATGAATCTTATTTATCCAAACCATTCCTATAGAATCTTCTGTCCCTATAGAATCTTCTGTCGAAGTGATTGAGTCATCCACCATTGAACGTGAATACACTTTTTTTATTGTTCCACGATATGGTCCGTTTAAAAAAGGATCATACACTCTAGGCAAGCATTCTTGGTTATTCTTATCTTCTTGGTTATTTTTATCTTCTTGGTTATTCTTATCTTCTTGGTTATTCTTATCTTCTTGGTTATTTTTATCATTATACAATCTGGTCCTTTTTTCAAGCACATCCATAGTAAGAGATCCCTTGTTTAGAACTTCTATTCGGTTTATGAATTCATTGCTCAAGTTGTACCTTTTTTGTTCATTGGTATAAACCCAATGATTATACAGATCTTCGGGGGATAGTTTTTCGGTCGTACACAGACATCCTTCTTTGCATCATTTCCAAAAAAATCGATAAACTGGGTGGATATGTAAAAGATATTATTTGTTTTCCATCAACTGGACATACGTGAAAAAAATATTGCGACATTTTATTTCTTACAGCATTTTGAAAGAATTTTTTTTTTGTATATCTCAATGGATGATTACATCGTTTATAGTCGAAAAGAAGATTCACAAGAGGTTTTTCAAACCAGAGGAGGTCTTTATCGTCTTCCTCTTTTAGTATTTGTAACTTCAAAATTTCTTGCCTCTTTTTGTTTTTTTTCATGAAGTTTTTTTGGATCCTCCCTTTAATCTGAACAAAGGGAAGGGTCTTCTTCAGTGGATCCCTCTTGTTCTTGTTTAGTCTCCTTCGTTTCGGAAGTTTTTTCTATTTCTACATCTTGTTTCTTCCTCAATTTTCCCCCCTTTCTTCCGTTTTTAAGGTTTCTTTCAGTTTCTTAGTGACAATAGGCGACGGTATTCTGCCTAAATAGTAGATATAGGTAATAAATAAGAGAATAGTAAAGATTCGAGCCACAGAATTTCTCAATTCTGACACAAGGTACTTATTAGATCGAATAAGTACATTCGATCTAATAGAATGATTTTGCCGTATCCAGAATAATACCAATCCGACCCATTTCATGAAGAAAATGTGACCAATTAACCAACCAACAAAACTACTTGTTACAAATAACATCTTGTTGTTGCATCGAAACATATAAATGTTGACTAATCTAACTAACGTTGAACTTGGTAAAATGAAATGGTTGAATAATTGAAAAATGAGATTATTCAGGAATATACTTTGAATGCTGAGATTACGCATTGAATTTCTGGTAGTAGATCCATAATCCAAAAAGTGTTTGTGATTGTTCCAGAAGAAATGAAACAAAAGATACGGTAGAACTAGGACATTTATTGTATGAGGTCTACCCAAAACCATCCATCAACTAAAATATTAACATAATTAACAATGTACCATCCTTCATTAGTTAAATTTAGTGTATCAAAACATTCAATTGAAAATGCTAAATGGAGATGATTCTAAATTCAAGCCAATCTATGACATCACCATGCGAGATCATCCTACTTGCCTCGTCCGTTTACCAAGTCAACATTGTCATCAACGATCTCATCTAAAAGGATGCTTTTCCAACAACTTGATTCTTCAGCCGACTCATCTCTCTGTCTTCCATATGTGACACATGTATTTTTCGTCAAATGCAACAACTTGAGCAAAATTGAACTTGCTTGAGTGGTTCCCTAGTCGGATTGTGCCTCTTGGAATCTTGCCTCACCAACATATATTATATATTAGGAACAGTGAGTAATTTATCAACAAGATATTTAATTATGTTAAAAAAATTATTATTAATGTAAAATTGTTTTGTACCTGAGATGAACTCCCCTGATTGGTCAAAAATCACATCTGTCCCCCACCATGAGATGCAAAAATCTGCTCCATTTCCCTCATCCACTTCTTCAATTGTTTCACCTCAGTATGAAGTGTGGCATTCAACTTCTCATGCTCTAATGTTCTCTTATAAGAAGCTGAAGGTGAAATGACATACTTAGAAATTACTGAACCCTTGCCCTTCACATCCACGAGTATCACATCCATATATCCGTGAAACTAGGTCCCGATCCATATGTCCTTTATCCATAAGTCCTTTTGTAAAGGAAGGGTTGTTCTTATGTATTTAGCGAACATCTTCCTGTAAAACGATAAACTTTTGTCCATTAACTTATAGAAGCATAGCTGACAACATTTTAATATAATTTCTAAAATGTGAACATCACTTTTTAAAATTTATAGATAAGAATATCCTCATGTATCATTAAATATGAAAACCAGTATGGCTCATTAGATAGGAGCCAAGATCATACACGGTCTAAAAAAATAAAACTAAGCCACTAAGACAACATCGTACATTGTGTAAAAAAAACCCTCTTTTATTTGAAAGTCAATAAGCTCCATGTAACATACATTGTTTTATTCTGAAAAGCAACAAATAGCTTTTAATTCCACAGCTGGGACTTTCAACTCACTTTTTTAGTGTTGCCGGGGGAGAGGCGGGGAGGCACGGAAAATATCTTGGGTGCACAAATGTATAACCTGTTAATAAAAAAAACATCATATATATAACTCCAACTCCCCTCAAAACTTCAATATGAGCAATCCATATCATCACATCACATAGTACGTCCATAATGAATTCAAGAATGAGAATTCTTATATATCTTAAAAACGAATCAATGGTGACTTAGAGATGTCATAACTTCCAAAATAAACTTAGTGCCAATGTAGTAAATTGGGATTAAGTTTTTCTCCCCATTTCTTTGCTTGAAGCAGAACCATCCTTTGTATTAGTTACGAGCCATACATCCGTACGGGCAATCTCCTTGTCGGGATTTTCTCATTGCTGAAAGTAATAATACATTTCAGTTCCAAGATTGGAGGACAGAAGCAAAAACCTAATTTCATAACAGAAAACCACTCATTAGAAAAAAGAACAAGAAAGTACAAAAAAATCAAAATGAGATCCAAATGCAATGTAATGATATTTCCCTGAAAACAACAACTAAGACACAAGGGAAAAAAAAGGATGAAGAAATTGAGAGTGAGAGACGAATAGGAAAATGATTTTTAGGAAATTAAGGAGAATGGTAGATGGAGGAAGACTGCAAATGTAAATGCACTTTTAAAAACTTTCAAGATTCTTAAGAGTGCATCTTGATGGTGGATATATGCTATGTGACTCTTCTTTGGATATGATTAAAGGAGACTGCAAATGTAAATGTACTTTTATCTATAAAGCGAGTCTAACTAACTAGATGTATATCAGTCACAATAATAAGGGTAATAAGGGGAGTAAGAAGTGAACACACTCATGGTTGAGCGGTGTTGGCATTTGGTTTCAAACACATGCTCAGGGATTGATCCATGGGCTTTTAAGTTGAAAGTCTTACTACTAACCAGTTGCCCAACACAGCAAAAAAGAAAATAATAATAATAAAGGGGTATAAGAAGAGTATATGTGGATTAGGAGTTGGCCAAGTATCACTTTAAGATGATCATTGATTTTAGAAACTCAGAGTCTAATTGTTTTTTAAGATCACTTTTATGTGAGTCAATCCAACATTAGATAATTGTTGGATCAGTATTAATTTAGATAAGTACATGTTCATAGAAGTAGTGGGTGTGTGAGGGTTTGGTTAGTGGGCGTCATTGTAAACTATAAATTAGTATTTGTGGTTGTTACAGGGGAGCTACCTTGAGCTTCACATGGGCTTTTCTACTAGTAATATGCTGCTATAATGCATTTATGATCATATTTGGATGTTATTTAGGTTATTTATCTAAATGGTTTTCTTTTCTCTTTCTTGAATTGTGAACTATTAGCTAATTGGTATTGCCACTGTCTTTGTAGGAAACAATTCTTAATGATTAGTACCTCGTGGTTATAAACTTGAGAAGGGAACCAAAACTTGCCACTCTCAAGAGACAAATACCTAGACATAATTGAATCAACAGGCAAGGAATTCCATAGCTTCATGCTACCATCAATCTTGGATCTTAGCCATGAAATTGGCCACATACAGGACAGGCAGTCAGGCCAGCCTCTTGACTTAACCTCATCTAAGAAAACTATGAGATACAATGACCAATTACGAAATACATACTTTTGTTCTATCAAGATGTCGAACACTGACACAAGATATGAAGGAACTACATAATAACAGTTGAAAACATTTCCAATGGGAGTCATGATAGAAAATATGTTTCTCTATTAATATTTTGAGCATTTCAGAAATGAAAGATTAATAAAGAACAAAACCATAGTCTATTATTGCTAAAGAAACTAAATGGCACATTAGCCAAATGAGTTCGCAAAACTAAACTAACGAGTTTGCACAAATAAACCAGTCAGTCACATGAGACTAATTTATATTATAGGAAATTTTATTCATGCAAGACATGGAATTTCAATCCTTAAAACTAGGGAAATTGAAACCTTCACCTTAAATATATATGAAGACCACATCAAAGAATTCATGGTTTGCAGTAATGAGTCAGCAAGTTATAGATTGAAAAGTCAAAATTTCAAACTACTCTTGAAACCTTCACCTTTAACATGTATGAAGTCCACATAAAAGAAAAATCCTGCCTTGAAGTACAGAGTCAGCAATATATAGATTGAAAAGTCAAATTTCAGATTATGCCAACAATGCCAACTGCTCATAAATATATAGAAATCAGAGGAAGTCAATGAAAACTGAGTTTTTTCTCTAACCTTCATCATTAACGGCAGGTCCAAGAATTGATAAACAAACAAAAAGCACAGGCTTAATTATGCTAACCAAATGTGCATGATCCAAGACATTCTTCAGGCATGCCCCAATCTCTTTGTACCCTATGTAAAAGTTGACAACAGTCCACTCATCACGTGGCTTCGCATATTTAATAAAAGAATTACTAGAGGCCAATGACCCAAAATTCAATGTAAAAGCGTGGGCCACCTGAAAGGGAGACCCCAGCTCGATTTTTGAGCTAGAGGAACATACATGATGGGGCCTATACGATGAACGACTTGGATCCCCCACACAAGTGTCACACTGACATGTTAAACAAGAGATTGAATAACTTGATGAAAGTAAAACCTCTCTGATTCTTCTCTACTTTTTAAACATATCCACAGAATGATCAACAAAACACCTAGAAAAGACTACTAAACATACAAGGGGACATTATAGTAATTCACAAGATCATTCATGTCAGTCTAAAGAAACATTTTCCAGAAGAAGAAGAAAACAACAAACTTCTTTGCCAGAAGATTAATCTTCAGGAAAATAATTATAACAAGTGTCTTTCGATTATCTTAAAACAGTGAGGAAACAAATAGAGATTAATCAATGGAATCTCTATTTGTTATTTGGAGTCAATCAACTTTTAAATTTTTGTCATCTCTACTTTGAGGAAAACATGTTCCACTGACGACTCTTCTTTTGTCCAAATGGCACATAGGTCACTGCCAAATTTAAGTTTACAGTGTAAGAAAGCACATGCCAAACTGAAAGCATATTATCATTAAACAATGTATCACTCCCAAAACTGAAAGCAGTTTTTTTATTCTGGTTCCATTGCGCGAAGGAAAGAATCTGAAACCGTGTTAAGTATGATGATACTGTTTTCTGCATTGTCTAACCCAAAATCATTTTTTTCCTTTTGGATGGTATTTTCTACCCCAAACAATTACCAGTGCAAATTGTTCACCTGATAAATGTTGACTTGAGACAACATTGACACACTAATAACCTCGTCCTAATTGACGCTGGTAGGGTTATTGGAGGACCATGGAGGTAAATATCATCCTAATCAATATTTTGGATTAGGTGTCAATTTCTTTTTGTCCAGCACTATTCCCCCATATCATCAAAACAACAACCACCGTGTCCACAAAAACAAGAATTAGAATGATCAGATGGGAACAACTCTGATGCAATCCTAGGGTTAGGCTGCAAGTGCCAGGGCACAATTGGGTTCCCACGGGAACAATTACACGATGAAGAAACAGTCTCCAACGAAAAATCCACACAGGGAATTCTATTAATCAATTCTGAACTCTGAGATCATTGATCTCTACAATGCTATATTTATAATAAAAGAAACTTAAACCCTAAGAAACAATCCTAATCAAAGTGGGAAACAAATAATAGTTCTATCTAAATTAGAAACTTCCTAAACACAACTTCTTAAATAAAAATTAGAAATTAATAACAATTGATGAATTAGAATGGTACGGGTCCCACATGTGGACCACGCCTCTTGTTGCAATAATGTGGAATTGCTGCTGCATCATTCTCCCCGGGTTGGAAAAGAGTTCGACCTCGAACTCGGCTCTTCTTCTTGATGTTACTTATATAGATAGTGTGCACGTGAAGCGCATCCTTGGTGAGACGAGAACTGGACCCATGTTTTGGTGGTGTCGGCTTCATAGGACTGAGTGTGACTTGCTTTTCACCATGCATAAATGTGTATGTGTTGTCACGCATGCCATTAGTGCCATTTTTGTCGTACATCCATGGGCGACCCAACAAAATATCACAACTATCCATGGGTACCACATTACACCAAACTGTATCTGTATAATCTGCACCAATGGAAAAGGTAACTGGACATGCATATCGGACTTGCACTTCATCACCTGTCATTAACCATCTAGCAAAATAAGGACGATGATGCTTCCGAACTTCCAGCTGTAAGCGATCCACAAAAGCTTGGGAGATGAGATTCTGACAACTGCCTCCGTCAATGACGACTGTGCATTCTTTACCATTTACTTGTCCTTTGGAACGGAAAATGTTTTCTCGCAGCCATTTCTTCTCAGTAGTCGATGTTGGTTCTTGGATAACCATGAGAGACTCAAGACCCTCTTCAGGAGGACAATCCCAAATTTCCACTGTATCAGTCTCTTTAGGCTCTTCTGGAGTATCTGTCACATCACTTCCATTCTCAATGAGGTTGAGACGTTTTGGACATTCTGCTGCACGATGCCCTTGTTGTTTACAATTAAAACATGTGAGCCTATTTTGTCCCTCGGGCTTGTTGAAAACTTTCTCCGACGAGGTACTAGGTTTAGAACTGGAGAAATTCTTCTGCATACCCCATTTAGCTGCATTAAATTTTTGGGCTTGATGATTTGCAATTCCCTCAGCCTTGATAGCGTGCTGAATAATCTCATCAACATTATCGAAATGCTTGAATGCGAGGATATCTTGAATATCAAGTGTAAGCCCATTAAAATATCTGTCAACTAAGACCTCATCATCTTCATTCAAACCACAACGGGCTTGCATAGTCATAAATTCCTCAGAATACTCAACAACTGTTTTGGATCCTTGTTTCAAATATTGAAAACGTGAATGGAGATCTCTGGAATAATTGACGGGCAAGAATTTTTGCTTCAACAAATTTTTCATCTCAGCCCATGTGTCAACAGGGTCAATTTGTTGGTATCTCCTCTTCTTTTGCAACTCGGCCCACCATATTGCAGCATAATTTCGAAATCGAGTTGCCACAAGTGTAATTTTATGACCATCCGTCATTGGTTTATGTGCAAAAATATTTTCAACACACACTAACCAATCTAAGAACTCATCTGGTTTCAACTTCCCATCATATTCAGGAATCACAAGTTTAATACCCAAATCGCGATCAACATTTACCACGTGTGGGTCTCGTTGATTCCGATTATGTCTTCCATCATCTCGATGATCATCATCACGCCGATTAGTTTCTAAAGTAGTTAATCGGGTTTCAATCCTTGCAAGAGTGTCTTGCATTTGAACCATCATTGCGGATAGTTGATTAACATTTGTTGATAATTCCGCAACAGTTCCTTTCAAATCTTCATCATTATGAGAGGAAGATTCCACTTCGACCTGCTTCTTGGGAGGCATTTTTTTTTTTTTTTGTTTGATGGAAATTTAAAATTTGCGACTAACCTGATGTGTAGATCTGCTCACTGTGATCACGCTGGAGAAGACGGATCTGAAATTGAACGACGGATGACGCTGATATCGCGAGAAGAAATTTTGGCCGTCGAGCTTAAAAAAAAAAAAAAAAAAACAACAATTGCTGATGATGGTACTGGACTTCACTGCGTTAGTGAGGCCAAAAGAAAATTATATGACTTCCTTGTTGCTGTAGGGCTTCTTAAAGGGTCGGGTCCACCTGTGGGACGAACTAGAAACTAGGCCCAGTCAGCAAGATCCACATGTGTTGTCTCGGTCTTCGTTCCCTCAAGAAGGAGGACAAAGGTTTCGAAACCCTGTTTGCTGGATGGGCGAAGAGCGAGGGAGAATGATGCAGCAACAATTCCACATTATTGCAACAAGAGGCGTGGTCCACATGTGGGACCCGTACCATTCTAATTCATCAATTGTTATTAATTTCTAATTTTTATTTAAGAAGTTGTGTTTAGGAAGTTTCTAATTTAGATAGAACTATTATTTGTTTCCTACTTTGATTAGGATTGTTTCTTAGGGTTTAAGTTTCTTTTATTATAAATATAGCATTGTAGAGATCAATGATCTCAGAGTTCAGAATTGATTAATAGAATTCCCTGTGTGGATTTTTCGTTGGAGACTGTTTCTTCATCGTGTAATTGTTCCCGTGGGAACCCAATTGTGCCCTGGCACTTGCAGCCTAACCCTAGGATTGCATCAATTGGTATCAGAGCCGACCGATCTCTCGATCATCGGCGTGTTACCCCTATCCTTCCGCAATCCATCGTCCATCTCCCGTCCATCTCCCTGCCAAATCCATCCAGAGACTCCCGTCACCACAACTCAAATCCTCAGACCGAAACCTCCCAGATCAGATCCGCCCACTTCCAGACTCCCTTTCATCGTCCAGCATCACCGACTCAACACCCCAATCGTCTTCCACACCTGACAGAAACCCATCGCTCCCTTGTCCGAAGCCCATTAGACTCACCTGCCCTCTGCCTCGCACGACCCACCCAAACCCATCTTCCATCTTCCCGAATCCAGCCTTGTCCACTACCAGCAACCCAGCCACCTCCTTCCGATCATCATCCCCAAAGTTATCCATCCCAGCAAAAAAAAAAAAACCCCAAATTTCCTTTGGCCTACCGAAATCCCCACATCTCGACCCTTTTTGGTCCGAACCCCATACCCAAATTAGAGAAAAAAAAAAAAATAGCAGGGGAGAAAGAAGAAGCAAAGTAGTAGAACAGAAGGAGATTAGGGAAGAACGTGTGTACCTGTCACCACTCGCTGACGGCAGCATCTCGCGCCACCACCATCACTGTTATCGTTCGCTCGTCGCTGTCGCCTGCTCACTCCGGAACTCCAAATTGCTGCTGCATCAAACTCTCAACTGAAATAACATAGAGAAAGAGGGCGTGTCGTGACCCCGGACCGGGTCCCACGAGCCCAAGAGCGGGCGGGTTTAATCTGGGATCGGGACCTGAGTTAATGTGTGGGGATGATGAATGAATGATACACAATCCTATACTATGAATTAATTTAAATCAAAACGTATACGAGTCGATAAGAGAATACCACTCGTATACGTGATTTCTCACAGGTGTCCGCTGTGAGGATATCATATCAACATGAATATTTCTTTTAAGTGCGGAAGCGTGTAGCAAATCTAATTCATACATTTATGTCCAAGATAACAAGATTAAATATATTTAACACCAATATCAAAATGAGCAATGATCATTAGCTATACCAAAAAAAAGGTTAAAGTTTACAACAAGATCATTTAATTACAATTCCCAAAAATAGAGGCCAACAAAGGTCAATATAAACAAAGTATCTATTCCCCAAAAGAATGGTTAAACCTAACCCAAAATGTTATGTAACTCGGACACCCGAATGTCTAAACGACATCATTGGCGTGCCACTCAACTAGACGTTGTGGTTCTCCGACCGCGTCCTCGTGCTCCTCCTTGGGGAAACCGACAACAGGACCTGAGTACCAAAACAAGGGTCAAACACGACGGTTTGGCAGGTGGGTGAAAAGATAATACAACAATTGAAATTACCTTGGAAAACATTTAAACCTGTTAAATAATAAATCTTATAAAACAGGATGATCATTTATTCGAAATATAAATGCAATATAAAATATGTAAGGTATCCAAGGAAAACGGGAAACAAATAAGATGACAACCACACGAAGCTAAGTCCTCTATCACCGAAGTGACATGAGCATATCGGAATATTGACCTCAGTCACCGAAGTGAGGAGATGCAACATAAGTAACATATACATATACATAATAAATACGGGACATGACCACGGTAGCGAACCAGGCATCGGGAACCACAGCAGCAATCTGCGACATCGGGACAAGACCACGGTAATAACCGGGTAGCGGGATCCAAACTGCAGCTGGCAGGACAGGAGGGGGATTTTCAAGTCGGTGGATCAGACCAACAAGGTTATCCAAGCTTAGTGGTGCCGACTCATAGGTCAAATATCGTAAATCAAGACATGTACCAAATTCATATGATGCACTCATATAAACGGGCGGGACGGGGTGCTTAAAGGCACAAACATCATTTCAAATGGGAAGTGCATATCGGGATTAGCAAAATGCTACAATACAGTTTCAAAGCTTTCGAGAATGATGAATCATAATTCATAATTTTCGGGACAAGTATCGGGATGCAAAACTAATCAAGGTGAATAAGGGTCCCGTGTGTCAATTTCAATATAAATTGGTACTCCTTGAGTTTGGAGACATTCCGGGCTTTTTATACACCTTTGGATTTTCTTAAGGTTTCAAATGAATCTTTGTGTGATGGTTTCTTTCTCAAACGGACTCCATACATATCTCTGGTTGAACAGTCCCCATCATTCTCTAAAAGGATGCACTAATGATTGGGACATAATCCTCTTCATTTCTCTTCATTTCAGAATTTCTATGGAATTTCGGTCAGCTGGTGGTTAGCCGTCGATGGGTTCAGCGGCTAGCCGCTGGCTAACCGCGAGGCTGACCACAGGTTTCTAGGAAGAAATCATACTCTCGGGAAAAGTAACTGTGACAGCAAGGTTAGCTGGCGGTTAGCCGCTGTCTAACCGTGAGGCTTACCGCAGGTTCTGGGCGAAGATGTGCTCTCTGGAAAGCTGACTGCAATGGTTCGGTCAGATGGCGGTTAGCCGCCGGTCACCAAGCGGCTAGCCGACTAATTTCCAAAAAGTATATGTTTCGCGGGTTTTGGGAATATCAAATATCGGATACAGATTTAGTGTAAAAAGATTGTTTTACCCTCAATGCAGTGGAAGTCGGGTTGCGGGATTCGGGATGGAAACGGGATCAACATGAAAGTTGTAGAGATTAACAAGATTAGTGAAACGGGATAAAAACACAAATCCAAAGAATCTCGAGTAATCCCCCAAGTAAACGCAAGGTCATAAAAGGAACCCCCAAAGAGCCCCACTAATCACGAAAGCACTCAAAATTCTCCAAAGTTATAACAAAGCTATTCTAAACCCAAACTAAATCAAAACACACTAAACACACTTAGAGCTAACACACGACTTAATCAACACTAATCGAGGTCACTCGGGTCGGGGTCTTACAGGGCGTTTCATACCTTCTTTATGCAATTTGGGGGTTTTCTACCAAAGAGAGAATTCTTCTTCTTTCTGCAATTTGGGGGGTTTTCTGCCAGAGAGAATCCTTGTTTTCTGCCAAAGAGTTCTTCTCCTTTTTTGCCATAGATTTGGGGTTTTCTGCTGCAAAGAGAGATAAATAGAGAGAGATGAGAGGAAGATATGGCCGGGTTTTGGAGAAAGAGAGAGAAAGAATGACTCAGTAGTGGTGGGTCTGCCATTGGATTTGGGAGTGGATTTGGACGGTGGGGAAGCCCGAAAGTGCTGGGTCGATGACGGTGGTGGGCGGGATCGGAAGGGGAGTGTGGGAAGTTGGGTGGTCCTGCCGCAGAAGTGGAAGAAGAAAACGACAATCCCTTTTAGGGTTTCAATCAATCTCAGGAAGCGGTACGATTGCAAATCAAAGAAACAGAGAGTAGGGAGAAAAACAATACCTGAGACGAGAAATACAGCCATAAAGAGGAAGCGCAGTGAGACGGAGAGGGTAGAGCAGAGTGCGGGAGAGGGATAGGGGAATAGAAATGTCGAGCGGGAACTAAAGTAGAAAAGGGGCGGGATTCGTTTGTTTCATTTTAGTCCAGGAAACCACATTACAAGACTGTAGTTTTAAAACTACAACATGGTAAAAATAAACCACAGTAACGACTGAGGTATTTTCACGCCAAACCATGTGGTTAAAAACCGTTTTTGACGTAGTGAATAAATATAGCAACCACAATTGAACAGCCCTTATTTGTAATTTCATAAGGTCTGAAATCAAAGGATTGGTCTCAAATTGATCTAAACAGGCCCAACTATGAAAAACAATAAATACCGGGCCCTTATTGTAATTTTCAAAACTTATAACAAACAATATCCACCAACACACAACGTCACAGTCTTCCGGAGACAAGGTAGTTCACGCCTGGAACTATTGATGTATTGGTCAGTGGGTCCCACTGGCCCAATCCATGATGGGACCTGATGTCCAACGTCGCCCAGGGCCCCACAACAGATCTTATGGTCCTGATCTTGGATCAGGTGGGCCATGGGGTCCCACAACCCTTGTCGATCCCTATTGCAGATTCCGATCAGAATCTGGAAATCATAGTCTTGGACCTGGATCTTGCAGATCTGTGATCTAATTGCCATGAGAAATCTTGGCTAAGTTCCATACTAAGTCTGGGGAATCAAATCACAAAATTCTTGTGTCTGAAATTGAATTTCTGGCCTCAAATTGGCATACTATAATGTCGACACCACAATTCTATATATGAAACATTCACCTAATCATGGAGTAATTCAAAGTATCAATCAATATTCAAAGAATCCAATCAGTACTGGAAAAACAGTTGGTGCAGATTTTAGGTTTCAAGGTGGTTGGTCAATTTCATCCAAGAGTAGTGGAGGGGAATTAGATGCATTTCCGATTTTTGATCTAAACTGACTCGATAGAGTTAATTAATTGTTGTTGCTAAAAGGAGTGGTTTGGGTCCGAGGCCTCTTGTCGCGTAGCCTTTGTTGCCCATTAGCCATGAGAGCGTTTAAGGCTTTTGTGGCGTAAACCGTTGACATGCCACCAATCATTCTGATTAGTGATAATTATTGATTCATGATGTCTAGAATTTTTAGATCATTAAAAGGAAATCCATCTTCTAACACAGTTTTAACTTCTTCTGCATCATCATCCATCATACCAACAATAAATAAACTTTCAATTAGATATTTAGAAGAAATAAGTTTTGATGATATAGAGAAATCAATCCAAGATTGTACAATCCCTAAAGTCTCTTTAAAAGAAATCTATAAAGAAGGAACTTTTATACAAAAATCAAATTATGTAATAAAGACGGTTGAAAAAAAACTCTCAATATAGCAAAATGAAGAAAATTTACATATAATTCCCTTGGAAAGAATTGACATGCATAAATCAAAATATAAATACGTGCATATAGGACTTATTCAAGTTGCAATTAAGCCATTAACCAAAGTTGGTTTAAATACATCTTGTCTCGCTTATGTTCGAGATAAAAGACATGAATCATTCAGAGATTCCCAGTAGAAAAGAGGGTCCTCAAGGAGTTGAAGCTCTTGAAGAAAAGAAATCAAGAAGATAATTATTTGCAAGTGGAAATTTGGGTTAGTCCAATCAATTAAAATCTAATCCATTGGTCTCCTCCACTTTTCACATTCACGATCAGCTCTCAATTTCAATGGTGGTGTTATGATCTGATATTGGAAGTGTGGAGTGTGTGGGTATCATAAAGAACTTGTTTACTTATTGAAAAATGAAGTACGGTTTTCTTTTATGGGACAAAATTAATTTGTATCCTCTGTACTTTTGCAGCCGCATTGAAAGTTGTATCTTACTTGCCATTCCCCTACTCAGCTCTTAGTGGTTTTCTAGTAATCCCTGCTCCACTAAGAGATCCAATCTATGATTATGTTGCGAAGAGACGCTACAGCTGGTTTGGAAAGGAAGACGAATGCTTAGTTTTGCAAGAGAAGGAAATGCTAGAGCGGTTTATCGATGCAGAAGAACTGTTGAATAAGTACAGGAGCAAGTCTTCTTAAGGTGTCGTCTGTATGGTGGTGTTGCTCTTAATTTGCACTGTGTCATTTTTGTAAATAATTTCTTTTTTAAAATATTCTTTCTTGTCATGTTTCACAAGACATGTCCGACATGCATGGGGACGCCGAGACAATCAATGAAGCTAAATATCAACAATTTTATGCCCTAATGGTTAGGATTCAGGACGTGTGGCGAATCAGGGGAGTTGAATCCTCTGCAACTTTCATGGTGAGGAGAGCTCTACTGCTTTTAGAATAAAACATGTGCAATGTCTGTGAGGCTCTTTACCCCAGCCATTTTAAGTGGATTTCGAGGTGTCTACTAAGATCCATTGAACATTATCAGCAGTCCATTTATGGTCATGAAATAAACTGTGATGATCGTCATTTCATAGCCAGAAACCAACTTTCAATGGATTTGAAAATTTTCTAGATGCCTAGTTCTCAAATCCTTCGTCTTCTGGTAAGGTCATTGCATTGATGACATTGTTCAATGGATTCCCCTTTTTTTTTTTTTTTTTTTGTTTTCTTTCTTCCATTTTTTTACATAGTTAATTCTCAAAGGCTTCTTGCATCTTGTAGGGTCAATGGGCCCCACAAACTCTAGGAGTCCTATATTTTATGAAGTTGTTGAGACCTACCTGCAACAACTTTAGAGGATCCAAAACTCTATTAGAACCTCTTTCACCATAAACTATGGATTGTCATTATCATCATCATACCCTCAACCCATCCACTAGTCGAAACTCTCTCAGCCTTGTACATAATTTAAAAAACTCCGTTTGGTTTTATACGAATGCATTGTTGTATAAATTAGTCTTCAACAGTAGGTACCCTTTCCGGCTCGAAAAAACTTTCATTTCTAGAGGCTCTTGTAATAAGATATTATATCTTACTCAGGTTCATCCTGATATAGTTGGGACAAGGCTTTGATGATGATGATGATTGTGATTTCACTTGGGTCCATATTAAAGCTAGGAGTACTTATAGATCAGATCAACCAAACGCATTGGTGCTTAGGGGGTGTAAAAATGGTTCCCAATTACCTAGTTATCCAAAGGACTTGACCTGCAATGGAGTGCTTGACCAACCCAGCACATCAGTTTATAAACAATCGTGTTGGGCCTATCACATCAATTTATAAACAAGCGTGAGAGCCAGTGTCACCGTGGAAAAATTTCTCAGATTGGTGCTCTTGATGGTATTCTAAATGTTCTCAACGTTCACTTCTAGAAGAGGTGTTTCTCATTTCTCAAGAATTATTCAATGGGATAAATCTACTTTGATCAGAAGGAATTGATCGCAAGGCTAAGAAATAAGTTTGGCCTTCTGCAACCAAAGAAAGAAGACTTGAAAAAAAAAAAAAAAAACCCTCTTACTATCAAATTACCATGTGTGAAAATAGAAGACTTTATATTATAGAGGGGAAGGATAGCCCAGCTTATAAACAAGAAAAAACTACTTGGACTAAATCCCATAATTGGAGAACACCTCTTCTTATCCGGGCCATTGCTTCTCATTTCTCAGTGATGCAACCTAGGGCTAAGATGCAAGTGCCGGGGCACAATTAGGGTTCCGAAGAATAATTACTCGAAGAAGAAACAGTCTCCAACGAAAAATCCACACAGGAAATTCTATTACTCAATTCTGATCTCTGAGATTACAAATCTCTACAATGTTATGTTTATAAGAAAAAAAACTAAAGCTTTAAGAAAGCTTTCCTAATCAAACTGGGATACAAGAATAAAATCATATCCAAATTAAAAACCTAATTCTAATGACACTCTTTGATAAAAATAAAACTAATACCAATTAAAAATCAGAATTTTATGGGTCCCATATGTGGCCCACGAGTCGTGTTGTAATAACGTGGAATTGATGCTACATCATTCTCCCCGGGTTGGAAAAGAGTTCGACCTCGAACTCGGCTCTTCTTCTGGATGTTATTTCTGTAAATAGTGTGCACGTGAAGCGCTTCTTCAGAGGACGGAGTGTGACTTGCTTTTCGCCATGCATGAATGTGTATGTATTGTTGCGCATACCATTAGTTCCATTCTTGTCATATATCCATGGATGACCCAACAAGATATCACAACTATCAATGGGTGTCACATTAAACCACACAGTATCTGTATAATTTGCACCAATGGAAAAAATAACTGGACATGCATATCGGACTTGCACTTCATCACCTGTCATTAGTCATATAGCAAAATAAGGACAATGATGCTGTCGAACTTTCAGCTGTAAGCAATCCACAAAATCTTAGGAGATAATATTCTGACAATTGCCTCCATAAATGACTACCATGCATTCCTGACCATTGACTGTTCCTTTGGAGCGGAAAATATTTTCTCGCAGCCATTTCATCGTAGTAGTCAATGTAGTGTCTTGGATGACCAAGAGAGACTCAAGACCCTCCTCGGGTGGAGTATCCTCCACTTTCTCTGTTTCATTCCCTTTAGGATCATCTGGAACATCTTTCGTATCACTTTCATTCTCAATGAGGTGTATACGTTTTAGACATTCTGCAGCACTGTAAGACCCCGACCCGAGAGACCTCGATTAGTGTGATTAAGTTGTTTGTTAGTTCTAAGTGTGTTTAGTGTGTTTTGGTTTAGTTTGGGTTTAGAATAGTTTGGTTATAGCTTTGGAAAATTTTGAGTGCCTTTGTGATTAGTGGGGCCCTTTGGGGGTTCCTGTTATAACCTTGCGTTTACTTGGGGGATTACTCGAGATTCCACTAATGTGTGTTTTTATCCTGTTTTACTAATCTTGTTGATCTCTTCAACTTTCATGTTGATCCCGTTCCGTTCATGTTGATCCCGTTCCGTTCCGAACCCCGAAACCCGACTTTCATTGCTTTGAGGGCAAAACAGTCTTTTTTCACCAAATCTATACCTAATGTTTGGTATTCTCGAAACCCTCGAAACATATACTTTTTGGAAACTAGAAATTTCGACGATCATTTCTTCCCTTCTTCGTCGATTTCATCCGAGGTCCCGAAAGCCATGATTTGGACCCCACCAAGTTTTCTAGTGGTAGAGCCACTTGCAATTGCTATAAAGAACCCATCTCCTTTCTTTTCCCCATTTCCAGCACAACAAGAGCTTGTCTAGGGTTTTCCTTGCTTTTCTTCTTCTTCTTGCTTTCCATCACTTAATCTCCCACCAACCTTGCATCTCTTGATAAGTGGACTTCATCACCCTCCTCACCATCTTGAGAGCTTCCCATTGATATCATTTTGAGAGAAAACCAACCATTTCAAGATCTTCTTTGAGCTAGCTCTTGCCATTAGAGGACCCTACAAGTAAGCTCTCTCCTTAATCTCTTAGATATGTGTGTTCTTCTAGTCCTTGAGAAGCTCCATTTTCACTATTGTGAGCTCCCTCTTCCTATTTCATTGTTTGACCCATTTTAGGGTTTCTTTGGGGTTTTTGTAGAGATTGTGACCTTTGGCTTAAATAGCTTGTTTAGAGCTTGGATTGCTTGTTAGAGACCTTGAGGCAAGTGGATGATTTGATATTTTGAGCTTTTATTGATTTTAATGAAATGCATTGATGATTTCAATATGTATTTCATACTATTATGGATCTGCATTGATTTGAAATAAATGTACATTAATGAGTCTTATTAGTTCATTTAATTGTTTTGGAAATATGGTTGTTAGCATTTCATTTATTGCTTGATTGAAGTTTAAATGATTCCTTGTGATTATGGATTGTTCTCTCCTCTTTGTGGTTGAATGTGATGGAGGAGAAGAAGGTGTTTTGATTGATGATTATAGAAATATTGATGTGGAGTTTGAATGATGTTAGAAAGGAGTTTTGGAGCCTCCTATGTTGGAGTGGAAATGTAGCTCATATGAGTTGTAAGAAGTGGAAAGGAAAGGGAGCAAAACTATCCCAGAACCCATTTCTGGGCAGTTCGCTCGAGCGAACCTGGTGGTCGCTCAAGCGAAGCGTCCAGAACAGGCTCCAAACCATTCCAGTAGACAATTCGCTCGAGCGAACCCTTCTTCGCTCGAGCAAACATTCTCAGGATTGCATCGGAAGCTCTCACAGAAACTTGTTAGTTCGAGCGAACTTCATATTCACTTGAGCCAACAGGTTCGCTCGAGCGAACCCTTTGTCGCTCGAGCAAACTCTCCCAGAATTATATCAGGTCCCTCACAGAATCTTGTTAGTTCGAGCGAACTTCGTGTTCGCTTGAGCCAACATGTTCGCTCGAGCAAACTCGTTATCCGCTCAAGCGAATGATGCAGCAGCAATTCCACATTATTGCAACAAGAGGCATGGTCCACATGTGGGACTCGTACCATTCTGATTTGTTAATTGTTTTTAATTTTTATTTAAGAAGTTGTGTTTAGGAATAGCTTCTAATTTTGGTAGGATTATTATTTGGTTTCTTAGTTTGATTGGGATTGTTTCTTAGGGCTTAAGTTTCTTTTATTATAAATATAGCATTGTAGAGATCAATGATCTCAGAGATTAGAATTGATTAATAAAATTCCCTGTGTGGATTTTTCGTTGGAGACTGTTTCTTCATCGTGTGATTGTTCCTGTGGGAACCCAATTGTGCCCTGGCACTTGCATCCTAACCCTAGGATTGTATCAATTGGTATCAGAGCCGAACGATCCCTCGATCGTCGGTGTGTTACCCCTATCCCCACCCACCGTCGTTCATCCTGCCTGCATCCATCTCCCTACCAAATCCTTTCATCTAGAAGCCATCCATCTTTCGTCAATCCCTCCTTCCCTGCCGCTAATCGTTTGCCCTCATTGAATGTCCAAAACCATCCCTTCCAGAATCCTAAATCCACAAAACCCACCCCAGCCCCATCTTGTTGCATCATTCCGCTGCCCTAAAACCCATCTTCCCCATCTCCACCTTCGTCCGACCAAATTAAACCATCGAATCAACACCCCAACCAGAAAACAAAAAAAAAAAAAAAAAAGCAGCAGCGAAGACGAAGAAGAAGAATAAATTAGGGAAGAAGTGAGTACCTGGCACCGTCGTCGCCGCCGCTCCACTCCACCGCCAGCCATCCATCGCGCAGCACCCTTCATCTCCAGCAGCGTCGTCGCCCCACCCTCGCAAGCTGTCTGCAAGCCTTTGCCTTCATCTTCTCCAACCAGTAGCCACCAGCCATCATCGCACTCACAGGCAAGCACCAGAGGAGATCGACACGCACCACCAACCTGCATCAGGGGAGATCGCCTCACCCCACTCTTCGTTTCATTTTCGTGTAGTTGAGGAAGAACGAGTAAGAGAAGCCAAAACCCTTTTCTTCTCTGTGGTTGCATCGAACCCGAGGAGCGACCCACGAGCCTCCAGTTGGGTCTCCACAAGTGGGCCTCCAGTTGGGTTAAATTCGACCCAAGGGCCAGCAGGACATAAAAAAAAAAACACAGAATTTTTGGTCGAGTCAGTGGACCTAATTCAAATATGATCCGACCCATTGACGAGGTCCACAAGCAGAACATCATAAGAGCAGTCAATTGACCAGATCAACGGTTGAGGTTTCTTCTTTTCACGATACCGGACTCATCCACCGTCAGATTTTCGATCCGTCTTCACCAGCTTGATCGCAGTGAGCAGATCTACACATCAGGTCGGTCACAAATTTTAAATTCTCATTAAACAAAAATGCCTCCCAAGAAGCAGGTAGAAGTGGAATCTTCCGCTCATAATGATGAAGATTTGAGAGGAACTGTTGCGGAATTATCAGCAAATGTTAATCAATTATCCGCAATGATGGTTCAAATGCAAGACACTCTTGCAAGGATTGAAACTCGATTAACTACTTTGGAAACTAATCGGCATGATGATTATCATCGAGATGATGGAAGACATAATCGGAATCAACGAGATCCACATGTAGTAAATGTTGATCGAGATTTGGGTATAAAACTTGTGATTCTTGAATATGATGGGAAGTTGAAACCAAATGAGTTTTTAGATTGGTTAGTGTGTGTTGAAAATATTTTTGCACATAAACCAATGACGGATGGTCATAAAATTATACTGGTGGCAACTCGTTTTCGCAATTACGCTGTAATATGGTGGGCCGAGTTGCAAAAGAAGAGGAGATATCAACAAATTGACCCTGTTGACACCTGGGCCGAGATGAAAAATCTATTGAAGCAGAAATTCCTGTCTGTCAATTACTCCAGAGATCTGCGTTCACGTTTTCAATACTTAAAAGAAGGATCCAAGACAGTTGTTGAGTATTCTGAGGAATTTATGACTATGCAAGCCCGCTGTGGTTTGAATGAAGATGATGAGGTCTTAGTTGACAGATATTTTAATGGGCTTACACTTGATATTCAAGATATCCTCGCACTCAAGCATTTCGATAATGTTGATGAGATTATTCAACATGCTATCAAGGCTGAGGGAATTGCAAATCATCTCAAGCCCAAAAATTTAATGCAGCTAAATGGGGTATGCAGAAGAATTTCTCCAGTTCTAAACCGAGTACCTCGTCGGAGAAAGTTTTCAACAAGCCCGAGGGACAAAATCGGCTCACATGTTTTAATTGTAAACAACAAGGGCATCGTGCAGCAGAATGTCCAAAACGTCTCAACCTCATTGAGAATGAAAGTGATGTGACAGATACTCCAGAAGAGCCTAAAGAAACTGACACAGTGGAAATTGTGGATTGTCTGCCTGAGGAGGGTCTTGAGTCTCTCATGGTCATCCAAGAACCAACATCGACTACTGAGAAGAAATGGCTGCGAGAAAACATTTTCCGTTCCAAAGGAAACGTCAATGGTAAAGAATGTACAATCATCATTGATGGAGGCAGTTGTCAGAATCTCATCTCCCAAGCTTTTGTGGATCGCTTACAGTTGACAGTTCGGAAGCATCATCGTCCTTATTTTGCTAGATGGTTAATGACAGGTGATGAAGTGCAAGTTCAATATGCATGTCCAATTACATTTTCCATTGGTGCAGATTATACAGATACAGTTTGGTGTAATGTGATACCCATGGATAGTTATGATATCTTGTTGGGTCGTCCATGGATGTATGATAAGAATGACATTAATGGCATGCGTGACAACACATACACATTTATGCATGGTGAAAAACAAGTCACACTCCGTCCTATGAAGCCGACACCACCAAAGCATGGGTCCAGTTCTCATCTCACCAAGGATGCACTTCACGTACACACTATCTACAGAAGTAACGTCAAGAAGAAGAGCCGAGTTCGAGGTCGAACTCTTTTCCAACCCGGGGAGAATGATGCAGCAGCAATTCCACATTATTGCAACAAAAGGCGTGGTCCACATGTGGGACCCGTACCATTCTGATTTGTTAATTGTTTTTAATTTTTATTTAAGAAGTTGTGTTTAGGAACAGTTTCTAATTTTGGTAGGATTATTATTTGGTTTCTTAATTTGATTAGGATTGTTTCTTAGGGCTTAAGTTTCTTTTATTATAAATATAGCATTGTAGAGATCAATGATCTCAGAGATTAGAATTGATTAATAAAATTCTCTGTGTGGATTTTTCGTTGGAGACAGTTTCTTCATCGTGTGATTGTTCCTGTGGGAATTCAATTGTGCCCTGGCACTTGCATCCTAACCCTAGGATTGCATCAGCGAACCTCCCAGAAGCCATTCCAGAGAGCTCGTCGCTCGAGCGAACCTCCTGTCCGCTCGAGCGACCAGCACTATTCACCTGGGAATATTCTGTGGGCAAAAATGAAATGTTTATTTGATTGAGAGGTGTTTGTTGAGAACTCTATTCTGATGGGAAAACTTGTAACCGTTGTTTAGCACCCATTTGAAAAGAGAAACCAAACCACAAGCTTTCATTTGAAGTTTTGAAAATCATAAGGTGTATAAAGAGCCCAGAATGTCTCCAAACTCTAGGAGTGCCAATTTTTATTGTATATGACATACGGAACCTTTATTCACTTTGATCGAATTTCGAATCCCGATACTTGTCCCGAACTTCATGATTTATGAGTTATCATTCCTGAAAATAATGATTTGCAACTGTAGCATTTTGCTAGTCCTGATATGCACTTCCCGTTTGAAATGATATTTGTGCCTTCGAACACCCCTTCCCGCCCGTTTATATAAGTGCATCATATGTATTTGTACATGTCTTGATTTACGATATTTGACCTATGAGTCGACACCACTAAGCTTGAATAACCTTGTTGGTCTGATCCACCGACTTGAAAATCCCCCTCCCGTCCCGCCAACTGCAGTTTGGATCCCGCTACTCGATTATTACCGTGGTCTTGTCCCAATGCCGCAGATTGCTACTGTAGTTCCCGATGTCCAGTTCGTTGCTGTGGTCATGTCCCGTATTTATTATGTATATGTATATGTTACTTATGTTGCATCTCCTCACTTTGGTGACTGAGGTCAACATCCCGATATGCTCATGTCACTTCCGTGATAGAGGACTTAACTTCGTGTGGTTGTCATATTGCTTGTTTCCCGAATTCCTTAGATACCTTACTTGTTTTAAATTGCATATATATTTTGAATAGATGATCCTTTTGTTTTATGAAATTTATTGTTTTAACAGGTTTAAATATTTTCCAAGGTAATTTCAATTGTTGTATTATCTTTTCACCCACCTGTCAAATCGTCGTGCTTGATCATTTGCTTTGGTACTCAGGTCCTGTTGTCGGTTATCCCGAGGAGGAACACGAGGAGGCGGTCGGAAAACCACAACGTCTAGTTGAGTGGAACGCCGATGATGTCGTTTAGACATTCGGGTGTTGGAGTTACGTAACATTTTGGGTTAGGAATTAACCATTCTTTTGGGAACTTGATATTTTATTTTTATTGGCCTTTGTTGGCCTCTATTTAGGGGTAATGTAATTAAATGATCTTGTTGTAAACTTTAACTTTCTTTTGGGAAATAGCTAATGATCATTGCTCATTTTGATACCGGGTTTAAATATGATTTGATCGTGTTATCTTGGACATGAATGTATGAATTAAATTTGCTACACGCTTCCGCACTTAAAAGAAATATTCATGTTGATGTGATATCCTCACCGCGAACACCTATGGGAAATCGCGTGTACGAGTGGCATCTTTGATGGACTCGTATATATTTTGATTTAAATTAATTCATAGTTTTGGTATGGATTGTAACTTTCATCATCATTCTTCTTCAATTACCCAGTCCCGATCCCGGATTAGGCTCGCCTGCTTTAGGACCCGGTTCGGGGTCGCGACATGCACGATGCCCTTGTTGTTTACAATTAAAGCATGTGAGCCTATTTTGACATTCGGGCTTTGTGAAAACTTTCTCCGATGATGCATTCGGTTTAAAACATGCAATTGAGAAATTCTTCTGCATAACCCAGTTTGCTACATTAAGTTTTTGGGCTTGATGATTTGCAATTCCCTCAGCTTTAATAGCATGTTGAATAATCTCATCAACATTATCAAAATGTTTGAATGCGATGATATCTTAAATGTCAAGTGTAAGCCCATTAAAGTATCTGTCAACTAATACCTCATCATCTTCATTCAAACCATAGCGGGCTTGCATGGTCATAAACTCCTCAGAATACTCAACAGCTGTCTTAGATCCTTATTTCAAGTATTGAAAACGTGAACGTAAATCTCTAGAGTAATTGACAGGCATGAATTTCTGCTTCAACAAGTTTTTCATCTCGGCCCACGTGTCAACATGATCAATTTGTTGGTATCTCCTTTTCTTTTGCAACTTGGCCCACCATATTGCAGCATAATTGCGAAATCGAGTTGCCACCAGTGTAATCTTATGACCATCTGTCATTGGTTTATGTGCAAAAATATTTTCAACTCACTAACCAATCCAAAAATTCATCTAGTTTCAATTTTCCATCATATTCGGGAATCACGAGTTTAATACCTAAATCTCGATCAACATTTACTACATGTGGATCTTGTTGATTCTAATTATGTCCTCCATCATTCCGATAGTTATCTTCATACCGATTAGTTTCCAAATTGGTTAATCAGTCTCAATCCTTGCAAAAGTCTCTTGCATTTGAGCCATCATTACTGATAATTGCCTAACGGTTCCCCTCAAATCATCATCATTATGGGAGGAAGACTCCGCATCAACCTACTTCTTGGGAGGCATCTTTGTATAATGCAAATTTAAAATTTGTGACTGACCTGATTTGTAGATCTGACTTCCGCAATCACGTTGGTGAAAACGGATTGAAAAGTTGACAGTGGATGAGCCCGATATCATAAGAACAAATCTCAACCGTTGATCGGGTCAGATTTGCTATTGATCACATGTGTTGATGTTTGCACTCTGCCTGAATTTATTTTTTTTATACTGCTGGGCTCTTCAGAACAAGTTGGGCTTCAATATTAATTGGGTCGGATCCACCTGAACAGACCTGAAGACTCAAAGTATCATCTCAGCCTGTGTGTCGAATGAAAGAAGAAAAGGGTGTTGAAAACCCCCTTTTGCTTTGTCTTCTTCAACGAAGAGGAAGTAACGAGATGAGGGAGCAGGCGTTGGAGTGTGGCGACGTCAACGAGACAATGGAGCAGACGAGGATAGAGGAGGTGTTAGCGAATGGCGAGAAAGATGGTGCAGCGGGCGACAGCGGCAAGCAGGCGAGCGCAGTAGCGACGATGATGGTGCGATGGTGCACGATACACACTTTCCAAATACTTCTTCTTTCTACTCTTTCTTTCTTTTCTTTTCTTTTTTTTTTTTTCTCTTTTCTGTGTTTCTTCTTTTTTCTGCTGTTCTTTTTTTTTTTTTTTTTTTTTTTCTTTTCTTTGGGTTCAGGATTTGATCGAAGAAGTGGGGAGGGTTTCTGGGTTCGAGTATGGGAATTTAGAAAAGGGTGTTTAGCAAGGGTTCTGCTGGGATTTGTGTTTTTTTTCTTTTCTTTTCTTTTGGGTTTCGATTGGGGATTATGGGTGGGGTTTGGTGTCGAGGGTTTTGGGACGAGTGGGACTGGTTGGAGATCGGCAGGGGTTTGGAGTGGGCGATTGGAAAAGTCAACATGGGTCTATTAGGGATGGATGGGGAAGGGGTGGGGATAGGGGTAACACGCCGACGATCGAGGGATCGTTCCGCTCTGATACCAATTGATGCAACCTAGGGTTAGGGTGCAAGTGTCGGGGCATAATTATGGTTCCGAAAAACAATCACTCGAAGAAAAAACAGTTTCCAACGACAAGTCTACACAGGGAATTCTATTACTCAATTCTAATAGCTTAGATTAGCAATCTCTACAATGTTATATTTATAAGAAAAGAAACTAAAGCTCTAAGAAAGCTTTCCTGATCAAACTAGGAAACAAGAATAAAATCCTATCCAAATTTGAAACCTAATTCTAATGACACTCTTTGCTAAAAATAAAACTAATAACAATTAAAAATCAGAATTTCATGGGTCCCACATGTGGCCCACGAGTCTTGTTGTAATAACGTGGAATTGTTGTTGCATCAGTCAGCCTTGAGAAGATCTAGCTGCTGCTGGCCTATCCATCTCCAGAAAGAAAGTATACTTTTCCTGTCAGCCACCACTTGCAAAATTGATTATCATCTGATCCTCTTAATGGGAGGATCTACGAAGGATTAGATATGCGAGTTTGATGCTTTGAAACAGCGAAAGTGTTGGAAGTAAGTGGGCCTCATGGATAGGTTTTTAAAACTTTTGACCAGCTTGACTCAGGGATTAGGTACCAATAAGGTCATAAACCACATCAAGGATCCAATCCTTCAAACTCATCAACCATGTACAACAATAAACTCTATCTAGAAGATAGAAACAAGTAACAATCAAGCAACCAAAAATCGACAACATATAAGGAAGTAGATTATACCTTTGGACCCCGGTAGTGCTCTAATGGAAAAGAAGACTTGCTTGATGAAGAAACTATTTCTTTGTGAGCAACTTATGATCTCCAAGACTTTTTCGTCTTCCACACTATGTCCCGTATCAGATCTCTTCTCTAAAAGAGATGGGTGGGATCTCCTAAAGAAAACAACTAGAAGCTCTAAAGAAAACTAGAATAGAAACTAGAAGAGGAAGAAGAAGTGTGGGGCGTGCAACTCTTACACTTGAAGGGGACTGAGCCTGAATTCCAAGGTGGACGTCCAGCCCCTTTTGCTCCTATATTTATAGTTTGGCAATCTTCCTCTTTTTCTAATTGAAATAGAAGTCTCACTTCCACAATAATTAGTAACTTTCTCTTCCTACTATTACCACTATTAGAGGTCTCACTTCAAATAGAAATAGAAACTTTCTAATTCCTTTCTTTTAGAGTTTAAGTAGGATTAGTAACTTTCTAATAACTTGGGTTAGCGTGAGGACCACTAGGGATTTCATAGAAAGCTGGCTCCAACTGGGACACCGCGACTCACATCTCATGTGCAATCCGGGCCCACAGTTAATTGTAAATAACTCCACTATATAAATGTAATTGCACTCCAGTCTTAGAAATAAATTACAAGGAAGACCCTGAACTTCCATATTACCACAAGTAGACCCCTCTATCAATATCCATTGATCAATTGGATTAAACCCATCCCTTCCAATCTTAGATCCACATCTTATTATCCTTGAGACTCAATTAATTCTAGTAATCATCAGTACCATCTAATTAACTCTTAATTTAGATGGGTGCGCACTTACAAATGATAAATCCATTAATTGACACAAGGGGATAATATAGATAGATTCCATCTTGACCATTGAATGTTCCCACAGTCCTACTACCACGTACCTAAGACACCGAGGTTTTGACTTACAATTGGCCTCACTCATTGGTGACTCAAAGCAAATGAAAAGACAGAAACTTGAGTTCATCAATGTCTTAGGATTGGGAGCCTATTGCTAGGGAATTATGAGAGCAGACCTTAAGGTAAAGACGGTATTTCATAAGGTGCTTCTCATAGTCCTTCAATACATCCAATGTACCAGTTCTATGATCCAGAATCTTACATTTTGATAATCGAGACAGATCACACTATCTCATAGTGATCAAAATGCTGCAACCTTATCAAATAAGATGCTCAGTCTCATCACTGGTTGTGAAGATATTTAAGTATAAGATTTGTGACTCATGTCACCCGTATATGGATCTCATCCATACACATGTATCATATCTAATATACTAATGGGATCCGATTCATATCATGAACCATCATATCATATGTATTAATTATGTGTATAAAGTAATAAAACACAATTCATCTAATGAAAGTTAAGCATGATTATATTAATAAATAAATAAATCAATCAATTTATTATATCTGATGGATTGAGATCATACAAACTAACAGAAAGCCCAAAGACCAATAAATAAACTAATCTTCTAAGGGGAAAGGGATATGGTATCTAACTGATTCATAAAGACGGTGGGAGAGGCATTATGTTGTTGGCAGGCATTGTCAGTATGATGATGTAGGGTGTTCCTCTTTTCTCAGGTTCTTCGGCTCTCGTAAACAAAAAGTGCAGCAGACTTTAGATACAACCTGAAAGTGCAGCAGACTTTGGGTTCTTGTTGGCTGCAACACTGGATGTTATGGGCGTCATGAGAGTTTGATCAGAGCTCTGACATGACCCCTACAGAGAACATGCCCACCTCTACCGAGGAGAGCATGCCAAACCAATGCACATCGGCATTATTGGAAGTTCATCAATGATTTTAACATTCATTAACTTGGGGTGGGGCAGAACCTAATTGAACTTGTGGATATTTGAGCTTGCTCGTGTCAGGCCCTAGTCTCTCCCCATAAAAGCCCAATCTTTCACTTTAAAGTCCCATGGCCATGAATGATGTTTGGTGCTGAGGGCATATAGTTAAACTCCTCAGCCATTGTCATCTCACTACTACACACCATGCAGTGTTTTGAGTTCAGACCGGCTTTAATTTAGTGTTATTCATTGTGAATACATTTGAAGCCCAAATCCAAGTGCCATGCTGACTGATGTCTCTACAATCATCCATGACAATAGTGCGACTACGGAACTGAATCACACTCCCTCTCCATCCTCAATTGGTGATTCAGATAGATCATACGGTAAGTTAAATTTATTAGCGCACTGGATGGCATTTCATCATCCTCTAGAAGACATAAAATGCCATGCAGTGTGCCCAAGTGGATGGCTTGCAGGGTCCAATCGCAATAGCTTTTCTTCCCCTGCCCAAGTGGTTTTCTTGGATCGAGGAATGACTCGGGCTTCTTGCAATCCCGAGTACAATCATATTTGATACTGAAGCACATACATCCAACCTAGAAAATGGGATTTTTTTTTTAACCCTGGTCAAGAGCACTGGGACCCAATAAAGAGCCCGCATACATATGGAAAAGTAGCCCACTCAAGTGGGTAGGAGGCCCGCACAAGCAGGAAATGAGATTGCACAAGCAGGAAGAGGTGCCATTCCCAGGGTTCGAACCCCGGGCAGCCTCGTAAGAACCGATGCTCCTTACAACTCGGGTAAGGAGCCGTTCTTCCAGAAAATGGGATTAGGCTTCAATAATCATGATCATGCTGTCTACTGAGGATGTACAAGAACGGTACCCAACTGATTATGAGATTCCACGCAATTCATAGGAGTCTATCCCGAAATTCTCCCATCTGAAAAATTATGAACCAAACAAGATAACACAATAATATACAAAAAGAGGTTGCTGGAATAGAAAACTGAAAAGCTACAAACGTAAAAATATAATCTCTCACATTCACACAGCACAACACAAAGAAATCATGATTACATTACAGCCTCAAAAGCAATCCGCCTTCAAGAAAAGGCAATTGTCCTCAGTCCTCCACCAACTGAAATAACTCAAAACGCATTCTACACAAGACCTTGACTCACAACTTATTGCAAGAGAACCCACCCTCCCCCAGCTATTTATTCTGTTATATATCCAGTGTCTATAAGATGACTCACATATGGAAGAATTAGAAAGTGAAGCTCTTAATTGAACTAGATCTAGAAGATGCATAAATTCTAGACCAAACCCCTTGCTAAAGCGTAAAATCCACATCCCATTCGACCCATGACAACAATTTGAAAACACGGACAAGACTTCATGAAATCACTCAGACAGTGTGTTCGCAGTCACCTCTTTAGGAGGTTCATGTTTGCCAAGCTGGCTGAAATTCCCCTTTGCCTTGAAGAGCTGAGAGTGATGGTGCTTGCAGTACAGACTTCCTTCATGTGCAACATAATTTGATGGGCTGATCACACAGCCTCCATGAGAACATTTGAAACAAGGCCTGTGGTATGAGGTGCCGTCAACTGCCACCTGAAATTCAAAATTTACATAACCAAACTGTTTCTTAGTTGTTCCCAAACGGAAAATCGAGATTCATAAATTAACACCTGTTGACATGATTTGAGTAATATCAGAAAAGAGGTGAGTATTCTGAATAGAAAAAACATCATCCTTGACCATGCAAACTAAACATGATGGCTGTAGTGTTCAAGACTGTTGCCAGAGAATGGTGCAGCAAGCTAATATTGCTAGAGCCCTATCTGCAAGCAGCGGCGGAGCCAGATTCTCTCTCAGAGGGGGCAATAGGTTTAGCCACTATAAAAAAATGAACAAATAGCAATAGACGAAATGCGCTTTAACAGTGATTTTTTTCCCGCTACTAAAGCCCACATTTCGTGGCGGGAGTGTGTTTTTTTTTTTTTTTTTTTTTTTTTTTTTTTTTTTTTTTTTTTTTTTTTTGTGTTAGTGTCGCCATACACTGTCTAAGATAGAAAGTTTTGTGGCAAAAAAGCCACAAAATCTGGGCATTAGCGGCGGAAGAAAACTGCCGCTAAAGCCTACTTTGTCCGCCGCTATTTCTCCTTATTTTTTGTAGTGTCGGCAAGAAATTTGAGAATATATATATATATATATTAGTATTATATCAGAAAGTTAAAATTATGCGTTCACCCCAATTAACATATTAACATACCCAAAATGATAAAAATGATTAATTTGCATGGCTCTCCATATCCAACAACATTCAATAATGGGTCCAAAAGCTAGAGAAAAATTATAAATTACATGATTTTAGCATATTTACTTGTGAACACGCATATATAGTTTAAAAATTAAATTAAATTATTTTACCGAACATCATAATATGGGGTTGATGTTGACAAAAGGTCTTGATTTTTAGCCCATTGTTTAAAGCTCAAATCCTTCTATTACTTTAACAATAATGTTAAGGTTGATGGAACCTTTGGGCATGTAATTAGTGTAGAGAACTTTTAAGCACCTTTATTTATTGGCATATGAAATCTCTTACTTAAGAATTAGATTTAATCTAATCTAATTCAGAATTTGAATTAAAAATTTAAAAACTCAGATTTTGATATTTGAATTCTAGTATCAATAAAGGGCAAAGAAAAAAAAAAGAACATTGATGCAGCCCGACAGAAGACTAGGGCCCGCAGGCCCCCCTAATGGACCTGCTTGATGGGGTCCACATGATTCCTGATTTAATCAAAGATCCCTATCCTTATCTAAATTAGTAATATTAATTAGTGGCTTAATAGGAACTGCTTTCTAAAATTCTATTTCGAGTAGGATTAAGTATCTTACTATTTTCATTGTCCCGATTAGTTTAGAAATAGTGTCTTCTATATATATACAGAAGAACCCTCCTCTTGTTATTTCCTATGCTTATGCAATCAATAAAACGATTATGAGTTATTCTTCTGGAGAATTATGGCTTGTCTCGTGCCCTAGGGTTGGAATCCTTTGGATTCGATCAATCTCGTCACTGTGATTGGTCTACACTTTCGATCGAGGTTGTTAGGCTACACCAAACATCAAGCACCATAGGTGCGTTCTTTGAGTATTAAGGTCAAAGAGAAGGAAAGGAATGTAATTTAGGGTGTTGTCTTTTGGGTAGAAGTAAAAGATGAACATGTCCTCGTGTTTTTGACAGTTTTATCTTTTACTAAGAGGGGCAAAAAGATTTTAAGAGGCAAAGAAGAAAAAATAAATAAATATTGAGAAAGGCAAAGGACCAAAATGCCCCTAACATTTGTCAAATATTTTCTTATATTTTAAAGGAGGCAAACAGTCCAGGAGGGGCAATTGCCCCTCTTGGACTCCATGTGGCTCCGTCACTCTCTGCAAGTTATGGTGGCCCCCAATCATGTGAACCCAAAATTCCGAATTGCTAGATGATATTGATTTTAAAAGCTGGTAAATATAGAGCTCCTCGCATAAGGATGATCTTTAATCCTAAATCCTGAAGCAGTGTATCTAAGTATTACTTGGATGCTCTTTGTTTTGAATAATGACAGTTTATACCTCATGTTAACACTTCATCAATAAGATTAAGGGTTAATCTATGATTGACAAAGAAACACATACACCTACAATCATCAACATAGAGATAATAAAGACAGTTCCTCAGGCTATTCAGTAAAACAATTCAGTAGAACAATATTTCAGTATTATCAGACAGTTGTATTTTCATCCAAATGTAAATTATTGAAAGATGCACCACTTTTACATCATCATCATCATCATCATCATCATCATCAAATCCTAGTCCCAACTATAATTGGGTCAACTATATGAATTTTGTTTCTCCATTCCAATCTATCCTCGGCCAAACAGAAGGAACACCCTAACATGATCATAGAACAATATTTTCTTAGAATTCAAATTGTGGTTGTGCAAATGTTTTGCATTGTCTGTCAACCTACCTAATACAACCCTCTTTTATCCGGGCTTGGGACCCACAGTCACACTATCTGGCAGTTAGAAAAAGAATTCCAAAACAGCTGAAAGATCGCCTTAAGAGATATAAAGATAGAAAAACAATCAAAAGGATCATCTTGACAATTACCTTATAGGAAGTAAAAATCTTTAGGAAATCATAAACATAAAAAATGAATCAAACATTAAAAAAAAAAATTCTAAACAAGATGTTGTCCATGGTATTCTAGTTTTTGCAAATCATTTGCTATCAATAATTCTACAAAATATTAATCTTAAGTTATTCATCTTGAAGAAGAATATTTTAATACAGAGTTTTTATTTTAATATATAAATTTTAGTGGAGACACAACAAGTTGAAGTATCTGTCTTATCCAAACATGGATTATGTAGATAAAATGGGACAATATACTGTTCTCTTAAATTGAAACTGATGTGGCATTTGCCATAGTTTTGGCCCGAGTTACTGGCTAGGTAAATCTAACAGCATTCTGTGCTATGTTTGAAATGAAATATGAAATTTACTGCAAGCACTTTGTAAAGTCCATATCACTAGGTTGTACATAAAGAGAACATGAAGTATTACCTTCTCAAGTGGATAAACAGTTTTCTTGCAAGCAACACACTTTTCTTGAGTTCCACCAAACAAGCTAGAGACTCTGTTGTTGTTGTGGTGAACCTAAGCATTTTATCCAATCATTGAAAGAAAAAAGTCCAAAGATATGTTTGTCATTCCATTAAGATGATGGTTTATAAAATAATGACAAGCTTAGAAATCAGTTTGGGTAATCAGATACAATTTCTTGAATGTGAGAAATGGACATCGAACTTGAAAAATCAGAATACCTGATCAACAGATTTGTCTACTCTAGCAATTCTTGGAGCACCTACAAGAAATAATTATATGTTAACTTAGACAGGAACAGTGAAGAAGAAAAATGATTGGAACTTACCCGCCTATTAACTACTACCCACCTTCAAAACTTTTATCCAAACTGCCTGTCATCTTAAAGAGTTGGTCAAAGTGAGGCTTACAATACAAAACACCCTCAAAGGAGGAATAGTTACTGAGCTGTAAAAGATGTTTGAATGTCAGGATCAAGAAGGATGTCGAGACAAGAAAAAAAAGAAAAAATTATTAAGTGTTCAAAACTGGGTTCAAAGTTCATCAATAGAAGAACATTACAACTACTGTCTCTCAGGCATTGCATATAGATAAAAGTAATATCATTGCACAATTTGCAAATGTACAATCAATTACAGGCATTCCAGAGCAAATCAGGTTATCACAGCTTGGAATCAACAAGTCAGCGTACTTCAATGATTACTTAAACAATAAAAAATGGTATTGTAAACAAATAAAGCTCTTAGAAGTGAGAAATTAAAAAAAAAAAAAAAAAAAAATAGGAAAAATAGGTAAAAAGGAATGGTTCATTTATGTCCAATTCTAATATATAGTAGGCAATAACAATGCCTACCGAAATTGTTGATCCGGTGGAATGCCATTGATAGATTACCCCTTTGATGACTTGATAGTTTTCTTATATTCATTATAACTTAAATTTAACTAGCAGCCCAGTGAAAAACATTACACAAGCCCTTGCATTAAAGGAGTCCACTTCCAGGTTAGATGGGAATGGTACAACAGAAAGAGGAGACAATTTATTGTCAACCTCCAAGATAATGCTAGAATGATCAAAGGATAAGGCACTAGAAATGCTCTCAAATTTCAGATTCAATGGAATGGAATTTCACATGCCAATGGCCCACCAGACCGATAGAACAAAGAAACCTTGACGACCTCCCCTAGTACAGTTACAATAATTCCCATACAACCATTTAATGTCTGGCTACTGGTTACTGCAAAGACTCGAGACAATAGTTTGCTCACATATAATAGTTTGCAAAGGGACAAAAGAAGAACGCCAGATTGTATCAGCCCCTTCCTATTCCACATGAGCCATGGCAAGATCTAAGCATGGATTTTGTCTTAGGTTTACCAAAGACAGTAAGAAGGGTAGATTATATTTTTGTTGTAGTGGACAGGTTTTCCAAAATGGCACACTTTATTCCTTGTGCAAATACAACAGATGCAAGAAAGGTTGCCACCCTTTTTTTTAAAGAGATTGTTCGTTTTCATGGCCTACCCAAGACTATAGTGTCGAACAGAGATACTAAGTTCATGAGCTTCTTCTGGAAAACTTTATGGCATATGATGAAAACAAAGCTCCAGTACTCCAGTGCCTACCATCCTCAGACAGATGGCCAGACTGAGGTCGTCAATCACAGCTTGGGTAATCTGCTTCGATGTCTCATCGGATAACACATTGCCTCATGGGATCTTATCTTACTCATGGCGGAGTTTGCCTATAATAACTCCATAAACAGATCAACTAGAAGATCACCATTTGAAGTTGTCACAAGAATTCAGCCGCGTCTTCCGATTGACGTGAGTCCTTTACCAGCTGACGCCGGGCCTAGCCAAGAAGCTGAACAATTTGCCTGGCACATGAAGGAAGTTCATGATGAGGTCTGTCAACAGATTGACAAAAGCAATGACACATCACGCGAACACTCGAAAGTGCAATGTTGAATTTAATGAAGGAGACATGGTCATGGTACAAATTAAGCCAGAACGGTTTCCCACAGGCACTTACAAGAAGCTCTATCCAGAAGTGCAGGTCCATTCAAGATCTTGAAGAAAATCAGCTCAAATGCCTATGTGCTCGATCTTCCGCCGGACATGAATATCAGTTCTACATTCAATGTCGAAGATCTCACAATTTATCATGGGCATTATCAAGATGAATCATGTGAAGAGCAAGATATCCAGCTTCCCATAGTTCCAGCTCCTCGAGAAGAAATTGAAGATGTTTATGATGGCTAGCTAGTGTCAACAAAGACTGGCGGATATCACAAGTTTTTGGTCAAGTGGAAAGGCAAACCATTTTCTGAAGCTACATGGATCACCGCCACAGATATTCAACGACTCAATCCGGATTTGTAAGAGAGGTACCAAGCTGACAACTCGCCAGAGTCGAGTTTTTCCAAGCCGGGGAGAGTTGATGTAGGCCAGACCAATGGGCCCCATTTGAAAGTTTATTCCAGAAGCCCCAAAGCCCATAAGTCCCAACAATAAAGAAATTTTCCAAGATTTCTATATCGGCAGTTTCCTATTCTAATAGATTTCTAGAATTAGTAAATTTCTTAGAGTTGAGTAATTATTGTAATCAGGCAGTTTCTAAGTATTCTAGATTTATCAGAATTAGGGAGTTTATAAAATTATATAGCTTGATTACTAAAATTAGGTTGAGACTCTATTATATAAAAGGATGTAATCCCTTCTCTTGGGATATACATAAATTAATGAAAATTTGAGTTTGCTCATCGTGTGTGTTTCTCTCTTGTCTGTGGTGTGAGACCAAGACATCCTACCCTAAGACGTTTGGCTTGGAGAATAGCTCGTTGGCTACCACCTTCGTTCCTTACACTACTTTAATGATCCCTTTGATTAGTTATTTTCCTTCCTTTGTATTTCTAATCTAGCATTTGCAAGCTATAATAAACAAGAACACAAGTCGACGGGAAAAGGTGCCCAAAATGATTTTTCTGGGTCTTCTTCCTCCTCCAAGTCCTAATGGTCACTTCATGTTTATCTGGACTACTACTAGGATCCACCATCCTGTTGCTGTATGCAGATGATATTATCAAAATTGGGGGTGATTTTGTCAGAATTAATGTCCTTAAAAGGTATCTCATGCAAAACTGTCACATGAAAGATCTTAACCACCTTACTTGTTTTTAAGGATCAAAAAATTACTTAGTTCGATGTTGGTACTTACATAAATTAGCACAAGTATGGTGAAGATTGGAGCTCAAAGTGAAATACCGAGCTACAGAGGTAGTCCTTTACTCATCCACATCTATATTGTCGTGTTGTCCAAAGTCTAATTTGTGAGTCAATTTGTATCTATCCCTCACCAGTCCCATCTTATGATTCATCGCATCAACCAATATCTCAAAGTCATTGTTGATCGAGGATTATTCTACTCTTTTGTACCACTTTTAACTTCATACTTATACTGGTGCAGCCTAGGCCGGTGGTGTTGATACGCGATAATCTACCCACTAGCTGGTGCATATTTGTTTGCAGTTTACACCTGTATAATTTCTTGGAAGTGCAAGAAACAAAGTACGGTATTCAAATGTTCTACGGAGGCTTAATATCACTCTATGTTAGCTACTAGTGAGATTATTTGATCACAAAGACTCCATAAAGATCATAGTTGATGGGGACATCAACCCTAATTCCCCCAATTCTTTCAAGATCTACCAACGATGGAGGCGTAGGGTTGCCTAGATCAAGCTACTCTATTGATGGATGACGCGTATCCCAACTTTGATCGCGAAGATTTTGCAAATCCACCGTTTGATTACCATCCTGATAACATCCAACAATTCGATCTTTTTTTATCAAGCATTTGATAGACAGAAGGCCCCATGTGAGCAATCACATTGAAGGCCCCACACCGGGAAGTTCCACATGGGAGGAAGCAAAAGAGTTATGTGAAGTCAAGAGAGGGCCAACGGAATTTAAAAGAAAACTACAAGAGAAGGGCCATGATTTAAAAGAAATAAGAAATAGGCCCACAACTTAAAGAAATAATAAAAGATGTGCCCGCAACTTAAGTTGTAGTGGTCTTGGGATTCATGCACATATATCTTGCGCATGAAATCCCATGCGCAAGCCATTGTGTCGACTTTTTCTTTATTTCATTTATTTTATTTTAATTATGGGATGATGTCATCTTTAGGGCTTCATGTTTTTAAGACAATGTTATGTTCTTCATGTTATATTATGCTATGCTATGGAATGAAAACCCTATTATTGAGTTCTCTTTGAGTCTCCATTGTTGTGCTCACAAGATCCTCGATAATGCCTCCAGATGGGAGTTTGGTGAATGGTGGGAGCCCAAGATAGGTAATCCTCTTATCTTCCTCTATTTTCCTTTCCATGTTGTCTTTTCGCATAACAGCCTTTCAGATCTACATCATCTTCCCCATTAGTAAGCCCTAATCTTTCAAATCTAGGAGTTTCTTGCTGCCCAAGCCAAGATCCAACCGCTAGATTTCTAGATCTGAACCACCTATATCATCCTTACCATTAACTAGCCTCCAAAGTCCAAACCATTAGTTCCAGACTACCAGCCACAAGATCCCATCATCTGACCATCAAAACCTCTATCCACAGCCACTCAACCCACCAATAACCCTCTTAACCCCAACCACCAGCCTTTCAAGATCTAGTGACTGAACCCCTATCCAGCCTAATTCAAACTTCCATCAGGCCTAGAAAGCCCAGCTGAACCAGTCAGCCCCACCAAATCCTTTGGCCGAACCTGATACATCTTCTATTTGATGGATATTCCATTGTTTCACCGTCACAACCCTAAATTTACTACTATTACATAGACCTGAAATTAATTTGGGCCTTGAACATGTGGGAAAATTAATTTCAGATCTGAATTTTAATAAATAGCCCCATATTACATGGGAACACGTAATCTACGTAAATTGGCTATTCCCTAAGCAAATGGAAGTTCTAACTTCCATAAGGATCCCTCCCTCATCGCTAGAGGGGCCTTCATTGCAAGACTTGTGACATTGCCTTGGATCACTATAAAATTACCCATTTAATTTCAACGCTAGATAGGGTCAATGGTGTGGTTTATGGCTCAATTTTAATTATTAATTCCTAAGCTGATCTCAATTTCCATATTAGGCTAGAATTCCTAGTTGTCCTGCACCAATAGTGCATTATTTAGAATGGCTACTAGTGCATTATTTAGAATGGCTACTCCCCTCTTTGCTGATAATACTAGTGTAATCCAAATTGCCTCCAACCCTGCCTTCCATGAATGCACCAAACGTATCGAGGCTGATTGTCATTTCATTCACAAGCATCCTACTTCAAATACAATACAACTTCCACATGCTTCTTCTCACTTTCAATTGGCTAACATCGTCCTAAAGCCCTGAGAAAAAAGATCATTGTTATTTTCAAACAATCACATGGTGCTATTAAATAGCTTGTACACTTCTATCCTCATGACCTTGCACCACAAAACCCACAAGTTGCATGTAAAATCTTCCTAAAATTTGTCGTTTTAGGAATCCAACCTTGACATTCATCGGGTGCAACTCTTAGTCATTATTAACTACCATCGCCACTAACATTTACATAGCTAGGAATTTCAAGACTAAAGACAAAGTCTCCTCGTATTCTATTTCCCTCCACTTGCATGAATCCTTTAGAATCCTTTAGCTACCAACCATGCTTCATATTTTCCAAGGAACCATCCACCTTAAATTTCCTCTTAAGAAGCCTCAATCTTTTGGCAGATCGACTAGCTGTCATATCTGATTGTTATTAATTGGTATCATTTACTCTGTTATAGCCTTTCCCACTTCTGCACGTCATGCACATTGACCGCTTGGGAGCAAAATGTCAGATCCAATGCCCTCACAGATTCCATTAAATTGCAACAATCATCCATTTACGTCGAATGTTATCTAATCCTATAGGATTTCCAAATCACATGGTTTGTTTCTTGTCCAATGGGCCCTGGCCAGGACTTCTATTACTGATGCTTTCTACGTTGAAACTCCCACTAACCTTAACACTTTTTATCCTCTAAAACATTGTGGCTCGTCTCTATGATTTCCATGGGATCCACAGGAAACACACATCTCAACACTCAGTTGTTATTTGATTATGATGATCGAACACAGGATATCCTCTTAGATGATGCTAATGACAAAAGTGATTTCTTTCATTCTCGTTTGCATTTTCTATTTTCTTGTGGTCGCAATGGTATGTGTACAACATATCCCCATGACCTCACAGGTCAAGTTTAGGTTTGGTAAAAAACCTACAACTTAAGGTCTCAGGCACCTGGATCAACATTATATCGTGCAATTAATATCTTCTCCCTACAAAACGTAGCGGAAGACTCGTGTGCCTAAACATGAACCTAACACATTTAATAAAGAATGATTTCACTTGTAGCCACACCATGTTCTTTGAGGGGTACAAAATCAAACTTTGTATATGCATAACATTCTTTAATCTGCATAAGAAACGCACATATCTCCCCTCTTGTATCAAATCCATTTATTTTTTAGATCTTTTTGTTTGGTACTTAAGCAACATACTACTACTCAAGTATTTTTCAAAAGCCTTAAAACACATCAATCAGATAAATCCATCTGTATCTATTGAAGCCACTGATATGAAAAATAGATTAAGAATACCTATGATACCCCGATACGGTATTTCACTTATGGTACTCGTACCGATACGGTCTGATACAGATCCGGGTACGAGACACGGCTGGGATATGGTGCCCATATAGTGCGGATATGGCTTTCTCAAATTTTATGGGGGGGAGAAGTTTAATTGAATGGATTCATTTGAAATTGGACGAAACATCAAATTTCATACAAAATCTTCTAATTGCTTTCATGTGATTTTGTTATAGTTTCAAAAGGAGAAAAAACCTTAACCCTTTTCCCCCTTTTGTATGACCATTCCATCAAAACCCCTTTTAATGCAACCAAAAGGAAAAAAAAAAACTACTAAAACGAAGAAGACGATGACAATGCGGTAGTGGCTTACCCAGGGGCGGACCCATGTTCACGCCCCAAGTCAGATCCAAGAATCACCCAAAACTTGAATTGGGCCTTGGCCCATGCCCCATCTAAGTTATAGCAATTGCCCCCACGTCTATCCTTTTCTTCTCCTCTCTAGTGGAAAGGAACCCAAAAAAACCCTTTTTTAAATCTCTATGGGAGAGTGAGACCATGCGACTCGTCTCCATTCTGACTGAAGAAGGAAGATAAATACTCTTATCTGCTCTTCTCTGCCTTTATGTGATCTAGACATTTTTTTATTAGATGATGTCTTCTTTTTTTTTTTTTTACTTGTTTTATCATTTGGATCATCTCCAAATCTGCCATTGTAGAAGTTGTGGAGGGAAGCTATGGTGGATCTTGGAATTGACGACAACACAGGAGAAGAGGTTGAAAAAATAGTTACGCATGGTTTGTCTCTTTTGCTTTGTATGAGAGTAACGAGTGTCTTTGTAGAGATGAGAGAGATACCAACGTTGAACCTTCATTTTCTTTGGACAAAGGCAAGGAAAAGAGGTGTCGAGTAAAGCTCAACTTCTCTTTATCTCCAAAGAACTGTAATGGAATTTGAGAAATTAGGGCTAAATTCGAACTATTAATATCTAAATCCTAATTCCAAACTTAAATCACCAAATCCAAATCGAAACCCTAAGCCCTAAATCACCAAATCCTAAATGCAAACCCTAAGCCCTAATACCGTAAACTCCCCTAATTCCCCAAATTCCCTTTTTTTGGGATTTTCTCCTTGGACTATAATATGATGTTTGTGATTATTCAAATAATGTTCGTTTGCAAATATAGGTGGTCTCATATGATAGAGGAACTATTAGGAGCTTAAGGAAAGAATAAAGACTAAAAAGACACTAATTTTCACAATATAATGATTATTACTTTTTTTGGGTTCTCTAGTTTCTAGAGGAATCGGAAAGGCTTATTTATGAATTTGGTGTTAGTAGTAGGATTTCTTTTATATATATATATATATATAACTTGTTTAAAATCATGTCCTTAACCTATGCTATAAATGGAGATTATGGGTAGTTGGCAATGATTTTGACGCAGTTGACTTTATCTTTAAATTAGATATGAAAAAATAACAAAAAAGATCAACTACTAATCTATTTAAATGCAATACTTTTTCTCGTTTTTTATTGTTAATGTGAAAAAAATCTATAGTTCAATTGACCATTGTCTGCCCCACCCAAACAAAAATCGTCGGTCCGCTACTGGACTTACCGGTTCTCGACCGAGAATGTTGTTGCCTGATGCCGCTCTACCAGTGCTTTCTGCTTCTGCATGCTGCGGCTCGACTGGTTATGCTGCCTGTTGCTACTCGACTGGTGTTGCTGCTGCCAGCTACTGCTCCTCCTCTATCTTCTTCTATGTCTTCTTCCTTTTTTTTCTTCTTCCTTTTCTTTCTTTTATTCTTTCCCTTTCCATCCTCTCCCCATTGCTGTTAATTTTCAGCAATCTGTGGTCGACAATGAAAGGGGTAAAGTCCCCTTTGCATTTCAGTGTTTTATATTTAGCCCCCTTTTCTTTTGTTTTAAGACCACATTAGCTCAAAAATCCAGTCCACCTTACATCGGTCTTGAGTATTAATTATTCAAAAGGCATGCTACAAGTATTTCTTTTTTAGTTTTTTTTCATCAGCCCCCTTTTGTTTTATTTTATTACTGAAAAGTCAAAACCCATGTTACAAGTATACATTCGGTTTTGGCTTACTGGTTCTCCAGCCTTTCTCTCTCATGTTTAAGACTTCTGCCATTTTATTTATTGTTTTTATTTTTTATTTTTTTTGTACAGGATGGGCAAATGGCCTTTCTTGTCATGTGATATATGATGTCCTACTTTTCTTTCTTTATGTTATATTTTCCTACTCACGAAAAATTGAAAGCTCTTTCCCTCCCTCTATTTTAATAGCAGGAAATTTTAATGGTCATGAGTTTGACCATGTTGGCCCACTTCATATAGAGATTTTTAGTAACAACATCCAAATTTAGATTTTTAAGGACCCACTTCTAATAGTTATGTATGTATCATTTATAGATGTATGGCTAGAATGAGCGCAGCTTAAGAGTATTCTTTCCATTAACCATGTGGGCTTAATCTGTTAGGAGAACCATACTAAAAATAATCGGTGTCACATGATAACCATACCCGTATCCGTGTTGCACCCCGTGTCCATATCGTATCTTAAGTGATACCGTACCCATATCCGTGTCCTAAATTTTTTTGAGTTGGTGTGTCAAATCCTCATTCCCTGTGTTTGTGTCCGTATATGGGCATCATAGAAGAATACCCTTTTATGTATTAGACTCATAAAACGGTCAAAATTTTACCCAAGTGGATAATAGACACAATGAACTTATAACTTACTCAAGAAAAAGTTACTCGGCCTTTTTCCACTTAGACATGGTTTACAAACAAAGTTCTCTTAAATACCAAGGTCCGGTATAAGTCTAATCCTAACCAGTCTACTAACTCCGTCCCTCTCAATGTGTCTGGTTGCAGTTATGCTTAAACCTATAGTTGTGCCAAACCACACATTCAACACCCACAGAATAATCAAAACTAGAAGATTTACACACGACAAGCCGTATCTTAGCAAGACAATATTATCTTGGATATTTTCAAAAGCCGACAATCTCCTATGCATACAATATTACAACTGCATTGCCTCTAATCAGATCTTAAATCCATTTAATACCAGTTCTCCCACAAAATTTATGTTATTCCCATACTGCGTATGAATATAGCAATAATTTGCATAGTGTAAAGGACCCAAATATATGTCATTTAGATGCTCACATCTCCGGATCTTATTGCTACAAATCTATGAGTTCCATTCATATCTTGGAGATTACATGTAGAATCCACAATCGAATCCAGTTCCGTTCTTTTACCTATACTGGATCCACAATTACATGAATATGATCTCCATTTTCTAATCCATGAGGTTGTCTATCCTGTCGTATTCTCTTATTCACATAATTTGAATAAATCATTATCATTACTTGCTTTGAAATTCCTTCATTTTGAATTTTAATATAGGCTTAGGATTTAAGAGTCACACTCCCACTAAAGCGGAAGACCCGACAAAAGACAGAGAATTTGGAACGCTTTGATCATTTGGTTTTCTCTCCGTAATCAATGCTTTCTTAAAATTCTTGATCAACCCAATTGTCAATCAAGGATTCATCAGGCAATTAAAATTACATGTATGCATCCTAGATTAGCTGACACCAACATAGTTGGGACAAAGCTTTGATGATGATTGTTTTCAACCAAGATCCAGCGGTTTATCACATTTACTACAATCTATGGATCACAAATCTACAGTCCCATTGGATTATGCTTACATTCTTTAAATCAAATCCTCGACTATTGGTCCGCACATCTAATGTCCTGAGAACCAATCATCACACTTCCACCGCTAATCATATTATCAAATCACTATTAGATGGTTCTGTAGTGGTTGTCAAGGATTTATCAAAAGAAAACTTTTGTTGGATTTTATCACAACATAATATTGCACATTTCCTACCACAAGACACCAAACCGACATCTCCACACAGGTAGGTTATTCCCATGATGATATCGCCACTTATGAGGTCATACAATGCATTTTTAGAAGACATCCTAAATCCAAATAAAAAAGAAAAGTCTAGATACCACTGTCCTTTTACGTTGACTAACACCTCTTTGAACCATTGGATTGTCTTTCTTTCACTGCCACTATGTAGTGCTTGTCACAAAGAACTCACATATGAAGATGGATTGTGATTTTGAGTCCGGATGGCCTAGATATCGCCAATTGAAGTTTAAATGGTCAATATGCTCCCTACTTTCACCAGCACCCACGTCAGCACCTGCGTTGCCGTGTTGGGTCACCACTTGCTAGCATCACTAACTATGTCGTTTTCTGCTCCACCAGTTGGGCTAAAAGGAGATCAAGTCCGGTAGGCCTGACTCAGCTTCTGTTAGGCTTGCTAACACTGAAAGCAAAAGGAGGGCGGGAGCCCTCGGCTTGTCCACCGAGGCCAGGATGAAGGGAAACGGCTGTGTTGTCCCTGTTGGTGTTATCGGGTAGCTAGGTTGCATCACAGCCCTAGCTCGACTTCCCGGCGCTCTTTCTTTTTTTTTTTTTTTTTTTCCGTGGACTTGATTGAAGCCGAAGAGGACTAGCTGGGCCTGGTTGCAAGTCAGCCTCTTTCCTCATTCTTCCTCTAATACGGCTCATATAACTCGCCTTAGCCCCTTTTCTTTTGAAACTTTAACAAAGGAGGAGCCCTTTTCTTTGGCAACTTTAACAAAGGAGGAGCCCCTTTTCTTTTGTTGTCTTTTATGTGTCCTCAGTTTGCATGTGCGGAGAAAAGGAGGCTTCATCTTCCTTCTTCCTTCCACAGTGAGAATAGTTTTAGTGACTCGAGGTGGAGAAGAAGATTAGGGTGTGCTTGGGTCCACATGATCCAAAACCCTATCGTACTATCTAAATTGACCAGCATATAGAAACCTGGCTTTGATACCAACTGAAGGTTCCAAATGTGGAAGAAACCAACACTAAGCCGTAAATCTATGTACGTTACGGTGGTGGAAGTCTCTGCAAATCTCCTGCGTCTGCCACTCAACGATACCCAATCCAAGGCTCCTCTATTCCTTAAATAGACAGACACAAGGAGTCACACTTATTAGAGACTTTTCCACCAAGAAACCCACATTTCCTAACCATCTAGGAGTCTTTCCGCATGGGGATAAGATCCAATCTACCAACTTAGGGCCCTATGTTACCTTAAAAGATCAAGTCTTATCTTAGAGGGAATCCTAATCTCTCTTGGCCTCTGCCATGCTTGATCAAACTTGGGACTTGTGGCATGCGGGCCACACGATTTCCTACACCTGCCCCATCAGATTTCAAATTGAAGCACGACACTTCTCAAATGCGAATCGAGCGGATTGAAAATTGGGTAATTATGGCAAGGTCAATTCCTAAAGGACTCAAAATATGCTAAAAATTCTTGTCACCATGAAAGCCACCTACATAATTCACTATGAAGAATATTTAAGGGAGCATTACATGAAGATGATCAAGTCCACGGATGCATTTCAGATTAACTTTGTGCTGATCAAATACAGATCAGAACTATTGCAGATTTGTTGCACCAATCTTTCAAGACAACTATGTGGAGATGCTCCAATCCACAGAGTCAGCCACTATAGTTTGTTGAAGAATGTGGCCTCTCATTTCAAAAAGAAAAAAAAAAAAAAGGCGGCCTCAATTTGGATTATCATACAATAAAATTCCAATCAAAACCCTTGCCAAACCAAACTTCAACATAGAATGTCAGGATATAAGTGGTGGCCTCTCAATCAAGGATAAAAAAAGCGGCCGATACCCGATATAAGTGGTGGCCTCTCAATCAAGGATAAAAAAAGCGGCCGATACGTAGGGTATCGGCCGATAAAGTGGCCATGGCTGCTACGCTAAATACAAAAAAGCGCCGATCGCAACTGTATCGGTGCGTAGCAGCCGCTATTTACCCGTAGCGGCCGATACGTTACGTATCAACTGCTACAGGCCATGAAACATGAAAAAAAAAAACCACCTTGCTTCCCCTCTTATCAGTTTGACTGGAGTTAGAAGGAAAAAAAAAAAAAAAAAAGACAGGAGGAATTTGATTGAAGGAAGAAGAAAAAAAAGACAGGAGTTTGACTGGAGGAAGAGGAATACATACCAGATTGCAGTAGAAACAGCAGCAGCACCTGCAGAGGCGGCGGCAGTAGCGAGCAGCGGCACACGGTAACAGCAGCAGCAGCTCCTCCTTTCTTCTTCCTTTTCTTCTCTTCTTCTTCTTCTTCTTCTTCTTCTTCTTCTTCTTTTCCTCTCCCCTCTCCCGCTTCTCTCGATTTTCGTCGACTTCATTCTGGGAAAAGAAATAGGGCACGAAACCCCTGCCCTTGATTTATTTCTTTTAGGGGAGCACTTAATGGGCCCTTATGAAAGTTATAAACAGAATTTAAATGTACCCCCTCTTTTAGAGGGCACTCATGGCACCGAAACTAATTTCATTTCGATCCTTGTATTATTTCATTAGGGCGCACTTATGGGCCTTTGAAAGTTGTAAATAAAAATTAAATGTGCCCCACTTTTAAGAGGAAACTTAAGGGCCCTGTGAAAGTTATAAATAAAAATTAAATATACCCCTCTTTTAGAGGGCACTTATGGGCCCTATGAAAGTTATGAATAAAAATTAAATGGACCCCTCTTTTATTTCATTAGAGGGCACGCACTTATGGGTCCTTTAAAAGCCATAATAAAAATTAAATGGACCCATGTTTTATTTCATTAGGGCACTTATGGACCCTTTGAAAGGTATCAATAAAAATTAAATGACCCTCTAAGAAAAGATAAAAGCCGAAGCACTTGATTCCTTTAATCCTTGGTGGGCTCCACAATGAGGCTAAATGTAAAACTAAAAAAGTCATGTCTTAGCAAAATATTACTTAATTAAAATCAATGCGTTAGCCAAATCTCATTCCACTTGAAATTAGAGCTCAATCAAATTTCACTCTAACTAGATATAAGTTAGCATAACTAAGAAACATGCATACATGTGGAAAAACTAATCATTACTATTATTTTCTATTTATACAGCGATACAGGACCTCATATATTGAGGGCACTGCTACACCCCATTTTCTTGCTTACTTTTGCAAAAGAAACACATTTTCTTTCATTTTACAATTTCCTGGATTTTTTGAAATTTTTTCATATTTTTTAGGCGATTTTTTCAAATCGCACCGCTACATAGCGCCCGCTTCATAGCGGTTTGGCGGTGGGCGTAACACCACTATTTTCATCCTTGCTCTCAATTCAAAAAGAAAAACAAAAGGTGGCCTCAATTTGGATTATCATACAATATAAATCCAATAAAAAACCCTTGCCCAACCAAACTTTAACATAGAATGTCAGGATATAAGTAGAGATTTCCCATAACATTTGAAGACTAAGCTATCTATTGGAAGCATTAGTTGGAGAGGAATAATAGAGTTTGCAAGAATTCTTCTTCTTCTACTAAGGAGATTGTTCAGTCTATTATTTGGACTATGTCGGAGTGCGTGAGCATGAGAAAGGAATTTATAAGCTACCTCTTTTAAGCTTTGGATGGAGAGGAATAGTAGAGTTTATGGAATTCTTCTTCTCATAATAAGGAGGTTGTTCAATCTATTGTTTGGACTGCGTCACAATGGGTGGACATAAGAAAGGAATTTTTTTGGTGTTTCATTGGAAGATCGATCTTGGGCTGCAGTTTGTCATGGAGGATGGCATGCAAACGTTGTGCAAAAGTTGTTGTGGAGTCCTCCTATTGGTATCTTTAAATTGGGTTTTGATGCAAATTACTTGTGTTGTGCACACCTGTTTTGGAGGTGTTATAAGGGATTGGAATGAAGTTTATTAGGATTTTTTCTAGTCCGGTGAATCCTTTGGATGCCAATGAAGCTGAAGTCTTTGCTCTTCTAATAGGGTGTCATGAGTAGCTTGGGACGGGTGGTTTCAATCCTCTTCTTGAAGTGATTCTTTTTCTGTTATTCAATGGAGATCTGGGAAGGCCATTCATCTTTGGAGTTTGGAGGCTAGCTGATTGAGCGGAGGAAGACAGATTACGATTCTTTTAATCATATTCTGTGAGAGGCAAATGAAATAGGTTTTCGCTCCTCTAATTATTTTGCAGCCCTGCTACTTGGCCTGACTTTTGGGACCGATCCATGGACCGGTCCCAAAGTCAGGTGGATGATATTTGCCACCTGACTTTGGGACCGGTCCATGGATCGGTCCCAAAAGTCAGGCCAAGTAGACTTTTTGATTATTTTGATGTATAGTTTTGCTTACGCGTTTTGTGTTTTGGTTAGTTGTAGGTTTTTTGTTTTTCTATTTTGGGTTTTTGGAGGAATAAAAATCTTTTATTGTTATAAAAAAATAAGAAAAAAGAAGGGTCTCATATGTCAATTCCCTACGCTAGTAGAAAACTTAACTACTTCACAAAAAGAATACCTTTCAACAACTATTCAACACCGCCTTTGTCAAATTCATATCACTTCATAGAAATTAGGAAATGTCCTAATCAGATAACAATAAGAAACATGAGACCTCCATTTATAAATTTCACAAGTCAAATCTACCATTACATGGGAAAATCCCAACATCCTTTAAAAACAAATAAAAAAAAAAAAAAGAACAACCTAACACAACCAATAAACAATTCCTATTAGAAATTAAGAAATACAAGTGAAAAGCTGCCAAAAAGACTTTAGCATACCACGAAATATCATGTTCTAGGCCAATTCTATTTGGAGAAGTGGCTCTTCAGTCTTCAACATTGCATGCACTAAATATATTTTGGTGTCCACCGTTTTTAAAAAAACTGGTATGCAGATTCATAATAAATCCAGACGCTCAAATTGTCCCACTAAGCATGTCCATTTTTACAAGACAATACCTGGGCAAAGTGGACATGCCTTTTTTTTATCACTGATCATGTCTCTTGTATCCTTCATGTTGACATTAAAGCATTTAATCCATCATGAATAGCCTTGAAAGCTGGTTGTACATTGTATATATGATTGACTAAGGTTGGGTTTAGTGGATAGGTTTATATATAATGTCATCCATCTTTCACAATCAAATCCTGGATTAAGAGTTCAATTCCGTTGGTATGATAACTAAAACCAACCTTGTCTCATGGCTCTTGTCCAGGTGATAGTGAATGAGACTATGCTGAATTTTATCAGAAGAAGCTTGATGATAAAAGCTTCTTATCTGGAATATGAATACCATAACCACATAATTTCGAATATATAAGACCAAAATGGAGAAACAAAATTAATGTAGCCGACCCCAACATAGCTGGAAAGAGGCTTCGAGATTATGATGATAATTTTGGAACACACGCAGAAAGAAAGAGAAAGAGAGAGAGAGAGAGAGAGAGAGAGAGAGAGAGAGCATGGCCCCCGAGATAGGCATCATGGTCATGTAGCTGGTTTAGAATTCTGGGGTGGCATAATGGTCATGTAGCTGGTTTAGAATTCTAGAGTAAAACTCTTTTTTTAGACTTTTTTGCGTACTTGTATTGAATTACTATAACTTTATAGCAAAGTGGGTTCTAATGAAAGAGTACTAAAATAGTGAAGATTGAAAGATATAAGATAGGTGGTTTACTTCTACTAGGATGATGGTTGGGTAATCTTTTCCTACCAAAGGGGTAACTCTTTGATGGAATTTTGTGAATCACCACCTTTAACTGCTTCAATCTTACCCCATTTGATAGGAAGGCACTCCTTCTAATTCCTAAGAATTCAATACGATAAAAAAAGGAGCGGTCTTAGGTTGTGGGGCGGCGGCTTAGCCAAACCCAGATCCAGGGTTATCTGATCATCATGAGGATAGTTTTAGATATGGGATTTGAGCATTCGAACAGTCATTATCAGCTAGGGTTATCTCAATCATTATCCTATAAACACAAAACGGGAATGCAGCTCATCTCATCATCAGCAGCAAAGGCAGAATCGGAGAATCCGCAAATACAAAAAAAGCAACCCATCGGATCTCTCAGAGATTCAATCGAAAGCCACAATCCCAAACCATTAAAACCACCTATGCAACTTGATCTTCACAATTCTATCAAGCCTATCTCAAATCACTCGTCAAATCCCACCAAACAGAGCCCAAAGTCCCAAACAACCCATCACCATTCAAACCCAAAGGCAAAAAAGAAAAAGTAAAACCTATTAAGTCTTTGTCATTTCAAAAACTGGGAGCTGATATTTCCACCCCTTATTTTTTCCCCACACATCAATCCCCTTTGTCGTTTCTCACTTCAACTTTTGTCTTCTGTTGGAAAAAGTGTGTAACAACAAAAAGAAACGGATCTTAACTTCAAAAACAGGGGTCCGAATATAATTTCCAAAACACCCAAACCCACCGAAAAAGAAGACAGAGACATATACAAGCACCACCACAACAAGAGAATCACGATCATCATGCCATGTATCTATATGAGTGCATGGATAGATGAAAAAAATACCTTGAGAGTGCCCTTGCAGTGGTGGCAACGGAAGCAGGCTTTGTGATAGACTCTGTTGTCAGCAGTGAGCTGGTCCACCAGATAGACGGTCTTCTCGCAGGCCATACACTTTTGGGTAGTCCCTGCAAAGGCCATGATGATGATTGATGGCTATGATTTATGAAGATGATTATATGGTGGTGGGTATTTTATATCTTGAAGCTCCTGGCTCTGGTTTTCAAAGAGAGAGCGATGGGTGGCAGGTGAAGTGGAAAAGAAGGGGAGTATGAAAGAAAATGGAGAGACTAGGTAGATAGAGAGAAGACAAAATGGAAGGGTTGAAAAGGCGTGATTAGGTGGTGGGCGTGGATGAAAAAAGAAAATAAGGAACAGGTGGCTTTGTAGGATGCTAATGGAGAGCCTGTCTGGATTCCAGCTTGGACAGGTCAGAAAAAACAGGCTGCTGCGTGGGGGGTTTTAAATTATTGGAATTGAGAGGGGTGCACCTCGCGAGTACATTAATTAAAGGGGATTTAACAGAAAAAATTCTCATAAATAATTTATTATTGAATTTGGTCACAATAGAAAACACCACACAGAATGAGCCCTTAATTGACGTTTCACCTTTTTTTTTGTCGTTTAGTGCTATAGTCGATATCGACTATCATCTGTAACTACAATTAAAACTCAGCTTCGCATCTACCATTTCTCGTTTACATCTCTAGCCTCGTCTGGTACGAGCAACCCTTCTTTGGGGAGGAAAATCCACTGCATCTCTTAAGCATTCTATTAATGGTGGTGGTTGCACTTCTTTAAAAGGTAGGTACACACATAAATCTTTATTATTGGTTTGATAGTTTTCCCAAAACTTGGCAGTCACCCAACTTGTTGATTAATGCTCTTCCTTTTATATCTAACAAGCCCTAGACAAGCAATCTACGACCTTGATCTGTCCTAGAAAATAGCATCCAAGTGCGTGTAAAGTTGTGAACATTTGATATTTGCTCATAAAAAACAACTCTCATCTTTTTAATCTTCACATACGTTTTTGGGTTTAGAGTTTTATATGTGCGTTTTTTTACTATCCCAGAGAATTGCACCCGAGTGCATCTAGAGTTCTGAAAGGTGGATATCTTCTCCTAAAGTGACACTGCCATCTTCAATTTTAGCAAAGTATTTTTTGGGTTTAGGGTTTTAAATGTGGTTGCATTTGACAATACAGACATCACTCCTCTTCTTCTATTTAGCCTAAACTAAAACAGAACATTCATGCCCCATGTTAATTTTTTTCGACTATTTCATTTGACAAGATCTAGAAAATTTAACGGCACATTGACCTTGTCTCATAAAATTGATATAAAAGGTGGATATGCTCCTACAGTGTCTTATTTATTTTTCATTTCGCTCTATGGTTCAAAATGTATATAGTCTATGCACGGCATTGTTTAACAATACAATTAGTACAACCTTTGGAATATCATAATGCATCTACTTTAAACATACCTTCTGCTTTTACCACTATATAAACTGAATAATTTTTATTAATAAACAACATGTCAGATTGCGATATCCTAATCATATTCCACTATGATGGAAACTTTGAGTTTGACATGATGCGGCCCGTCTATAATGGAGGAAAGCAGAAGATGAGGTATTTATCAACCGACATAACATATAGGTCATTGGTTGCCGAAGCAATTGAAGCATCTAATTGGGATTCATCGACTAAAAGTTTAAGCATACAATACCTTCATCACAATAGACGTGCATTTTCACTGGCTAGCATTGAAGATGATAATGATGTAAACAGAATGATGCAAGCATCGGGTCGAGATACAAATGGGATATACTTATATGTTTCCAACAGATCGAACAATGAACAATGCAGAGGAGGAGAACAGTTAAGGTATGTTAGTTTGTTGTATTCTAATTTAAACATTTATCATATACTAATCTCAATCCCTCACACAGATTTTGTCATATTGTTGTTGCAATTGTAGGTTTCAAAGGATTGACAAGCATCAATATTATCTTGGGAAATCGAGGGACATATTGTTAAATTACAAGGGAAAAGAAGTGAACGACGGGACAGCCGTTCGAGAGCTTCCTACCGTTAATCTCCAAGAAGATAATGACATGCATTTTTCAACTCTTCAGGACATGACAAGTCCATTGCATACCTCATGTCAAGAAATTGATGTTGATATTATACAGGATGGGGCAGATTATGGTGATGAGAATAATTTTGATGAAATTAATTTGGCCAGAGAAATTCCAGTGGTTGGGATCAGCGCGAACAGAAGGAACGTTGCTGGGACTAATCCAGTCAACAATGCATGTGTTGATAATATAGAGGAAGGGACAGAGTATGGTGATGAGAATCATTTTGATGAAAATAATTTTATTGGACAAATTCCAGTGGTTGTAATGGGCGCGGACAGAAGCAACGTCGCCGAGACTAATCCAGCAGACAATGCATGTCCTTCGAGTGAACATTCAGGTGTTAATTTCGTCGATGACATGGTACCTAAAGAATTGAATGTAGACGTTGGAAACAATTCAGCACGAGAAATGTGGATTGGCCGTGAATTCCCTGATCGTGACACGTTTTGGAAGACTCTGGCCAAGTTTGCAATTTATGGAAACTTTACTCTGAAGCACTTGAGGACTAACATGTACAAAGTGACAGCATGTTGTAAAGATCAGAATTGCCCTTGGCGCATTCATGCCTCCATTGTGGAATCAGGACCACAATTCAAAGTGCGTACATATAATCTAGTCCATAAATGCTCGAAACCAATGATGGAGATTGCACGTAAACAGGCATCAGCATTGCTAATTGCGGAGTTCATCATGGATAGAGTCCGACAAAATGCCTATCTGAAACCAAAAGAGATCATGAACGACTACCAAATTGAATTTGGGACAACTATTACATACAGGAAGGCACATATAGCAAAGGAGATAGCCCTGCGTGCAGTGCGAGGATCTTACGAGGAGTCCTTTCTAATGCTGCCTAGTTACTGTATTGAACTTCAGATGACCAATCCAGACACAGTAACAAACATAGACACCACATCTGAAGACCGTTTTAGAAGATTTTTTTGGGCATTCGGAGTTTGTCTAAGGTCTTTCATTAATACTTGTAGACCAATGATTGCTATAGATGGGACACATCTCCGAGGGAAGTATCCCGGTGTTTTGCTCGTTGCTGTTACACACGATGCCAATCATAAGCTCCTCACAATTGCTTTTGCCTTTGCGGAATCTGAGCGACGTGATAGTTGGGAGTGGTTCCTTACAAATCTGCATATAGCGTTGGGTGAGCCCAACAATTTGACTATTGTGTCTGACCGCCAAAAAGGTCTTATTCCAGCGCTCTTGAACACCATACCCTCCGCCAAGCATTGTTATTGCTGTCGTCACATTGCTGAGAATATCAGGGTTGCTTTCGGCGATGCGGCAATTATTATGAAATTTTGGCATGCAGCCAAAGCGAACAGGCCATTTGAGTACAATGCATATATGACTGATATACAGATGGTCAGCTAAGAGGCATTCACTTACATTGATTCAATTGGAAGGCAACGTTGGGCCAATGCATATGTAGATGGACGGCGGTATGACATGCTAACTAGCAAAGCAACAGAATGCACAAATGGCCTCTTAAAGGACACTAGAGTCCTTCCTATTACAAAACAGGTTGAGGAAATACGAGCCAAACTAATGGAATTCTACCAAAAGCGTCATCTTAAATCGCAAGCAGTTACAAGTTGTCTCACACCATATGCGGAGAAAGTGTTGGAAAAAGAAACGGAAGAAGCCAGGCGACTGCATGTTCGTGTGGCTGGCCTAGTTGAGTTTCAGGTCCAATCAGCGGAGTACGCGGACGTCGTCGATCTTGAACGCAAGACTTGCACATGTCGAAAATGGGATATCTTGGGGATCCCGTGTGCTCATGCATTGGCTTCAATGAGAGTTAGAAACTATGATCCATATGAATTCTGTGAACATTGGTACCTCTCAAATGTATATCGCACGACATACAGTGAAGTATTGCATGCTACTCGTGACAGTAAACAATGAGAGCACACATCCGATGAACGAGTTCTACCACGACGAGCCACTAAACAGCCAGGGCGGCCAAAGAATAATAGGATTCGGACCGAAGACCGTGGTCGCCAGCGAAGGGTAGTCACTTGTGGTAACTGTAAGGAGAGGGGGCATAACCGACAAAGTTGCCGCAATCCACTGGTGCAAACTTGATATATTGCTGAAAAAATTTTTGGAAGGAATTTTGGTTAATTGTTGCTGTTAATATTTTTGGGAAGGCGGATGCAAATAGTTAATGTGCAAAACTTTTTGGTGGATTGTTAATATATGGTGTGAATATACTGGAAGATGCAGCCGTCTTGACAGTGTACAGTTTACTGATCAACATTTTTTGGAAGTGGGTGGTGAATATTTGGTGTGAATGTGCTGGAAGATGCGTCTGTCTTGACAGTGTACAGTCTACTAATCAACAGTTTTTGGAAGTGGGTGATGAATATTTGTTGTGAATGTGCTGGAAGATGCGTCCGTCTTGACAATGTACAGTCTACTGAACAATGTTTTTCGCTGGTTATAGAAAATGTTGTTCAGACTTTGTACATCGCGCTGAAGCATTTTCTGGATGGGCATTTAAGTGTTATTCAAACATATTTTTCCTTTTTGTAAAAGATGGACGACCCATTTTAAGGGGATGTTGAAAAACTTTTCTATATATATATATTGTTGTTTGCATTGTTCCAAAATTGATATTTATATTTTCTCCACTAAACTCACTTTGTTTGTATTGTCCTAACTCTAATAGCTTGTAATTTCCAGCTAATAGACTATCGAAATCCATTAAAAACGGTTAGTAAAGTATCATTTATATAGTCGACATCGACCATAATAACAGTCGATATCGACTATGACTGTCTTTATTTAGTTTCAGCTAAACAGTCGATATCGACTATACTGTGTCTATTTACGTATCAGTTAAATAGTCGTTATCGACTATCACTGTATTTTTTAAGATCCAGCTAAGTAGCTGATATCGACTGTGATTATAGTCGATATCGACTATGCCTATATTCATTTAGTATCAGTTAAATAGTCGTTATCGACTATCACTGTATTTTTTAAGATCCAGCTAAGTAGTCGATATCGACTGTTGTTATAGTCAATACCGACTATGCCTATATTCCTTTAGTATCAGTTAAATAATCGTCATCAACTATCACTGTATTTTTTAAGATCCAGTTAAGTAGTCGATATCGACTGTTATTATTGTCGATATCGACTATGCCTATATTCCTTTAGTACCAATTATATAGTCGATATCGATTATGACTGTCTTTTTGTAATTACAGTTAAATAGTCGATATCGACTATTTCTATAGTCGATATCGACTATTCATCATTGTATTAACACATAACAATTGGCGAGAATTACATAGTCTGAATACATTCACATTCAGTGCCCACAAGTACGAGTCCTGCTATATAAGTCCTGGCTATACATTCAAAAAACAAAACATATATTGAGATGCATTAACAAACCATTCATCAAGGTGAATGTGTTCCAACTTCATTGAAACATTAACAAAACATACATTCATATAAATCATTCATCAATGTCAACCATTCATCAATGTGTTCCCACTCCATAAATCAACAACTTTCCAAAACCAAAGTATTTCCTCAAATTCAGTGCCCACAAGTTCCACAATTTCATATACAAAGTAAAAAAAAAAAAAATCAATTGAATCCATCCTGCATTCGGCGTCTCCGTCTAGTGCCCAAAACCTTCATCTCCGTCTACTGAACAATCAAGCAGCACGGTGATCAAACCGGTAGGTTCAACAACTCAGGAAGATTCAGCCGATTAGCATTCACCTGCCAACTTCTCTTGAATAGTTCAATGACAATTATGCTATGGAAGTAAGAAATGTCGGACTGTGTAAACGTGATCGGACGACGGTGAACACAATGCTCCGCGAATGCAACAACGAAGACTCCATAGTCATTACCATTGTCTTGATGAGGAATGTCTTCCTTGATCAGTATAGGCCATAAAAATGGATCAGTCCACCCAAAATGCATATACATAGCGTTCAACCACCCGATCTACAACAATGTCAAAATGGGGGGCCAATTGTTATCTGGGATGAGGTCTTAATTTCAATTAATGGTGGCAATTTAGAATAAACCACAATACTTACAAACTGCTCCGCCTTACTCCGTGTCAAACGATCACCAGGTAGATTGTTGTAGAACTCCCACTTTCTTTCATCAACGTAACCCACAACCAACGTAAAATGGTTCCTATAGTGTAGTACAAACACTAGAGTATGACACTCTCGGGCTTCCCAGACCTTGTGGCCATGCTTACCGAATGCAGCTTCATTACTGGCATCGGATCCTTCTTGCCACCAACTCTGCATACAGTAATGCATCCACAATATCAATCAGAGGATTTTGTTAAAATTAAAGTGAAGGACTATTTAGCACGTTTCTTACAGATATGCTTGGGTCCGCGACGAAAGCGGTGGGACATGCGTCTCTCAAAATCTCAAAGTAATAGTACATAATATTGGTGTCCAGCCAAGTTCCCTCGTCCAGTGCTTTCTTTAAATCCTTGCTAGATACCATGGTACAAATGATTGCTAATTCATCACCTCTACATGAAAGAGATGTTTGTTAATAAACAAAATTATTACAACAAATATATTAATGAAGATGGGTACAGTGTGAAAAAACAGTAATGAAACATCCTCCCTTACTTTGTACTGTAATATTCATTGAAACCCCTGACCAATAATTGCTCCTGGTCGTTTAATACATAGCCCGAATGCACCATAGAATGAGAGTAATCGGAGAACTTTACGGGCACCTTACGCATGCTGGGCAAGTGCTTGATTCTCCATATCAAAGACACAATGGTAGCAGGGGGTACTGCAGCAACTATCACGGAATCACTATGAACTGACACTGGGGTGTCGAACAATGCCCTGGCTAATGGAGGGGTGTTGAGCACCTTTTCAAATGGTGGTAAGTCGCCTGGCTGACTTTTAATTGGAACTTCGTCACGGTGTTTCTTGCCATTTCTCCTATAAGTTTTCGCTTTTGTACTTTTCTGAGCAGCTTTCTTCACTCTCGTGTTGGAGGGCTGAGTGATATCTGGGTCAGCATCAATCTCTTTACCTTCTTCAGGGGGAACAGTATGGGATGGACCAGCACCAGTGTCGGAAACAGTCTGAGGGCAAAAATGGTGTGTTGGACCAGCATCAGTCTCGGGAACAGTTCGAGGAGAAACAATATGAGATGGACCAGCATGGATATCAGGAACAGTGTGGGATGGAGCATTATGAGAGGTTCAAGTGCTTTTCTGCAGTTGAACAGTAAAGAACATTGTTAGATTGCACTATAGTACAATGAAAGTTCGGGTTGCTGTAATTTACCTTCTCTACATCCTCATCAGACTCTGAGCTGTTGCACTCTTCCATATTGAAGTTTTTGAATAAATTCCCGAATGCTGCTTTAAATGTCTTATGTTTTTTCTGGATGGATTCCGCCAGACTGGACATGCTTTTCTTCCTCCTGTCCGCCCGATCGCATGATCGCTCTAAGCGAGCAACAAGTTGTTCGACCTAATTACAGCTCAATTCATGTCATTAGTTAAAAGCAACATTACTACCGTATAAATGAAAAACGTCAACGCTTTAACATTAAAATACTTACGTATTTATGTGGAACAAATGAGTTTTCCTGCTGATCAGAGGCTTTGGCCTCGGTACCCTCATTCTGCTCGACCCTGCTTATGTGTTGGACTGTGTTGGCAACATACCAGGCGAGGTACTCTTCAGAATGTGCAGGCTGGGTGCAGTCCTCCCCGCGCAATCCGAGTTGCTTTCTTACAGCCCACAATCCTGCTATCTCTTCACCCATATACAAGCTGTAATCAATCACCACTCTCTCTACACGTTCTCTTCTCACGTATGGCATATTGAAGGGAGGGGGTACCAGTTGCTTGAGACTAAATTGCTTCATGACACGCCACGTGTTATGCCGCTCAACAATCCAGTACCACAATAGCACGGTCGAGGAGGAAAAAAGATCACGATCCCCTTTGGGCACGCTTAATCGGAATTTCTTGGGGTAGTTGGAGTACGGCTGCCAAGTGAACTACATATGGTCACGTATAAGAAGACGTTAAGACAGATAATAGGTAACCAAATTAAAAAACATGTTCAATTATATTGAAAACAACATATATATTTACCCCATCAGCCGGCAAGTTGTTTAGTTGGTGTCTTACTTCCTTGACCGTTGCGAGGGGTGGGTGTTCCCCCAACCTCCTATGCCATGTCTTGAACAACGAAAATTGTATGTCCTTTTTCCAACTACGATCTGGTAGAGGACACCATCCAATAGTCATTCTAGAGTAAGCCCGTATCTGTGATGGAAAGCAACAAAATGCAGTCATAAGTTAGCTTTTATATAATGAACCAAAAATGGTATGCTTGAAAATTAATCACCTGTAGAAGCTGCAAAGGCCCCGTGGGTGTCCTGCAGGACTTACTATCCTCCTCTTGTTGATCTTATCCTTTTCCTTCAGCCACTTGCTGATCTTGTCCCCACCAAGTTGCCTTTGCAAGCATTCTATAAAGGTTTGCAAGGCACGCTGGGGCCCATGCGTAAGGCTTGAATTCTTTAAACAACTCAAGCTGAAAAGCAGGACCCCTCGCACCTGAAGTCTGTGTGAAGATTTGCCCGGCCACCAAAAAGAACAAATATGCACGAGTGACTCTAATCTCATCATCTTTGTTAATCTTAAAATCCTCATCCTGCTAGGCAGAAGGCTTGAAGTTGTCTTCAAGCCATTTAAATTTTATCGTTATCCCAACATAGTCTTGCTTTTTTTGGGGCGTGATCCCAAGCAACTCTTGGCACACTGGCTCTACATACCTGCCAGGGAAAGTCCGACCGGTAACGACTGGGCCATCGACCGGCAAGCCATAAATATAAGCAACATCTTCAAGTGTTATGGTTGCTTCCCCCGATGGCAGATGGAATGTATTTGTTTCTGGACGCCGCCTCTCTATCAGCGATGTTATCAACGCATGGTCTATGACCATACGATCTATCTCCGACAAGTTGTGTAGTCCCGTCCACCGTACATATTGCTTTTGAGTGTCTGTAAGCACCCATATATCCTTGTCAGGGTTTGTTGGGATACATCTCATGCGACCAAGTTCTTGTAAAAACAATAATTATTGAGGTGACTCTAAGGAGAATAAAATCCAGCTAAGAGATTGAAATTATAGATAGATAATTGATATCTATTTACGTTATACCTCTCCTTGACGAATGCCTTCTGAAATATGATTTGTTTGTGAGAATAAGAGTCCTCTCTTAGCATCATTGGTGTTTTCTTTATGAACCTGTAAAGAAGAAAGTGGAATGTGGCTGTGTTTATACGAAAGCATGTAGTTCTAAATTTTGATAATAATACAATTGATGCCAAGGTCTATTATGAGTCCTTATCACTTATGGTTTATGATTTGCCTCATGTTAGACTTGGAGAGCTAATGTACAGAGGGACTCATGATTTTATATCATTGAATAAGATATCTGATATCAGAACTATATATGTGCTCCATGTTCATTGTTGTGACTTATATTTAGTCAAATTTGCTTTTTCGTCTCTCAAACTGTACCAGTAAATATTGACACCAAGTTGACTACACTGGCATGCCTAGCATAAAAGTATTTTCAACATATTTGTAAAGTATATTGGATGTTGAGAAATGAGGTCTTATCTTTGTTCATGTACATCAGTGCCCATATTTATTGAACAAGAATAAAGAAAACCCCAATTACTTGGCTACAATTGATGTTGATCCAAGTTCACCTACTCTATTGAAAAGATATTCATATAACTATGAAAGTAAAATGAATCACACACACAAAATGCACAGCACACACATATGTAAAGAGTCTTGGTTGTGGAGAATTCGAGTCATGGCGTGGTTCCCATGCTTTTGATGTACAATAATGCACATGTTTATTTTCTAAGAGGAATATGATTAGAGAAGGTTGATTACTTGGCTATAATTTATGTGGATCCAGGCTCACCTACCTATTCAAAAGCACATGAGTGATAAGATCTTTCAACATTTGAGTTGGGTCCAGTGGAGTTAGGTCTAGATACACTGTTACAAATCAAATTAGGTTTGGTTATGGTTCCAGGTATGCCATTGAACTGTACTGAAACCAACCCATTTGTATCCCTAGACAATGTTGTCCATGGGTGCCGATTTAATGTATCTTGATGGCTCCTAATAGTGCAGAAACTCTGCTATGCAAAGCTTTCTAACAACCTTTTTTATGGCCTGGTTTCAGGTCTGACAAGTTCTGATTTGTAAACCATGATCCTTCTGATATGATGTTAATTTCATTTCAATTCCTTAAACAAACAGCAACATAAAACTCACGATTTTCATATTAGATGAAATACTATATGATATAGAAGATGAATACAAAGGTAAACCCCAAAGAGTAGACTGATCTAATGCCCTGGCTTTCAATCTTTGCAGGGGACAATTGCCCCTTAAATAAATTAAAAAAAAGAGTCATATTCCTAAAGCAACCCATCTATAAGTTGATTATTACATTTTTTTGTAAATATAAATTAAATAGAAATCCTAATAGGTCTATGCCTTGATTTCTAAAGGGAAATCCATTTTTTGGATATGACTTCTAGTACCAACCCTGTCACAAGACCATGATTAGTTCATCATGGGGGAGCTCCTTCGGCTTTCACTAAAGGCTTCAACCCCCACTACATTGCAGATGGTCTTTATGGGAGACAGTTATATTAGTTTGTAGGGGCACTTTTTACACATTGGTTGTTGACCAAGCTTTAGTTTTTGGGTGTTTACTATCCCCACATAAATTACCAAATATAAGTAGCAAATAGAGGTTTCAGGGACCTTTAATCCTTATTGGCAATAGTATTATATTATAGGATTTAATACGACCTTTAATCCTTATTTGCAAAGGAAACAGGTCATTCTCATAAAAAGGTTAACACTAAAGATCATCAATGACATGATAGGTCAAACTGCCTCTTCCTTAATCTAATGAAAACTATTGGAAAGATGCTCTTCTTGCCGCCCCACCCACCTCCACTCCCCACACACCATATTATAATACTCTCTATGGGTAGCTATGGGTATCCCACATATTAATTAGTTCCGTATTACATCACTCTCTCTAGATTGATCATTAACAAACCACCCCATGTAAGTGGAATGACCATATATACAAAAACACATAAGGACAAAAAAACGAACAATGGGAACAAAACATCAATGACAGAGAACAAACCGCCCATATCTAACCTTTGGTGCACGTAAAAAGTAGTCGTACATTGTGATGGAGAAGGGTTTCGATCTATAAATAGGTATGAATCAAAAACTATAGTTTTGCAACTAATTAGCCATGATGTAGTAATGATCATGGATATATAAATCTTTGTTTGATTGATAATGCAGTTGGGTTTCGAGTATATGAGGAGGAAAAAAAATATCCACTGCATGTTTGGGGAAGTGATGTGTTGTTCCTATCGATTGTGATCGTGCACAATTAAGAGATCATGTGTCGTTCTCATCGACTGTGATGGTGTCCAATTAGTACTTTCTTTAGGTGAGTAAATTGCACTTGCTACATTTGTTGCTTAAAGATGATAAAATCAGTGAAAATAGAGAGCATGGATCCTATGCTTCAATGAAACAAAATTTTTTCCTCAAACCTAAAATTACTTCACATTTGCTATTTGGAATCTAGTTGGTAAATTCCATTAAAATGGCTACTTCATTCAAAACTCATTCACTATGATTCAGAAAACCAAAAAAAAAAACCTAAAAAAAAAACCCAAAAAGGGCAGCGCTGTCAGTCGGTGCATCCCTTTCTACACGAACAAACTAGAAACTGTGAATACAAATCCATTTTAATGAAACTACAAAGTTAGAAGTCGATTACTAGGTCAGTCCCTTCCGAAGGATCAATCCTTTCGAAAACCAATATATCTCACTCCAAATTTAGGGCACAAATACGAGAATGACAACAAACATACCTCCATGTGCGTTCAAGGGTGTAGAATCTTTTAAAAGTTGGAGCAAATGTGATAGGGGACCACCGTTTGGGACCACCGTGGTCGGTTGAGAGAGAACAATCGCCAACCAGCGAGGATGAAAGTGAAAACGAAAAAAGAAGAAGAAAACAGTGATAGTTACAACGGTTTCGTGGGGTTTTTTATGGAGCAGGAATAGTCGATATCGACTATAGCACTAAACGACAAAAAAAAAAAAGGAGAAACGTCAATTAAGGGCCCATTCTGTGTGGTGTTTTCTATTGTGGCCAAATTCAATAATATGTTATTTATGAGGGTTTTTCCCGTTAAATCCCCTTAAAAATATCAATATTGATAGAAATTAATTAAAATTGGGATAGGCAGAATTGCGATTGGATATTCAAAATTGCAATTTGATGCTAATTTTGAAATGAAAATTTTATTTTTAATTATTTTAATTTTTATATTTTACTTATATAAAAAATCAAATTTTGGAAAAATTTTAAATAAGTCCTTAAGTTTTTTACCTTATTTCAAAAAATGACATAAGTTTCAAAGCTTTTCAAATTAGCCCCCTGAGTTTTCCAGGAAATTTTCAATTCAGGACATTCGGCCATTTAAAGGTATTTTCTGACTATTTTTGCCTAATTAATTTTTAAATACCCAAATTACCTTTCATTAAAAGCCATGACATGGTTCTAGCAGTCACTACATGCAACCAATCGTCAAGAGGTCACTGGTAATCATTTATCACTAGGAGGGCACTGGTGAATGAAATGAGGAAAATATAAAGGAAATGAATGGGAATTTTTTTTCAACCATGTCTGCCGTGCCATGGCCGAGGGCTCTCTGGCCCATCACAACCCATCCTTTGGGGCGAGTCATGTAGTGCCTGGCCCAGGGCTCTCGGGCCCAGCACAGCCCATCCTTTGGGGAGTGTCGTGTAGTGCCGTGGCCTAGGGCTCTCTGGCCCAGCACAGCCCATCCTTTGAGTCGTGTCGTGCCATGCTGGGCCAGTCCAGTCAATGCAGACAACTGGCCGGGCACGATTTTTTTCGTACTGGACTGTGCCGTGCGGCCGTGCCTGGGCGGTCTGCCCTAGTTCTCACACTCGTGACTCTAGATTGGCCACATGATTATGATTACTATTATTAATTTTCATTTGGAAACACTGGTTAATGGGACATGATGTGAACCTGTATACTGCCCAGGGATCTAGGTGCCAACAGGCCCAACGCCCATTGGCGGGCCACATGATTATTAAAAGGCGGTGAACCGGCTCTTGAGCACAAACTTTTTGATAAAATGTATGTCCATGTGTGAAGATAATCTTGCTCCTCTTTTTAGAGACCGGGTCATAGTTGTTCATATCGTTTCGGACCTCATTTCACTTTGGCATGCAAAATGAAAAGTTTCGGCCGATTTGGGATTTCGGTGAAACTTTTCAGAATTACATTTCGGAAAAAATATAACATAATATATACATATATAAGTAAAAAAAAAATAGAAAAAGTAATAAATATAGATTTAATCCATTTTAGTAATTGTTTTTGGAATTATATTTTGTGAAAAAAAAATAAGAAATACAAAATATATGTATAAAAAAAGTAAAAAAAAATTAATTATGTAAAATTCCATTTTGGTCGAAAAGTCTCATTTCGGCCGAAATCCCGAATTTCGTCCGAGATTGATCGAAATTCAAACCGAAAAGTTTTGGCCGAAATTTCGTTTCGACTACTGAACCGAAACGAAAAATTTCGGCCGAAAATAGCCGAAACGAAATGAAATTGATAACTATGGACCGGGTCCCTGCTGCAGGGTTCTCTCGTAAGAGATGACTGGAACTCCACTTTGGGGCCGTTATTGTCCTCTCTCTCTCTTGGGGGTTTGTTATTCTTTTCCCTTTTTTTTTTCCAAATTCAGTTGAGGTTAGGCTATTTTATACTGGTTTATCCATTTGATCCATAACAAAATCCACAATCAATTCACTCAATTCTGTTTTCTTTAACCTCTGTTAATTTCACTTTTATATGAATATAATCTTTGATCTAGATCAAATAAGATTGGCTATTTTGTCAGACTCTCTCATCCTAGTGACTTACCTCAAGGTGTCCTTCCTTCCCTGCGCCTTCCTTCGTCTAATGTTTCACTCTTTTCCATGTCATAGACTCATTGCCGCGGAAGAGATGAGAAAAGCAGATCCGCATCCCACCGAATAAAATGATGTCCTTTATATATATTTTTGGAAGAAATCTCGTGACTCGGGGCAGGTCCACTAAAATAATTAGACCACGTGCCCCCGGTGGTAAAATGATGATACCCCCACACAAAATTTCCAATGCATCGTTCCCTTGCCTGCTCTCCTGCCAGACACATGATGGCTCATGACTCCGGTGGGCCCACTATAATAATTAAACCACGTTGGGACCGGCTAAAGAGCCAGAAAATAATCTCATTATGTCAAGAAAAAAAAAATTTCCAACAAGGCAAACTCCTGTCAAAAATTCTAAAAAAGAAATATGCTATAAATTGTGAGCTACTTTTTTTTTCTACTATGTTTTTTTAGTACATTATGAACTTGTGATTTTATTCATCCCATTCTAGATGTTCACATCATGCCATATTTTTTTTTATTTTTTTATGTGGCCCTTGTGTGTCAAATCTTTCAACCTCCAAAGACAAACCGTGGTTATACGTCAACTAAGCTACACTTTGTGGTTATGTTATATATTATTTCTTAACAATCAAATAGAGTGATTGCCAAAATTGCTTTTACAAAGAGGAAACGGAGATGATATCATTTTTTTTCTTTTTTCTTTTTAAGTGGATTATCATTACTATTAGGTCCAATTACATGTAAGAACTTAAAAAAGGTCGAAACTGTTGTAAGTTACAAAATACAGAACCCTGTGTGGCTCACAACAATTCTTGCCAAGTGACATACTAGAGAAAGAAAGAAGTTTTTGATGATTTCTATTTCCTTTACCTGACCATCCTTAGTTCCTTACCACTGATAGGCTCCAACTCGATCATATCCGAATAATTTCTCTTTTTTTTTTTTTTCTAATTTGCTCAATTTCACATCTAGGCTTGTTTATTTGCATTGTAGACATAAGAATTGAATACATAGTTTTCTTACAATAATAATTTAGGATCAAATAATTAAGCCGAGCAATTAAAAAATAATTAAAAATAATTAACCATCAAATAACTTTTCTTTTTATGAAAATACAATCAAAAGAAGATGGGAAAATGAAAAAACCAGCCATCACCCAAGTAATTCATTTTCCAAATTATTTTTTCTTAAATAGAAAGGTTATCTAATGCTTATTTTTTTTGAAATTCACAATTGATATTCATTTTTAACCGCTTCTGGTATGAATCCTATGAATTTAATTCATATGTATTATAATATAAAAAAAAAAAAAAAAACTTGATAATCTCTCTAACACCGAGTGCTTTTGCTCGGCCATCTTGGTGATATAGATTAATGGATCAATCGAATGCGGCAGCAAACAGCCCACAGGCTCATGGGGCCCACCTAAGTTCATATTAACCTCTTTGTTTTTAGGGAGAGGAGGGAAGGGGGGTTTTGAAAGAGTCCATTCTTGATTAGGGTAGAGCCCCCACGTGGGCTTGATCTTTTAAACATATAGTTAGGGTCAGAATGGACTAGGGTGGGGCCCATAATGAAGTTCACAATTTTAATAGTTGTGGCGTTTTTAGCAGCCAAGATCTCCTCTCTTCACCTACTACTGCAAGTAGGCTGGCCAGGATTGGAGGGTTGAGGTTTTCGGCTCATTTGGTTGGACCAGGGCTATTTTTGGCCCATTAGATAATTGGCTAGACTTGAACCTCTGTCTGCATAGAGGGTGGCCTGTCTTGGTGGGTTGAGGTTGGACCAGGGCTATTTTCAGCCCATTAGATAATTGGCTAGACTTGAGACCCTGTGTGGATAGAGGGTGGCCTGTCTTGGCTAGTTGGCTCGCCATATCTTCTATAGACAGGCATCATTATTTACTATTAAATTGAGTTCTTGCATCTGACCAAAGCCTATGGGCGAAACTAAAACTAACGAATTGCTGGGATATTGTTTCCACTACAGGTAGGCTCTAGGTTCTCCAAGTGGGCCCACAAGTGGTCAAATGAATCAATCAAATTGCTGGGATCCATACCTGCGCATTGCATTCTAATGACACCAGAAGCCAGTTTCGAAAAAATGATGGAACCCTGTTGCGACAATGGCATATTGTTTTTAATGGTAGTAGTTTTCCCATCATTTTACAAGTTAATTTTATATGATTCTAGATAAGTGGTATATGAAAATAGTAAGAATAGATTTGAATAGATACAATCTTTCGTAAATTTGGCTTAATGGAGAAACAATTTTCATACAATCTACTCCAACGTAGTTGGAATAAGACTTTAATGATATGATAAAATGTCAAACTATAATGAAACATGAGATAAAAGTTGTGTTTGGATTTGCATCAACCTTCCAACCATCGTCATAAGCGCATGGGTGGGCCAGCCCCAAGCAATGATTGAACCAATGTGGACCATCTTGATTTTAGACTTTTGGGTGGTGATAAAGATACTTGATGGACCAATAATAATCGGAAAAGCCACCCTTGTTTTAAATTGACTCAGCCTGACTCACCTGATTCGCTTGATTTGGCTCACCGAGTTGGCCAGTCTGGCTTGTATGATTTAAGGCCCGAATTAAAGTTGTGGCAATTGTTAAATGAATTTTGAAAGAAAGGGCTATAGTTTGAAATCTCATGAAAGTTATAAGGTAAAAAATAATTTCCAATACAATAGGGACTTCTAGATAATTTGGTAAAAAGGGAGGGACTACCGAATAAACCTCCATTGATAGGGATGTATATATTCTGCAAAAGGGCTTGGGTCTGACTCTCTGGTTTGTGCCTATTGTGCCTTTATATCAGGCCCATAACTAAATAGGCCAGGATCTAACTTTTCAAGCTCATGGGCTACATCTGGGCAGTAAATTTGGTCCAAATAACTAAATGGACTAAACCTTGATAAACGTTTGATTTGGGCTGTGGTTTTTGCCCTTGTCTTGAAAGTAGGGCTAGGCTCAATTTCTGGCCTAATAGCCAAACAGTTCATACCTTGGCCCTATCAATGAATAAAAGCCTTGGCCTATTCAAACATATGGAGCATAAAGTGTATAAAGATTTTGCAAAAGGGTTGGGCCTGGCCCTAACTTTGAAGCCCATTGGCTGTCTACGCAGCTGAAAATGGAATGGAACACCCCTATTTGCCACCCTTTTTCTTTTTCTTTTCTTTTTTTTTTTTTTCTATCGAAGGGTTCCCAACCCTTATTTGCCACCCTTGCCTGGCAGTGTCGATGTCCGACTCCGTAACTAAGGGTTCATGTTTACCCTTTTTTTTTTTTTTTTTTTTTTTTCTCAGATTGGATTCGGGCTGACATTTCAGATCTGATTAATAAATGGGTTGTGATTCAGGTTGAGTCCATTCTCTCTATTCAACCCACCAACCCAACCCACCGAAATAATTGCACTATAAGCCAATCAACCTGGCCCATCAATTAAGGGTCTGGGTTTGACCTTCCCAACTTCTGGGTTGGAAATTTCAACCCTACTAGATAATCGGGCCTTCTTTGGGTTGGGTCGTATATAAGTCTCCGGACCCATCTCTCTACTTTGCTACAAAACCCTATAATCGGAAAGCGGTGGATTTGAGCACCCTTGCTCTTCTCACTGCAATCTTACATGCTGAATGGTGATTCAAATATAATCCAAATAACCCACAAAAGGGTCGGTAGAATTACTAAGTAAGGAAGACTCAGTTGCCAAATACTTGATTGATTGATAGAGATGAGTCAGGTCTGGGGCAGCTATTGATTAAGGTATTATTGGGTTTTTTTTGTTCTTATGAATGTCATCACCCAAAGTGTTTTTTAATTTATTGAGTTGTTATGGTGTCTCCAATTCTATTGATGGTTTTAGTCACTTGAAAGTGTGATTGCTTGGAGGTCAATGTAACATCTTATGCACAGCCTAGGAAGGATTGGAAATTTTGAAAAGACCAGATTTTGTTATGTGGGGCTGAATTTTTATTTTTATTTTTTGGAGTTATTTCAACTTCTTGATTTAAATCCATGGTTTTGACTTTGGATTGCTTGAAAATTCATTTTTGATTGTTTGTGTTGCTGGGGTTCTTCTTTTCTCAAACATGGTGTTCTTCATTGCACTCTCCATCTCCAATTTTCATTAGTATGTTGCTTTTTTTCATGCCATCTGTCCTTCTCTATCTGGTTCTCCAATGTTGTACACACAGTTAGGGGCCTTTTGGTAGAAAATTTCCTTTGAATTTGAATTTACTGGGATTCCAGAATTCCAGCAGACACTTCCTTTTTAAAATTGGCGCAGCCAGAGAATTACCTTTGGAATCAAAATTTAGAAGAGTAGAGAGTTAGAATCTGTTTAATAACTTGTTCTATTTGGAATCGCAAATTACATGGGGGTTCATTTTGAAGCCGGGTGCAAGCTCAGTTGACGCATTCTAGCAACCGAGTTCTGGTGAACCAAATAGGCCTAAAGCAATTGGATTTAGTTGGCCCCACTGATGGGTTTGTATTCCTATGCTTGGGGGATCTTGATTCTGTGTATGAGGACAGTTGCCTCTTGGTAAGGCCTGCCTAGGACCCTTCCAATTCATAGAACGGTTGTGAGATATGTAGGGGATATTAAGGATAGAAGGCAAGTGAAATAAGTAGCAATTCAATTGCATACTCCTAATCTACCAGACACACTATCCAACCTGGGCGGGGTCAACCATTTAACTTAACTTTGCCATTCTTAGTGGATGTTTAAGTACGTAGTTGGTCTCTGGAATTAGAAGCCAGGCTTGACCCTTCCAATAAGCAGTCTTATTTCTACACCGAGCACTAGAACATGAGCCTAAAAGTACTCTTAACCCTTTCAATAATTGGTATACGTTATCATTTTTTGTCTCAAATAATTTTATAGCATTGTCACCAATTCTTTAAAGTTTTAAAAACTTATTACTAGAGTGCTGTATGTGCCTAAAAACTATGGACTTGGATTAGATAGTTAATACAAGATTACTCGCTCTTTGATGAAAATGCGATGCCGGGAGCCTGAAAGGGAAGCAAAGAGAGACAGTCAAAGACCCTGGCTGTGGTTAGCACAGGGCTGTTCGATGCCTTAGTCCTGAAAGTGAATAAAGTATGGGAGTAGAGAAGGAGTTTATGTTATGCATATTGCAAGTGATGCACAACGTACCTTTTATGTGGAGTTGGATCCTGTATTTATAGAACACATAGGTCGGTTCTTGCATAAAATATCCCATGCCCCTGTCAGGATCTTCCAGATATTTGAAGAATATCCCACAGTCATGTCCTTTTTCCTTAATTACAGTCCCATAATAGCCCACCTTCATTCAATGTTGGTCCCTTCATAGCCCAATTAGTCCCGTCAGGGCTCCTTTTTATTAATGGTAGTCCCATCGGACCACTTTGGTGACGTGAATAACGCTGTTAGCCTCTAAACAGCTGATGCTGCGTCGGTGCGCAGATGGTGCGGTGGTATGGGGGCTCTTAGACCTAACCATTACAGAGACAGTTCATTGGGACATAAGGACTGTGATATTGAAGCTAAATGCTGCATAGGAATCCGTTGGTGCGGATGGGCATCGCCCCTCAGTCACTGGTATGATGGACGGTGGTGCCTACTAATGCTGTGCAGTGATTGATGTGCACGTCGTGCTGTACTGCACGTGGTGTGTGCAATACTGTGCTGCACGTGGAGTGTGCAGATGACGTGCTGAGTTGCTGTGAACAACGTCAGTTGCGTGCTGCGGTTGCTGCGAGCGATGACGTGCAGGTGCTACGGAGGCTGCGGTCGACGTCGTGTGGGTGCTGCGTGCGGCAGATTTTCACTCCTCGACCAACCATGTGTTTTCTGGAGACAAATGCATGTTCAATGCATTGAAAACATGGAAGACATGTTTAACAATCATTGTGTGAAAGGATTTGTGCATTGGGATCCGGGAACGTGTCGAAAGGTCCATTTCCTCATTCTCGGACGTCTATACCCAGGAGGTGGGAAACAATGGGTGGCACATACCTCTACTATGTAGAAGGTATGCCTGTGGGATGGAAAAATGGACAGTTGACCCTGTTAGCACACGGTATGCATTGAGAAGCACACCAATGGCCTTGGTGGCCTCGGTTGCACGTTGGTGCGACTCGGATGTAAAATTGGTGCGTGGGACCCACTCCCTCGCACCGGGGCCCACGTGGTCCGAACGGAAGGAGCCCGAATACACTGTGAAGCGTCCCTTGAGTTGGTGCTGAGGTGTGATGCTTGTGGGATATACTTTGTTGATGTGGCAGCCACAGATGCAGCAGTTGTCCTGCTGAGAGAAAAAGTTTTTGCAGAGGCTGAGTCTGAGTTCAGTTTTCATTCTGTGTAAGTCTCCATTCGCTCTTTGGCAGCGTTTTCTCAGATCTTTCTCTCTGGTTCTTTTCTTCCGGATTTTTGCCTTTTCGTCCCAGTTAGGTTTTTTAGGAGAGATGGGGATTTACAGGAACTTGTTAGGGAACCCGAAAGCCATAACTGATTTTAAAGTTAAGTATCAGATACCTGACGATGTTCAGTTTAGGTTAGATGATCCCACAGACCCATTGGACGGCTATATTCTCTGTGATGGTTGGATGCCGTTTCCTCTGGTCGCTGTGGTCGAGGGTGGAGTTCAGTTTCCTCTCCATCCTCTGCTTCGGAGCTGTTTACACAAATGGAACATCTGCCCTTGTCAATTGTCACCTAACGGTTTCAAAATAATAATGGGGGTCGTAGTGCTGAATAGGATCCTCAATGCTGATCTCGGTATTCACGATATCGAGGATACCTACGACCTCTGCAAATCTGGAGGGGACTTTTATTATCTCCGGGCAAAGGCGAAACGAGGGAGTTTCGTCACCGATTTGGAGGATTCATATAAATATGCCGGGGACGACCGTTTGTTTGTCATGGAAATTGGGAATTCGGTGATGACGAGCCAGTGGCACAGAGGTTGCATAGGGTCCCCCGTGACATCGGCATTCCTCCAAGTAAATCTTTACCTTCATTGTCTTCCTTTATTTCTTCCTGTATTTTTCAAACCTGTTACTAACTTGTTCTTGCATTGATGCAGACGCTGATCAGAGGAAGAAAGAAGCCCAGAAAGACGGATGGGTAAGGAATTTGAGATGGTTCCAACTTCTGTGCGGCTATCAAGGCCATAATAATAGAGTTGCTTGGTCGCTCCTAGGTTATACACCGAGGTACCATTCTTCGAAGAAGAGGAAGGTGTTTGTAGCCGAAGAAGGGAGCGAGGAATCCACGCAGTTCGAAACTCACGCCTCCGAGCAAGCAGAAGTAGAGGTTGCACAAGCAGAAACTCGGGCTGTCGAGTAGGCAAGGGAATTGGTTACACGGGCCAAGGCTCGGGCTGCTGAACAGGCGAAAGAAGCGACTGTGCAGGCCGAGACCGAGGCTAGGGCAGCATCAGGTGCCCAGGCTTCGGTATCTAGTTCTGACTCTGAGGAAGAGACTAGCCTGAGGCCAAGATCAAGGTTACCGTCGAGTGAAGAGAGAGGAGATATATCTCGGCACCGAGCTCCTCTAGTCCTCAAAGATTTCGTGGCCGAAGCTTTTGAAGGACCAGCTCCTCAGCCGTCTGTGGTTGTTTCTGAACCTGCTACCACGGGCGGCTCTGCTCCCGAGGTAGTTTCTCAGTCCGCTTCCAGGACTGTTGTTGCCCCCACTTCCGTACCAGTCTCTGCTCCTCCCACACTTCCTGAAGGTCGAGCCGAGAAGAGGGCGAGGACCGAAGTTGACACAGAGGGAGGATCTGCCTCGACATCGGCGCCTCGATCATCTTCGGGACCGGCCCCTTGGAGGCCTAATCTTCAACTAGAGCCAGGGAGGCCAATGACGGTTGAAGACCGCATTCTCGGGAAGATTAATCCCTTGGCTCTAGCAGCACTCGGACGGGCTATTGCTTTGGCACAAGATATGGCCCAACTGAGAGAGATGGATGATGTGATGCTGCTATTGTCCTCGATGCAGTCTTCCTTCGCGGTAAGTTTTTGCTTTTTTATCTACACTTTTCATTTCGGACTTCCATTCCTCTAATGCTTTGTTTCCCTGTTATCAGCTTTCACAGAAGTTACATGTTGCATTGGAGAGATTCCAGCAGTTCGGGTGGCTGGATGCCGAGAAGAGGAAGCTTCAGTCGAACCTGGACTTTGCTACCCAGAAGCTGAAAAGAACGGAAGATATCAACCTCGGCCTGAAGACGAGGTTAGTGAATGCTGTGGCCACAAAGTCCCAATAAGAGGCTGAAGTAGAGTCTCTAAAGAAAGAGAAGGCCGAGCTTGAAGCCTGCCTGGAGAAGCAAAAAGTTGATTTTGAAGCCAAACTGTAGGCCTTGTCTGAGAGAGCGACAGAGTTTGAATATCAGAAAGACGAAGCAGAGGCGAAACTCAAGTCTGAGTCTGAAAGAGCGGCCAAACTTGAGAAACAGAAAGATGAAGCCGAAGCCAAGCTACAATCCGAAGTCGACGTCGCGCGTCAGGAGGGAGCAGATGAGGCAACGAAGCAATACGAGGCTCAGTTCGCGTCTATCAGAGATAAGGCATGGGGAAAGGGTTGGGTGGCCGCACTGAAGGAAGCAAAGATTCCTAGTGACCATCCTGCTTATAGGAATTTGTCCAAGTACACAAGTCCTGTACCTCAAAAGAGTCCTGCTCTTCGTTCTGATACTTGAGTTTCTGCAGCTTTGTATTTTATTTTTTTTTGGCTCGGTTTTGTAACCAGAATCTCAATATATAAATTTTTTTTGTTCCATAACTTCTTGTTGTTAAGTCAAGTATCCGACATTGGTTCCATAACCGAGAGGCCAAGTATCGAACCTTGGTTCCGTAACCGAGAGGCCATAGATACAAAATTTGTCCGTAGGAAAGAGTAGTCCATAGACTGAACTCAAACGGAAACAAATTGGATACATCACTTTCACCGAGTTCCACAACTTGTTGTTTGTGTTAAGCCCCTAATGTTTTGCAACAATTAGGTAGGCCTATCTTTCGAACTGTTTTTAGTTCAGGCTGCAATCTGGTACTATTACCGAGATGTATGTAGCCTATATTGTGAGTCATGCTCAATTGGTAGAATCGAGAACCAAAAAATTTGTTATTTATTTGATCTCGGATTCTTTCATACGACCTTCCTAAAAATAGAATTTCTTTAGGTGCGTTGCATTCCAGGGGTCTAGGTAATTTTTTACCCTCCATGTCTTCAAGTTTGTACGCAGCTTGTCCCGCGACCGAAGTTACCTTGAACGGTCCATGCCAGTTCGGGGCGAGTTTGCCTTCGTTTGGATTTTTGTCAGTGGGAAGTGTCTTTTTTAAGACAAGCTCTCCAACTGAAAATCTCCTTTCCCTGACTGAGATTATAGCCTCTGGCCAACTGTTGCTGGTAGACGGTTAAGCGAATGGCTGCCGCCTCTCTTCGTTTTTCGGCTAGGTCTAATTCTCGAGCAAGGTTTACTTCGTTTTGGCCTTGATCGAATAGCTCTGATCTCAAGTGAGTTGGCTTGTGACCAACTGTGAATCACTGAAAACCACTAGCTGTTGTGCTCCCAGGATTTTAGCCTCGTACTCAGCTTCGTTGTTGGATGCCTTGAAGTCAAGTGTTAGGGCTTGCTCAACGACCAGTCCTTTTGGAGATTGAAGAACTATGCCAGCGCCAGCCCTCTTAGACGTTGAGGATCCGTCAACGAAGACCTTCCAAGCGGAAACAAGAAAAGTTTTTCTGGATTGCTCTTCTTCGGTTCTAGTGACTTCGGGTTCAACACCTTGGTCCCTCAGTTCGGTGCCGAGTGAGGTCGGGACCGAACTTGGAGAGATGAATTCGACGATGAAATCCGCCAAGACTTGGGCTTTGATTGCCGTTCTAGGTTGATACTGGATGTCGTATTGTCCTAGTTCGACGGCTCATTTAGAAACTCTTCCAGAAAAGTCCGCCCTTCTGAAAAGGGTTTTGAGTGGGTGTTCCGTAACAACCACTATCTTGTTGGTCTGGAAATAGTGAGAGAGTTTGCGAGAAGCAGTAAGAAGTGCGAGTGCAAGTTTTTCTAATGGAAAATACCTGGTTTTAGCATCAAGCATGATCTTGCTTGTATAGTAGATTGGTTTTTGCACTTTAGCATCCTCTCGGATGAGGACGGAGCTTATCGCGTGATCTGAAACAGCCAGATATAGAAAGAGCACCTCGCCTTGTTTCGGAGTAGAAAGCAAAGGGGGAGACGCAAGATACGTTTTGAGTGCTTGCAGAGCTTGGTCGCACTCCGGAGTCCATTGAAACTTCAGGCCTTTCTTAAAAAGTTGAAAGAATGGTCGGCACTTGTCTGAAGCTCGGCTGATGAAGCGATTAAGTGCGACAGCCATGCCTGTGAGCCTCTGAACCTGTTTTGCCGTGCGTGGACTCTGTATCTCTTGTATTGCTGTGATTTGGTTGGGGTTTGCTTCAATTCCTCGTCTTGTGACCAGGCTACCAAGGAATTTACCGGAGACGACCCCAAAGGCGCATTTTGAGGCATTTAGCTTGAGTTGATATTCTTTGAGGATTGTAAACACCTGACGTAAGTCGGATAAGTGATCCTGTGACTTTTTCGACTTGACGACCATATCATCAATATAAACTTCCACAGTGTTGCCGAGCTGAGCCCGAAACATCTTGGTCACCAACCTCTGGTAGGTAGCTCCTGCGTTTTTTAACCCAAAGGGCATTACTTGATAACAGTACATGCCTGTAGGTGTTATGAACGCGATTCTCTCTTGGTCAGGCTCATACATTGGAATCTGATGGTAACCTCGGTATGCATCGAGGAAACTCATCCTGTCATGGCCAGCAGTGGCATCGATCATTTGATCAATTTTCGGGAGGGGAAAGCAGTCTTTGGGACACGCCTTGTTAAGGTCGGTGAAGTCAACGCATACTCTCCACTTCCCGGTTTTCTTTTTGACTACGAGCGTGTTGGCAAGCCAAGTCGGGTAGTGGACTTCTTTGATCGCCTCGGCCTCCAGTAGCTTGGCAACTTCTTCCACCACGGCCTCAGTTTGCGGGATCCCAGTCCTGCGGGCCTTTTGGATCACAGGGGTATATGTAGAGTCCACATTTAACTTGTGACATATGACCTCGGGATGGACACCGGGCATTTCATAAGGAGTCCAAGCAAAAACCTCTTTGTTTTGTAACAAGAAACGTAAGAGTTCATCTCTTGCAGGCTCGGTGAGCTGGCTACCGAGCAAAAAGAAATTTTCAGGATCAAGGGGGTCGATTCTTACTTCTGTCAGGCCTTCTATGCTTTTCTGATCTGGGGCGCGACCAACGTTATCCAGCTTTGCTTCTAGTTCGGCCATATGTACCTGTTTTGGTTCTTCTTCGCCAGACACGACGGCTAGTAGACATTGTTTTGCCATTTGCTGATCACCCTTGATGGTGATTACCTCGACCTCTCCGTTTGGATTCTGTAATGGGAACTTAAGTTTCTGATGATAAGTGGAGGGTATGGCCTCCATATTATGCAGCCAGGTCCTTCCCATAATAGCATTATAGGGAGATGGCGCATCGACCACCAGGAAGTCGGTCTGTGTAACAGCGCCCTCGATTTGAACTTTCAGATTTATCTTCCCCTTGGGGTATACAGGTTTTGCACTGAAACCCACCAGTGGGGTGTGTGCCTCTTGTAGATCATTTTCTGTAAAACTCATTTTCCTGAAGCAGTCGTAGTAGAGGATTTCTGACGAACTACCGGGGTCCACGAGAATCCGCTGTACTTTGCAGTTTTTGAATTTTAGGGATACAAGTAGTGGATCATTGTGAGGAAGCTGAACCCCTTCGAGGTCTTTGTCAGAGAACCAGATCCCGGGTCTCTCTACCCGAGCTTTCTCAGAGGCTGGTTCGAGCTCGGCTGCCATCACCTGCTTGCCGTGTGAAGCCTTTCTGGCCTCAGCACGAGCTTGATTACTCCCGCTTGGAACGGAAGCGAAGTGGATGACGTTGATGATCCTTTCCGAGCCATCGCTGTCCTGATCATTGCTAATCTGGCGCTGACTGATTTGACTGGTGCTTCTATCTGCATCCTTCACGTAGTCCTTCAGATGCCCGTCTTTGATGAGGCCCTCGAGATGATACTTGAGGGTCTTGCAGTCTTCGGTCCTGTGATAGGCACAAAACTTACTCTGATCTCTAGTGGAGGAATCTCCACGCATTGATTGGGGTCATTTAAAGAATGGCTGAGTCTTGATCTTATTGAAGAGCTTATAGATGGGCTCTTTAAAGATCGTTTTGATGGCTTTATAGGAGGGGGCGGCATAAACCTGTTTGGACTTATGGTTCTAGCTGCGTCCCGAGCTGGATGCCGAGGCTACTGCTGAGCTGGTAGACGCCCGGTTTCGATCGGGCTCATTTCTCCGAAATGACTTTGTATCTTTATCGGAGGCTCTGCCTTTGGGCTTGCAGTTGAAGTTCTCGTTAGCTTGAGCTTCATCCTCTTCTTGCTCTACGAACTGGTTTACCCTGGTCATCATGATGTTACCGATGACACAGGGCGTCGAGCCAATTTCCTCCAAAGTTCATTGCCAAGGAGAAGAGCTTGCTGGAAAGCTACCAGAGCTATCGGCTCCAAGGCATTTTCCACTTGGCTGTAGAGAGTCCAGAACCTCTTGGTGAATTGTGTGGTGTTTTCATTCGGCCTCATTCTGAGACCCATCAAATCGCCATTTGTTTTAGGGACGAGTCCATGTGCTTGGAATTTCTCCAAAAAGGAATTCTGAGGCCCTTGCCAACTCGAAACAGACCCTTCTGGGAGGGCACAAAACCATTTCAAGGGGAGATCTCCTAAACTGGAAGAGAAGACTCTATAGTTCAGGTGATCTTCATCTCCCCAAACCGATATCTTCTGAATAAAATGTCGGAGGTGTGTTGCTGGGTCCGAGGTCCCGTCGTACAAGACGAACCTGGGGACGCTGAATTTTCTGGGAAGAGGATGGTCCTTGATACTTTGAGAGAAGGGAGATGCGCCGAGATTGTCGGAGCCATACTTCCATTTCCATATTTTGCTGGATCGTCTGCTTGATGTACTGATCAAGCCATCTCGGCATATCAGCATTATCTTCTGGCGTCCGCTCCGTCACTCTTAATGAGAACTCTGAATCTCTATGCGACCGTTCCGGCCCTATCTTAGAGTGATCGTTGCTTGAGCCTTCATCATGGGCTCTGTAAGTGCAAAAAACGTAACTCACAAGATTAGAGGGTGCCTTATAGGACTTACCCAAATGACTGTAGAAAGCTTGGTAGTGGAAGATCTCTTTGGGGAAAGATTGCTCGCTGGAGAACCTGAAAAGGGCAGGGGAAGACCGGTCAGAGGACCCTGGCTGTGGCAGCGCAGGGCTCTCCGATGCCTAAGTTAGTGCAGGGACTGAACTAAGGGTGGAGAAGAAGAGAAGCAGAGTGAGAGCGTATTTGTGTATCTGCATCTGAGTCTGAGTACTTGGGTTGGAACAGGTTCGTTTAAATAGGAGAGGAGTCTCCAGATATTTGATGGTGGGCCTGATGACGTGACTGCTAAGGTCTCATCAGCCCACAATGCAATATTGGCAGATGCAACACTTACTCTTTTCATTTTTTCATTCAGTCAGTTTGTACTCTATATTTGATCATAATAAAGCAACGAGTCCTTCAATGGGAGATTTTAGCATGATTTTTTTTATTATTTATTCATTTTCAATTTCAAGGACAATTGGATTAATATTGAAGATTAAATGTCCACTAAGATTACACCAGTTTTTCCTCAAATTTCATGAAGCACACAAATATCAGAAGGGTTATCTCGTTCTCAACATTGATGTACAAACTCTGTGTGTGTGTGTGTGTGTGTGTGTGTGTGTGTGTGTGTGTGTGTGTGTGTGTGTGTGTGTGTGTGTGAGCCGAAGAGTAATGCAATGGGACTTGTCATTTAATGTTATATGGGCAATCTAAACATAAAGCCTAAATTAAATATCCACCTTCCCTCTATACTTAACTCATAAAAATAACTAAAAATAAAAAATAAGTAAAATAATTGTTCCTCAAGTACTGGATGTGCATGTGCATGAACAAAAAATAAGTAAAGCAGTTAGTGGGCTTGCATGGCCCTGGTTGGGTCGCATGTGGGCCTGATTGGGTTCTTTGTGCTCTGGTTGGGCCTGGTCTGCCTCATCTGGGACCTCTAGGGCCTCGTGCAGTCTAGGTTGGGTCTGACGGGCACAGTGTGTCATTGGTTGGTCCTACAGGCTTGACATGGGTCTGAATGAGTCTTGTGAGCTTGGCATGGGTCTGGACGGATCCTTCACTTGCTGGATCCGATTTGACGCGTGACGCGTCAAGGATTCATGCAGAACCCAAAGACAGCATTTACGATATTCAACACACTACTGTTACAGCAGTAAACAGTAATTACTGAGCCTTTTGGACTTGTCAATGCAAGAGAATGTGGTCAATTCCCTCAAGGAAGACTAAAAACACCAATCCACACATCAAGAGAAAAGGGCTAGATTTTAAAGACAGAGCTGAATATGTATTAAAATAACATATTGTTATTCAATTCAATAGAGTCGACTGTCTACCCCACATTACAAACTCATATAATGTATATAACCATTAAGAAAACTCTCTAGAAGATCTTTACATCTTTAGTTTCCTACTAAGATACCTATTCATGACCTTACTAAAACAAATAAAGAAACTGCCCACTGTCAACTTTCCCAGTTGCTAGTCGACTGATACACAAATAGACTATAAATCTCCACCAATATCAACCAAATCCACTTCCAAATCATATTATCTTTATTTCCTAATACTTGGTTGCTGGGTAAATCTATTTAGTAGCTAAAATGATCAAGAAAATCAAATAACTTAAGCAATGACTGCTGGCTGGATCATCCTGAACAGCTGGGACATTCTCAATTGTGGGACCCATGTGGCCCACCATATGTAGAAGTGAACCCAACTAAAACTCACTAGACCCATTGGCGACCTAATCAGTTGTGGCTTGGGCTTAGTTCAGGTTCATTAAGGGTCTGAAAACCCAGCTCAAACAGATAGTATGCTTGCTCTATTTTCTGCATAGAATCTCTGTCAATTGCATATAACCCCCTGCAGCATTCTGCTTCAACAAAACAACCTCCTGTTGTGTGATCTTGTTAAATATTGGAGACTGTTTGAGGCCCGCTTTCTTCATCAATTCCTGTTGGTGCAAATTGATCCGCATCAATGTTCTTCTTTTTGATGGCCTCTCAGGTCTCTTGAGCTTGGTGTTCATTGTTCACTCCCCATGGCATGACAATCAGCCCATTAGGCATTATCCTCTTTTTGTTTGCTGTAATGTTTTTAGTCAATGTTGGTTGATAGTTAATGGATAGGAAATAGGATTGATAGTCAACTTGGTGAATAAAATTAAAATGCTATTTGTCTATCAAAAAGTTTCTAGGTCCTCACTCTATCTTTAGTGGTTTTTATACCTACGTTATTTTTTGTTTTCTGCTTATATAAATTTGCATGCAGTAAATCAATGATAAAAAAATTTAAAAATTTGTTCTTTATACATATACACCATTTTTCAGATGTTGGAACTTACGTTCTTCTTATTTATTTCTTTAATAACTTGTGTCAGCAAAATAATTTATAATTTTTGCCTCGTTAAATTCTAATGGCCATGTCACTTGATGATATTTTGTTATATTTTCTAGGGAGCAGTTGAATCTGTATCTATTGGTGAAGTCAAACTCTGCCTGCATAAATCTTTGGTCAAGCTTGGGTCCAATGTTATTTCAAGGGAACCAAAATTGCAGTTGTTAATATTTGACTTCGAAATTGTGACAAGGCCTTCAGAAAAAAAAATTGAAGAAGGCAAGAACTCAAAGACCACGTTCCACAGGCAAAGGCAAGGGCAAAGGGAGGTGGATGGTTGTGGCTAACATGGCAAGATTTTTATCAGTTTCTGTGACAGAATTAGTTGTGAAGGTGAGCAATTGATATCTAGTGAAATTTTATCTTATTATTGGACCTTTTGCATATGGCTTGTTTGACTATGTTATCCTTCTATGTGAATGGAAAAACTGATTCATTGCCCCTCTGCTATGATAGTCAGGCCTTGACTTGATGTCATTTTAGGTCACTTGGCCAAGTCAAGTTTTAGAACAGTATAATTGAATTTTGTGGGAATAAGTTGGTTTTGGTGGAGGTAGTTGCTACAGTGGCCTAGGGGAAGGGAATCTCTTGGGTCTTATCCTTGAAGTCCTGAAAGGAGTTTGCGGCACACATGCTTCTGTTCTTTACCAACTGTCGGTCTGATTCACTGACTGTTTCTCTGAGTGGACCAACTTATTGGCAAAATATCTCATGTCTCTTCCACCATTGCCCCAGTGGAAGCTTAATTTTGATGGAAGCGCCTCAAGGGAGTCTTTGTGGCAGGCTTTGTAATGGTCATAAAAGATTATACTGGTGCTAAAATCTGAAATTATTCGTGTTCTTTGAATTGGCTAAATTACAGTAAGGCGGAATTAATGTCTCTGCTGGTGGACTGTGGAGAACTTTTGCAGTTTGGTTTAGAAACTGTAGAGGATAATTCTTTTTTGTGAAATCCAACGGGCATCTTTGTACTGTCATGTTCTATGCGTTTAGCTGATAAGATTGCTGTATTGCTTGAGAGCTGATTTCTTCCTCCCCTTGATGCTGATCAGGATACTTGATTCTCTTCCTCCCCATGATCCTGATCAGGATGCGCATGTGCACACGCGCGTATTTTGCCTATTATAGATAAACAATTCATTGCCATTAAAAAGGACTATCATACTGTACTTGTTTTCTTCTTAAGTTTTGAATTGAAATATGCAAATTCCATCTTCCTTTTGACCTGGATAATAAACATAACTGATCCAGAAATGTCAGCCAACTATTCTTAGCCTTTGTGTATAATAAGTGGCTCGGTGTCCATTACATACTGTAACCAGCTTTCAATGTAGCAGGTGCCAAAAGCCACCATTGAAATCAAAGATTTGGTGGTGGACATATCTAAACATGGCAGATCATTGTCGACTCTTTGTGTGAAACTTCACCTTCTTCCTTTTCTAGTGCACATGGGTGATTCACGACTAAGTTATGAGCAGTCATCCGCTTTTAACCAAGGAGAAGGTAAGGCTATTGGGCTAGGATCTGTAGCTATGATGGAACGGAACTCTGCTTACTTCATCTGTGAGGAACTATCACTCACCTGCGAGTTCAGTCATGAAAGGTGAGATTATATTTCAGAAAGAAATCCTCTCTCTCTCTCTCTCTCTCTCTCTCTCTCGTGCAATCTAGATATAAACTAAGCTACATGTGCATAAGAAGGTATGCCCAAATGTTGAGTGGGGAATATTGAAATAAGTTCTGGAATTCGTATTTTTTATGCATGTAAATTAATAATTATCTGAATTGTTCAACTTGACTATTTAATCAGCAGTGTATGTTGCAGCACGCTTCCCAAGTTCTATTGTAGTGCTTATAGATGTTTTCTTGTAATATGTTTTTTTGTTTTTATTTTCTTGATGTTGGAGTGTGCTTTTGATCACAGGGAAGTTGGTGCCACCATCAAGGATGTGGATATAATGATTGGAGAAGTCACTGTTAATCTAAATGATGAACTGTTTGTTAAGAAAACTGTGGATACAAGGATGGCAGCTTCTTTAGATTCCTCAACTACAAGAAAATCCCAAAAGAAGGAAAATTTGCTTCAGTCATTTACAAAGTATGCTCTTGGGTTTCCAGAAAAGGTTTGTGATCTTGGAAAGATGGCTCGTTTTGTAATATCTTTCCTATCATGCTTTTCCTTTCCATTTCTCGTTCTAGATCTTGTGTCTCTCTTTTGAGGTTACATGCTAATTCCTTTTCTAGAGTGTTATTTCTTGCTCCAGCTGCTGATGATATTATCTTTTGACAGTTAGAAATGGACTCTCAATAATTGTATAGTACACCACCATGAATAGTCACTAGTGATACTTTTACTGTGTGGTCATCTCATTCATTTCTGACGGCAATCTTGTGGAGCCTTGGTAATGAATGTAATTTTCCCCGGATTTTGAAGATGTTTGACAATGAGACTTTATGTAATTGGAATTGGACAATTTAAGTGGGCAAAAACACGAGCACGTTTAGTGGATCATGATAAGATTGTGCAAGGGATGATGAATTGTTATGTGAATTATCTCAAACGAATTGGACTGGCAATAATTGTCCTGGATTTTCTTCATAATCCATTGAGCTCAATCCGGAGAATGTAAAATTATAAAGTCTGTCCTCATTCAATTTGTATTGGGAAATCTGCAGGTATTTATCATCCATGTCCTCATCATCCTCCTCGGGTTGAAAGCACTTGACTTTGAATCAGATCTGTTGTCCGCTGTACTGTATGTTGTTAAATCAACAACATTGAACACATTTGAAGTGTTCATTCCTGGTGGCAACTCAGCAATGTAGGCGTTGTCATTAGGCCTTATCTTCTTTGATTCCAATTTAAATTATGTACCTGCCGCCAATCTCGCCCTCCTTACAAACAACCTTCTAGCACTTTCTATCCACTACTTGCTTATCACTTTTATTACTGACTTCAATTTGCCTGTGAACCATTTCATGCACTTGTCGAATCTGAGCCATCAATTCCTCAATATCACTAGGCACGATAGACTTTCTATCCACCGGTATGAGATCATTCACATTTGAAGGGTTATTACCATAGCATACAGACCACTTTAAACGGGCCCTTTTGAGTTCTGTCTTTTCCTCAGTTATACGGAAACTTGGCACGTGGCAAAGCTAAGACCCATTATTCTGGCTTGCTCTTTACTATTATGCACAACATATTGCCCAAACACCGGTTTACTACTTTAGTTTGTTCATCTTTTTGAGGGTGATAGGCACTACTGAAGCATAAACATGTGCCCAACTGCTTCCATAATGTCTGCAATAAGTGATTGACGAACTTACTATATGGTCTGAAGTAATTCTGCCACCCTGTGTAGTTTTACTCTCTCCTTAAAATATGTGGCAATGTGAAATGCATTGCTAGTTTTCTTGCATGGAACAAGGTGAGCCATATGAGCAAATCGATCCACAATAACAAAACACAATTGTTAGCACGCTGTGCACATGACAACCCCAATACAGAATCCATGCTCATCTGCCCTTGGAGCTTGCATAATAGGCAATGGCATGTTTAGTCCTGCATTCTGCGCAACACCCTTAGAAGTTTGACATTTGGCTTCCTCCCAAGTAAGGATGCAAACTGGGCCAGGCTGCCTTGGCCCGGCAAGCCGGTCAATGTCTTGTGGCCTACACGGGCACGACCTGTTCCAGCCCGGGCCATGTTGGGCCAGGGTGTTGAGGCCCATGGCACGGCGAGGCCCGACCCGTCTGCCAGGCCTCACATGGCATGGCCTGTGGCCTGTTGGCCAGCTTACTTAGTTTGATGGCTGTCACTATCATTTTCCTTTAATGTTCTCCTATTTTTAAGACCCCTTTAAATGTTTCTATTTTCAAGAGTCAAGACCCTTGCATTTATTGTTTGCTTGATTTTCTCCCTCATATCACTATCATTTTCTTTTATGTTTGCCTATTTTTTAGACCCGTTTAAATGTTCTACTATTTTTCAAGACCCTTGTATTTATTGTTTGTTTGGTTTTCTCCCTCATATCCATGTGACAGCTCCTCACTTGAACTCCCTAATCCTCATTAATGCTCTTTTCAAGTTTCAATAATACTTTTTTAATTTTAAAAGAAATTAAAAAAATTGACCAGTGGAGTGGAAGGCATGACACGGCACAGCATGACCTGTGAATTTTCATGGGCCGGCACAGCATGGCCCAGGCATGACTGGGCTGAGGGTTACATGGGCCGTGCTGTGCCATTTGCATGCTCACTCCCACATTCCCAGCCACATCTCTCCTCAACTGCCAGTAGTATTTTTGTATCAAAGTGAGAGTCCGATCTCTACCTTCATGTCCTCATGATGAATCGGCATGCTCTCTACCAATAGTTTCTCCTGAAAAGAACTATCTGGGTTACGCAACCTCATCCCTCAAAACAAAAACCCATCCTGTAAGGCATATGCACCTTGCTGCCCACTCTTGATTCAGCCCAAATAAGCTCAATATCTCGATTGCCCTTATACATATCTACATACTGTCAAAAGCCAACCACCTTGGCTTGCAATGTGATCAATAACTCACCCGGCAGCTCTGCTATGCAAATAAGTTACCCACTTTGCATGTCGCTGATGAAGTTTCTGTTGGCCATTTAAATGTTTTAAAGTTTCATGATCAGAGACAATACAAATTCGTGCTGCAACAAATAATGCCTCCAATGATTGAGGGCCTGCACAATTGCATAGAACACCACATCATATGTAGAATATCGCATCTTTAGACAATTTTGCTTCCCAATGTAAATGTTATGGACCTTCCTTCTTGATTGATTACCGCCCCAATTGCAGTGTAGGATGATGCATCACAATCTACTCGAAACACCTTACTAAAATCCGGCAAGCCTGAAACAGTGTCAACTGTTTCTTCATATATATATATATATATTGTGTCACTGCTGACCACCCAAAATGCCCTTTCTGTAAACAATTTGGAGCAGCCAATGTGCTGAAGTTCTGATAAATCGGTGATAAAAAGTCACCAAACCAAGAAAGCTCCATGCATCATGTATGTTTTAGGCGTGGGCCTCTCCTGCAGTGCCTGCACCTTCTCTTGATCCACATATCATTTATGCTCACCATATAACCAAGGAACACTTCTTGGGATTAGCATAGAGGTTTTCTTGCATCAAACTGGTCACATACACTCCGATTATGATGCATATGAGTTCACAAGTTCAGATTACAAATGAAGATATCATCAAAATATACTACAACAAATTTTCCAATGTAGTGCATTACTTGGCTCGTCATTCTCATAAATGTGCTTGGTGCATTAGAAAGTCCAAAGGGCATTATCATGCACTCGCATGACCCCTCCAGTGTCGGTCCTTCACTCATCTCCCAAACAGATTCTTATTTTATGATATATTCTTCATATTTCATTTTTAAGAAGACCTTGCCCCCGAAAGCATATCCAACATGTCACCTAATTGGGGTCTAGGAACTGATATTTTTATGGTGATCTTATTTGATTGCCATACTGTCAAATGGACATCCTCCATGTACCATTCTTCTTAGGAGCTAGTAGAACTGGGACTGCACATAACCTCATACTTTCCCTTATGTATCCATCCTCCTGCAACTCGGTGACTTGCCATTTCAACTCATCATGTTCTTTCGGGCTCATCCTATAAGCTGCTTGATTGGATAAGCTCGACCCTGGCAAAAAGTCAATGCAATATTGGGTGTCAGTAAAGCTGGTGGTAGTTCATCTGGCAACAAATCCTTGTATTTATCAATTAGGGTCTATTTGGGAACTTCACTAGTAAAGTGGAGTGAAATAAAGCCTCCAGTTTTTAGACAAAGGGTCACATCAGAAGTACACATTTTCAAAATTCCCTCATTTTTCAAAAAAAAAAAAAAAAAAAAAAAAGAGTAAAAAAGCAACCTCCTTTCTCCACTGACAAAAAAACACCCACTTCTTCCACAAAAAGTAAAAAATATCCCCTACCAAACAACTAAAGACAAAGTATCATCATGACCCACTTATATTTTATTCTTTCACTATTTAAGGCTTTACTTCACTCTACATGTAAAGTTCACAAACAAACCTTTAGGGATTTCATTGGTATGCTCAAAGGTGTGGTAGCACTAGCATCTTCTCCAATCAGCATATACATCACATCATTCCCTTCAATCTTGTGATTCCTCCAGACACTTTGCCTGGGACAGAAGGCTTATGTCCCATGAGTTGAAATTTCATGGCTACATCTTGATTCTTGACTGAATTGGTTGATCTCTTATTGACTGTTGTGACCAGCCAATGGCTATTTATAAAGTACAACAAAAGATATTAACTCAAACTAGGAAACCTAATCCTAGTCATACTAGGAAACCTAATTACTTCATAATATGAAATCCTAATGACAAAGGACTCTATCCTAACATAGCTCAAATTTAAACTAAACAGTGACGGGAAACTTTCACCTCATCACCTTGCTTAAACCAAAACAATCTTTATGGAGTTGGATGCATCTCGGTCTTTAATTGGAGTTTCTTTATGCCCTCTTTTGGGATGATGTTTTCACAACTTCCCTCATCGATGATCATTCCATAAATCTTGCCATTCATTGTGCATCTTGTGTAGAAAATATTAGTCCTCAATTTCGGTGTTTTACGTACTATTAGAGCCTCTTGTATCACCATTGTGCCTGGACCATCACCATATATCGAATCCTCTCTATCATTGGCATCATACTCCTCATTATGCAACTCTTTACTCTTTAGTATTCTTCCCCACTCTCATCTTAATCAGATGGTTCCTCTGCAATTGCCTTAGAGCCCCCAGCCAAGTTAGCTTGTCACTTTTTGCAGTCGGATGAAAGGTGTCCCACTTCATTGCATTTGTAGCACTGAATGCATCTTTGGCTTGCGATCGCCTGCTAGTTCCTTGATATGTTCTCATGGGCCAGATGCTGATTTTCGGATGGGCTTACTATTGTTGCTCCGAACACCACTAGATTGAGAAGAAGGATCAAAGCTTCTAGACTTACCCTTATTCCTTTTTTCCAGGAAGGGGTTGACAAACTTACGATCACAGAAATGAGTTTTAATATTCTTGAGAATGTATTCTCTTTGTGCCTCTTTCTATGGAGATTGTCCATCAATATATAGGTATACATGCCTTTAATCAAGGCTCTAAGAAAGGAAAACAATCTAATTATATCAATCAGTAACCTAAGTTAGGAAAACAACTAATTACAACAATTGCTATTCTAAGTTAGGAAGGCTACAACTGTCTCAATATTGACCCAAATCAATTCCACGTGAGATATAGCATTTGACTACTGATGGGCTTTGGGCCTTGGGCCTGTTTAACAGGGGTCTTGCCAGCATGCCTCCGCAAACAACTATAAATAGTGGATGAATTCCCAATTGATCTATAATTGTAAGTTTCAACCCTTCTATGAAACGTGAGACTAGCCATTCTTCAGTCTCAAACAAATTATTTAGAACCACTAGTTGATGAAATCTCTCAAGAGGTAACGACGATATATTAAAAAGAGAGATTAGTACAAAAAGTTATCATGAGAACGATACAAAAAGTGCTAGTATAAGAGACGTATACCGAGCTCAATGCTAGAAAAGCAATGCATTTAAAGCAGTTAGATTACATAACCGATCTACCCCTTGTTTTGCTAGATTATCTGCCGTCCCATTAGTGCTTCTGCTAACATGCTGAAAAGAAACTGAAAATCCCCTGACTAAAAAACACATACTCATCCGAAGATCTTCTAAAATAGTCAAAAATTCTGCTTCATTGGAATCTTTTTTTTTTTATCGGTAACAGTAAAATTTCATTAAAGCGAAAAAAGGTACAACTCAAAAAAAACATACAATAAACCTTTCATAGGCGCACCGGTACAAGGGAGATATACCAGCCATGAACCACAATTACATTACAGGAGCACTAAGATTACATGACCGATCTACCCCTTGCTTAGCTAGACAATTCGTCATTTCATTTGTTGATCTACTAACGTGCTAAAACGAGACCCGTAAGCTTGATACTAGAAGATTAATTTCATTGAGAAGGAATTTCATTTTCCAAGGTCTTCATAGATTTCACCTAGGATATGACATTTGCCGACTCGCTCTCCATAATTAGATTTTGTTGATATAATGTATGATAAATGTGAAGAGCTTCCAATAGGGTTAGAACTTTTGCTTCATTAGAGTCTTTGATCCCACCATGCTTGGAAAACATATAAATAACATCCCCTTTGTGATTTCTTAGGACACCCCCAATGTCAGCGAAACCTCATTTTCCTTTTGCTGCTCCATCTACGTTGAACTTTAGAACTCCATACGGACGAAAGCATCGGCAAACTTTCATTTTCTTCTTGAAACCTCCCATCTTCATACATCCTCCCCAACTATGCATGATGTTATCGATCTTGATATCTGCAAATTCCTTTCTAGCACATTCCCATTTCACAATCCTTAATTGCACAAGAGACAATCGCTCCTCCCTTCTATGAAAAACTCTATCATTTCTCTCTTTCCAAATTGACCAAAGGATGGAATCTTTGACCCCCACATGCTTTGAAAACATGTACAACACCCCTCCTTAATTTCTAAGGACGACACCAACCAGACCCGGTTATTCACGAGCTGCTCCATCAACATTGAACTTTAAGAAACCCATTGGAGGAAAACTCCAAGACACCTTCTTACTCTTTTGTAAGTTTCTTATCAACAAACAAGCTCCCCAATTTTGCATGATGTTCTCTACCTCAAGTCTGACATGTCCTTTTTGACACGAACTCATTTTGCAATCCTCAAAGTAACAATGGACAAAAGGCTATCCCAAGTAGATTTCTTTCCATTGAAAATTCTCTCATTCCTCTCCTTCCATATAGACCATAAAATAGAAAAAGGAATGACTCACCACATAGTAATACCACACCCAGCCAATATGTTTCCTCTCCATGCCTTGAACAATTGATCTACCGATCCTGGGATACACCAAGCTACCCCACATTAAAAAATGCCTCCAAGGGGACAACGTGAAACTACAGTGAAGGAATAAATTCCTCAACATACTCTTCTACTGTCTAACTGAATATGTTGAAAATAATGAAAAAGACCTTGCACATGGTTTATAGGTAGAAATGCCTCCATGATAGATTTCATTTTCTCGTACGTCTTCACATTGAATTTTTCCCACCTTCCATGTGTTACCTTTATCTTTTCCCACCACGTGGAAGCTCTACCTATCAACTTCATGGCAATTAATTTTACCTTCACTTCGTTGTCAACATTTTCATAGTCAAAGATTCTCTACACTATATTAATCCAATCTAGGAAGTCTTCTCCACCTATGATATTTGGGGATTTCCACATTCATTTCTAACTCCCTGCTTCGATCATGATGATCTCTCCTTATTCCCAACTTGATGCTTCGATCATAATGATCTCTCCTCATTCCCATTCTCTACGGTTCAACAAATGGAGCCTTACGATGGAATAGGTTAAATATCATCATCTGCCTGTTGAGTCGATTCTTCATTTCTTGCCACTAGTGTAACGAGTTGTTGGGAAATGGCCTGCATTTGCCTCTACAATGCATCCATTGGATCAACATTCTCCTTGTCCATTTTTTGTGCGCCACGGACTCCACCTTTACATAGCATGATCATAGAATTGGAAGCTCATTTTAGATGTCACAATGGCAAAAGCGGCAGCTCACTACAATAAATATGCCAAAAATTTTAGCACCAAAACCACAAGAAAACGTCCAAAACCCTAGAGAAAAGAGATCCAACAGTAAGGAAAGGGTGTTCAAATGCAAAAACCAGCACGTTAAGCTCACGCCAATTTTGATGGCTTAAAACACCTCTCCCATCATACCTTGTAACAGCTTACACAAAATCCTAGAAGGTAGTGTCTAAACAAGCATAAAAAAAGAGGAAGAAGCATCCAAAAGCTATTAGATGTTCCTTGTGTTTTATTGAAGGCAAACAGAAGAGAAGCCCTAAATGTACTCTAAGCTGTCCATCAAGCATAAACTATGGGCTGGATGTTATAGTCTCAACGTAATTTAAAGAGAAAAGACCTTATTGCTCTTTGTACTGAAGTTAACTAAAAAAGCAAGCATATCAACTAGTCAAAATTTGTCCAAAAATGGAGGAAAATGTGTAACTACCGATTATGACAACTAAACTGCCTCCATATGGGCTGGAAAATTTGCAAAAAGTGGAAGAATGTGTGGGCCATTAATAGATCTATGGATTGGGCCCATCATGGAAGGTTTTGGACCCTTTTTGCTATCCAAAGCCGTCCAATACTCCGCTACAACCATTTTAGACTGATCTGTCAGCATGTGTTCATACACTCCTTCATCAAGCACCAAGTATCTTATGAACAGGGGCGGACCTAGGCCACGCGGGTGCGGCCGCACCCGTTAAACCATGGTACATTTCAAAAAATCCATAAAAAATTATGGGGCCACCCTCAAAATCCACTTGGAAATCCTCAGTTTGCCTCCATAACCATACTACCTATTAAGGTTCGCACCCCTCAAATGTAAATCTTGGGTCCGCTGCTGCTTTTGAACACTTGTAATCTTGCTAGAAGTGCATTGGACTTTGCATGTTGGGATCTAATGCCAGTATTTTTTTAATGGGTGAATTTGACACTGGCATGAGATGTTTCTAAGATAAAATGCAAAACATTGAATTTGTGGATTCAGAAAAATGTTTAAAATTAAATTAATATTTAATTCTGAATAACAATAACATGGAAATAATAGAAACAATAAACAACATCATTATTACCAAAGCCTTGTCCCAACTATATTGGAGTCGGTCACATGAATTCTGTTTTTGCATTCTAATTTATCCTGAGTCAAATCCTCGGATAGGTTGCACTTCTTTAGATCTATTGTTAGTTTGTTACTCTTTCCATCCAAGTCCTCTTCGGCCTACCTCTTCTCCTTGGTGGGCCTTTAACTAACATAGAAAATTTGTTCCTCACTGGCGTCGTTGCTTGCCTATGTTGGACTTGTCTAAACCATGTCGGGTTTCTCTTATTTTATCATCTATCAATGCTACTTCTAAAAGCTCCCGAAAGCACTCCTTTCTGATTCTATCCTTCATAGTTTTACCAAACATCTAACTCAACATTCTCATATTTGCTACACTCATTTTGTGTTTATGTTGCTTCTTGATTGACCAACATTCTACTCCATGGGTCATGGCCGGTCTAATCGTCTTTTTGAAATTTTTTTCCCTTCGATCTTCTTATATACGCCGATCATAAAACACTGTAGGGGCAAGTTTCCAGTTCAACCATCCTACTCTTATCCTATGCTTGACATCTTTCTCAATCTCTTCATCCTTACTAATTATGGGGCCAATTTATCAGACTAAATCTCTTTGGGGTATCTGTTGGGCTTCAATTCTCATAGGAGTTTCAACACTTTGTACATCCTCACTAAAGTTGCAATCCATATATTCTGTCTTTGTACGACAAAAATATTAACCTAAGTAATAAGCAACAATGTGCAAATATTAACTTAAGCAATCAAAGCCATACGCTTTTCAATATTTTATTATCATTTCAAAATGTGAAAGCCTTAATGACGATTGATGAGACATGCCTCATCACTCGGTGGAAGTCTGGAAGGTGCGTCTCAGCTCACATAGCTGCCTAGGGATCTATATCCCTGGGAGTATTGTATCACTGCTCCAAACTAGCAAGAAAAGGAAAGCCATAATGATATTTTATCAATTACAACACATTGTTTAAACTAGTATTTTCAAAATCTACTTTGTATCATGAAGAAGCCGACATGGTGTTTTGAAGAATCTTACACAAGAATCCATGTTGATATATGTGTCAACACTCTACTTACTCATTCTAAAGAATCCTACACAAGAATCCATGTAACAATTTTTTATCAGTAAATCTATGTAACATTGTTACAACATCACGTTTAAATTTAGGCCATAATCTTTCTTTATATGCTCTAATTTAGAATTCTGTTATCTTCTATTGATTATTGTTGTAAATTTGGGATTATTTGGTCCCTTTCAATGGAGTCAAGACTCAATATCTGTTGCGGGCTGCCTTCTTTTGACTATCCACTTTATCAGTGAATGCAGTTTGACATATGAATCCCATCTGCCCTTTTTTATTTTTTCGTTTCTTTTTGGGGAAAGGTTAAATAATCCCATCTACTTTTAAAATACTGAATATGATTATATTCATATCTTGCTTGATTTTAGCGTTGATACTTGTGTTCATGTTTCATTGTTTTTACTAATTTGAGATTCCACGGAAGGTATTTCTTTATTCCTTGCAGTTAGGAAGCTTTTATTGGTATCGTGACACAAATGCTCAGTAATATCGCCATCTATATTAATGATGATATTAAGGCTTATTAACAAAAGCTATTTGCTTTTTCACTGGAAGGTTAGCTTCAATTTGCCGAAGCTGGATGTGAGATTTGTTCACCAGGTCCAAGGTTTCTCCTTTGAGAATAATGTTACGGGTATCCATCTGAGCAGCAGCAAATCACAGTCCTTAGAAGAATCAGGAGAAGCCACTTCAGTTTTCAATGTTCAAATGGATTTCAGTGAAATTGATGTACTCCTTTCATTGTCCTCCAGAGTTAGGTTGATATAAGTAAGAGGTCAGCTTCTGAAGGAACATCCCTGATTGCATTTCTTTTTTGTGGTTTTTTCATCTTTCAGCTTCTTCGAGAAGGTGGAACTTCTGTCCTGGCGATAACGAAACTTGCGATTGTTTCTTCTTTTGATGTTCCATTACAGGTAAGCTGAGATTTTTACAGTATTAGTGCTAAGGTTTTAAAGTAGAGAGCCTACACTACTCAAATGAAATGTAGTTTCTTTAAACGTTACCAGTACGGCAGGATGTTAACGTTGTAGGCATAATGATGTCCTCAGAGTTGGATATGGGCGTATAAGGTCATTCCTGCCCTTCTAATTTTCTACATGTACACATTTATACATGGATACACATGTATATGTGCATGTTCACATTGATGTTTTCATTTTTTTTTTTTTTTTTTTTATCTTTGTGTGTCATCTTGATAATTTCTGGGATATTTAGCCAACTTTGTTAGTCTTTTAGCTGATTGTACTTACTTCATTCAATCTCTTCTGGCCTTGTTCTAGTTAGTGCCTCTTGTTTGATACTATTGTGTTCTGTTTTATTTTCTATTTATATTTAGATGACAGTATTTTCACTGGCGTCCTATCACCAGTCACTATTCTTGCTCCCATGTATTGTCGAGGTAACGAGCATCATTGTCTTTGATATGTGGTATCAGGTACATCTATACATTTTATTTGATTATTGTATTCTGAAAATGGGAATACTGATGCTCAGGACTCTTGGCTATTTTATGATTCCTGATGGGTTCTAGATATAAATGTTTTCCTCTCACATGCTTGTGTGAATTTTATGGATTTTTCATCATGCACAGCATACTCCCATGATATTTCAATTCAAAAGCTACATTATATACGACATGTTGCATGCTATAATTTGGACTCAAAGAATTCGCAAGAGGATGAAAATGACACTTAAGATTTTGAACCTTTTGAATAGAAGCAAAACAAGCACAATATGTTCTGTTTCATATTCAGTTATTTATTGCTCATATTTTGAGTTCTGTTTACTCACTGTCTTTCCTGCTATATTTCATAGTGTGTTATCTAGAGATTTTAAAAGCTTGGGTTTACTAGCACTTTAGTACCCCTCTTAGCAACTGTTTTTTAGAGTGCATTCAAAATTAGGGACTTTACTTTCAGCTTACAGTGCCTGTCAGAGCCAAGATCGATGTCAAGATTGGTGGTACCCAGTGCCATATCATTATGAGTAGACTAAAACCGTGGATGCGCCTTCACATGTCAAAAAAGAAGCGAATGGTTCTTCCTGAGGAAAAGCCTAACCCCGAAAATTCTCAAAAAACTGATATGAAAGTTATCATGTGGACCTGTAATGTTTCTGCCCCAGAGATTACTATTGTGCTTTACAGTCTTAATGGCTTGCCATTATACCAAGTAAGTTGTAAAATTTGATTTTAAATCATTCATTATCTTTGTTCTTCTGTGTTACATTGAGTAATGAATTTGCATAATTCTCTCTCTGTGTGTATGCATATGCTATAGGCATTTTTTTTTTATCGGTGATGGTAAATTATATTAGATCATATACTATGGCCATTTTGATAGCTTTCTTTGTTGACTTCATGTTATAGAATATTTGAGTTGTTCATTTTGGTTTCTTGCCTGTTTCTGTTTTTGTTCTTTTCTTATGGGTAAACTGAAACTTAGTCTGCTGCTAAGAACTTTTTCACAAGAATAATAGAAAGGGTCTTCAACTGAATAGATGGTCTTGAAAGAATAGTTCACAAACCTGAAAAGGTAACTCACATGGACTGAGTTGGTTTAACTTGGGTGACTTGGTTGGTCAACTCAAAGACTAGAACTGGTCTTGCAGTAATACATATTATAAAGGTTCTTTCACTGCCTTCTGACTGCTCGGTTCAAAATTATACATCAACAGGGCCTTGAGTTGACTTGCTTACATTTAGGCATGATTGAAAGTGTCTTGATCTGCTTACAACCATAAAAAAAAATAAAAAAAAATTCAAAAGTGTACTAACAATTTTGAAGGCTACAGTCTCCTCTTGGTTTATATAATTAAAAGATGAAAATGCCCCTCTTCATACTGAAAAGCCATGTCCTAACAGAAGTAACACACCCCTAACCAAAATAATGACACTCCCCTTTAAATCCAAGCTAACCAGCTTACCTACTCTTATGTTAGCTTGGTTTCTGTGGGGTTAGATCATTTTAGTTAGTTTTAGTTTATTTGGATTTGGGCAGGGTTTTGTGTAAATGGGTTTACAAGAAGGGATACTGGCCCATGCAATCTTTAAATTGTTGTGGGTGAAAATTCTACAAAACGAATTGAGAGTTGTTGGAAGTGGACCCATGACTCTTTGTGATAATACGTAACACGACATATTACTTCCAATGTAGTATATCACGAACGTACAAAGAATATTGAGGTAGATTGTCATTCCATTAGAGAAAAGGTGAGAAATAAAGAGATCCGGCTGGAGCGCATGAATTCGAAGTCATACTGCAAATTTTCTCTCAAAGGTGATTACCAAGAAAATATTAGGTGATGTCCCATCCAAGCTAGGCATGGTAACTATCTATGCACCAGCTTGTAGAGGAGTCTTGAGATGCAAGGGTTTTTCTTATTTCTTTTAACTTTCAGAAATTAAGGGTCTCATTTGTAAATTCATGAAATATAGTTTTTTTTTTTTTAACTGAAAGTTGAAATAATATAAATATATCACGTCGGTTGCTCAACCCTAAGTTGGATGACTTTTCTTTCTCCTATTTTTTTTTTGTTTAATTTCTCATATCTCTTATTTTTCTCTAGGCGAGATTTTCCATATTTGATTCTCTGCATGCTTAATTTAATATGCCATATAAAGTTATCATTGTGATAGTTGGGAAGCAAAAATAATTGAGTACATGCTCCAACTTTATCATGAAGTAAAAGATAAATATTGAAACTAACAGAAAACTGATTTTTTGTGAAATTTTCAAGTGACTTTCTTAAAACTGATTTGGTGTATAGGTTGGTCATGTCATTGGAAACCTCCTCTCTACACCTTGTTTTCTCTCATATCTTTGTTATTTTAGTTTTCCCGGTAACCATAACCATTTAATAAAAATCGTAGGGGATTTTTATTGATTTTTTGATACATGATGAATGAAAAAAATTTGAAACTCAAAGATCAACTCCCTGAGTCATCTTATTCACTACTGAAGAAGGCCTTACAGGCTCTAAGTTCTGACTTTTGTGATGCAGCCCATTTAATAACTTGCAGCTTTCATATCTTTTGAGGTCTTTCAAGATAAAAAGGGGCCTCTAATTTGATCTTCTTTGGTACTCAGGTGGAGCCAGGAAATTTGAGAAAGAATTGAAAAAAACAACATATTAACATTATATCAGAAAGTTAAATTTATGTGTTCACCCCAATTAACATATTAATATATTAAACTAGCTATTAGATTATAACCCCAAAATGATAAAAATGATTAATTTGTATTGTTCTCCATATCCAACAACATTCAATAATGGGTCCAGAAGCTAGAGAAAAATTATAAATTACATGGTTTTAGCATATTTACTTGTGAGCACGCATTTATAGTTTAAAAAATCAAATTAAATTATTTTATTGAACATCATAATATGGGGTTGAAGTTGACAAAGGTCTTGATTTTTAGTCCATTGTTTAAAGCTTAAATCCTTCTACTACTTTAACAATAATGTTAATGTTGATGGAACCTTTGGGCACGTAATTAATGTAGAGGAGTTTTAAGCACCTTTATGTATTGGCATATGAAATGTCTTACTTGAGAATTAGATTTAATCTAATATAATTCAGAATTTGAATTAAAAATCCAAAAACTTAGTTTTTGATATTTGAATTCTATTATGAATAAAGGGCGAAGAAAAAATAAAAATCCAAAAACTTAGTTTTTCCCCCTTATTATTTTTGGTTAATTTTGACTGGACCGCCGAGTTTGACTTTCATGGGCTGGATCTTGTTCTAATGTATGGCCCAATACCTAATGAATGGGCCAAGTCTGGGCCAATGGATCTCAATAAGGATTATATATTGCTTTTTGATAACTTCACTAAGTAAAGTGAAGTAAGGTGAAACGTAGAGACCAGAAAATAAGAATGGTCAAATAAAAAAAGTCAGTCCTTGGAGATGAGAATATAGATTATTTTTTATTTTTTTTAAATAGACGATTTTTTGTCATTTAGTGGCTTACTAAAGTAACTATTTGACTCGTTTTTGTCTCTTGAAATGACCATTCACCTCACTTTACTAGTAAAGTGAATTTATCAAACGGGGCCAATTAGGTAAATTTACTTTACGAGTGTAAGGATTCTTTGTTTTTTTTTAAAGAATTTCATGCACACCAATTGGAAGATTTAATGGTTAGTATTGATTTGTCCAAAGGACATTTCTTTTGATGTTTTATTTTAGCACTTGATTGTAACCATGCTGATTTTGGCATTTGCTTGTGACAGCTATGTGGCATTTTATTTTTCCTTTCTCTACATGAGATACCGCGCTGGAATAGTAACTAAAGAAATGCTGGGCATTCCAAAAAAGCTATTTGTAGCAATTGGTTTTCTAGAAGCCCTTGGTGTAGCGGCTGGGATGGCTGCTGGAGGTACTGAGTTTAAATGCAATTTGGGAAATAATATGCTTTTTGTTGGAGTCTGAATTTTGATTGCTAGATCTGTGACACTGCTGCATCTTGCTGCTTATACTTTTATGAAGCAAGGAAATTCTTTCAAAAAATTGGGTGTTATACAATTTGTAGAGATGTCGCAAATTGTTGAAAACTGGGAATGAGTTTATGCTATATTATTAAAATAGCAAGGAGCCTCAGACAACTGTTGTTTCACTTGCACCCTAGAATTTCTGTTTCTGAAACCTTTATTCTGGCAGAACTTTTAAGGATTTTCTTTTGCTTTACAATGTATTTTAATGCACCACGTACACTACACGTATCCCTAATCAGCTGAGCAACAGCATTGACTGACCTTTTAAGGATTTTCTTTTGCTTTACAAGGCATTTGAATGCACCTATGCATATTACACATGTCCCTAATCAACTAAACAACAGCCGGGCGCAGACCTTTCAAGTATTTATATGTATCATGATAAGGTTACTTTCCAATTTATGCTTTCTTGTACAATTTAGCTAACATGATTTAATTTTACTGGCCTATTATGTCAGAACATAGACAAAATCAGGTTGTAGTTCTTTAGGGAAATAATTATCCTTTTTGTGCTATCTTCTTCTTATTTATTTTTTTAAATGTAATCATATCTTATACATCTTTGCAGCTATGCTTCCGGGACTGGCTATACTTATATTGAATCAGGTGATTTTGATTTCAAATTGATTGTTTCAAATGCTTTAACTAATGGGTCATCTAAATTACATTTCCAATTTAATCCTTTTCTCCTCTCTGTAACTATATTTTCCAATTTTTTACTACAAAGAAGCATGTGCTCCTTTCAAATTCTTATCAGTGTAATATAATAATACTAGCCATGCCTAACTTTTTAACATTAGTCTATGGGGTAAGTCCCACTAACGTTAGGGAAGCAACATGTGGCATGCTGAAGGCCCCACTGCCCATACAAACTTAAAAGAGAGGATTGTGGACAATCCATCTACCAAGACTCTGCTCCATTGAAAATGCATAGCCATCAGATCCAAGGCATTGTAAAATACTATCAAAATAGAAACTAGTGAACGGTTCATAATTATAGGACATTAGCAATATTTGATAAAGCTGTCTTGTTGCTAGATGGCTCATCCAAAATGCCCTCTATACATTCGCGTGTGCTGAATTTACTCAGAGTTGGCATTCTCTCTCTCCAGGATACCTAATCTACCAGCCATCCAATGTTGCTTAGATTGTTACAGGCATACACGGTATGCCTCCAAAAAAAAAAAAAAAATTTGTTTATGCCCATTACAAAATGCTGTGGGCAGACAGATGATCAGAGTTAGCTTTCTGACTAACATAGGCTGGCAAGAGTTTCTCTAATAATACTGTTAATTGATATGTTTAAATTGACTCCCGCAAAAATTGTGCAAAGCCTTTTTTTTTTCTTTAATGTTTTTGGCTTGAACACATTGTTCAATGGTTATTGGTAAATGATAAAGTGTTTTTGGCTCCATAATTTGTCAGTAATTGTAGTATGTTATCTTCTGTGAGGTGCATTGTGTCATTGGTCATGAAGCCCCTCATAATTGTGTTGGGCAAATTAGCTTCCTCTTAACTTTTTGCTGAAAAAAAAAAAAAAAAAAAAAAAAAAAAAAAAAACCCCTTAGATATGGCACCTCAATAATTTTTGTTTCATTTGGGTGTCATCATATATGCTGGACAACTACCAACTCTACTGTGTGATAATTTGTCCAAGCCATTAATCCTTCTTCCCCTCAATCTTTAACTATTAAACTAGTCTAGAGATTGCTTTCCCCTCTAGGGATATCACCTTTACATTACTAACTTTTTCTGAATATTTGCTTATTATGTTGGCCAGGGAGATAACCTTCAACTCAGACCTTCATTTTTTCTTTTGTTGGTTGCATGAGAAATAAGTTGATTGCCCTCCCTTGCAAAGTTGTTCAATGTTTTTTTTTAAATATGTTTTCCAATGTATCCTTCAATACTTTAGGTGCTAATGAAAGTTTGGTCAGCATGTCCTTTTAAGCATAGAAGCCCACTGATTTGGAGGATGCCTCCGCTGAGAATATAGTGGGAGTACAGAGAGAGGAATAAAAGAATCTTTGAGGGACCAAATGGGAAAAAAATCATTCAACATTTGGAAAGGATAACCGCAATTGCTTATCTCTTGGTCATGTTAAGAAATTCATAGGGGAACTTGTTTAAGATTGGTAATAAGTTAGATCACATCTTTTAACAGCCTTCCCATGTAATTGAAGGAAAATTTAACCCCCATTTGAGGTTGTTCTGAAACTGAATGCAAATCGAAGCTCAAATTGCAAATCCTATCCTTTGGGATGTGGTGGGATCATAATAAGCAAATACTGAACCTTAGTTCTATCTTTTCCAGCTAGCAGGTGTGAAAATTTCTAACTTGGCAGAGCTTTTGGTGATAAGGGTCATAGATCTATGATGCCTAGATATGGGAATGGACACAGCAGGATGCAAATTTTACAAAATAATAATAATAATAAATGAAGTATTGAATAAAATACGACTCGATAACTTTCTTATACTGTGGTATTTGGGTATCATAGTCAGATTATTCAAGAGCTGCTTTAAAAGACCTTTCATCCTGGAAGGCAATTTAAAGGATGCCTATCTTAGGTGACACATAAAGCAATCGAAGGAGATTCATTTCAGTGCTTAACAAGATTAGGGAGATCATGTATTCAATGGAGGTCTCTTTTGTTCATGTGATGATGGAGGTACATGTGGACATTGGTTTGCTAGATGTGGGAAACAAGATCCCTTCCTGTTGATATCCTCCCACTCACACTTTCACTACTACACTGCTTGTTAATAAAACTTATCTCATTATATTTTGAGATATGGTGACATCTTCTCAATTTTAATTTCTTGGATTCGATTTCCTTAGTTCTCTTTGGTTAAATTACTTCTTTAGTGGTTGCACTTCAAGTCTATTATTTGTCACCAACATATTAGAACCTTTTTTCCTTCCCTTTCTTGGCATACACAACAAAGTATGTTTCTAGCAAACAAAACTATCATAAGAGTGGAAATGTCATTGTGAAGCATCATGTCTAGGGTCTGAGTCTTTTACTTTGGTTTGGTCTGAATGTCACCAAAACTGCTAGGGGATTGAATATTTTGGCAGAATGAAAGCATATCAATTATACTGTATGATTGGGTGGCACAAATTTAGAAACCATACTAGATGGAATACTGCTCTTGACATTCTGATGCAACCCAACCCAAGACTAGGACCCGTAGGCCCTGATGGGGTCCACATGATCTCTGATATTGAGATCCCTATCATTAGTTTAGATAGTCTCTAAATTTGTAGAGTTGTTTAGTATATTTGCTTCCTAAATCCTATTTTGATTAAAATTATATAGTTTCTTATTTTAGAATGTCTTGGTTATTTAGAAACAATGTTACTCTATTATATATACATATATATTGGCCCCATTGTAATGCTTATGCTTTCTTCAAATTAATTCAAGTTATCGTGAGTTTCTCTCGTTATTATGTGTCATGGTTTGTGCCGTGCCATAGGCTTGGAATCCATTGTATTTGATCAATCTCCTGGAGATTGGTCTACACTTCCAATCGAGTATCAGGGGCTGCGCCACATTCCATCCCAAGTCAATACCTTCCACTGCCATTGAGATGATTTGAGGCAGAAAGTGATAAAGATAAATAAAGATAAATAAAGCAGACCAAGCAACTATCTATTCTGCCAAATATCAAAACTGCTTATTATTTGGGTAAACCCCAATGCTTCTTATAGCCACTTTAAGTGAATGTACTAGAAGAATGGCTATTCTTCATTTATGACCTTTTTCCTGTTGATTGATCAGTGATCACTGCTTCCTTTCTGCAGACATTCTTGGTGTGGCAGCTTATTTTTTCTGTCTGGGTTTTAGGAAGAGAATATTCTTTCAGCCAAACTTTTGGCTGCATACTTGTAGCTGCTGGCGTAGTTGTAGCAGTATCAAGGTACCTTTCTAATGGATGCTCCTTCATGGTTTGATTAATAATTTTTAGTATTACAAATTACCAACTTTTGGTGTTCTATCAGTTTCAATGTGAAAAGAGAAAAGGGAATGAACTGAATGTGCAGTTAGTCTTAGGAGAAGAATTTGGGGACAAGGCCGTTCAGATTTAGGGAAGGGAGAAAATGCAAAAGGGTAAATTGAAAGTTGAAAATTGAAATAGAGTAAATTCAATTTGTTGGTTCTGTATCTGCAAATCTTCATGGTACATGATGCAATGAATACCTTGTTGAGGTCACTAGCTAAGCTGCGGTATTACTTATTGCTCGGTGGCTTCTATTGCAATGTTTAAACAGCTGCAATTATTCTGGGTATGGGATTGTGATACAACCTTTAAATTTTCCTCACAATGTCCAATTGATTGCATGCTCATCTGAACAAACTGTATGTGGGACAAATTTTTGGTGAATCAATTATTCATATTGTGAAGCACATAGTGAATTCCCCTAGAATCTTCCCCACTAGATGAAACCTATCCCTTGATTTGCCCATTAAACATGAAAGATTGATGGTAAATGTCCATTTTTCATTTGTTGGCTTTGATCATCTGATGAGGTTATTGACATTGCCGTTGGTTGCTTTTTTGTTACGTAATTGGGAATTATAACATTCTACCCATGATGGTCACTGCACTGGTGATGAGAATGGTTTTGGCAGGTTCTTGACATTTTCCCCCTGTTTTCACTGATTCTCACTACAAATGCAGTGGGGCTAATGACGCAGGTACTCTATCTGAGGTTGAATTTCTATGGCCTGCTTTAATGATAGCATCATCTGCTTTTCAAGCTGGTGCATCAAATCTCAAGGTTATGACTCGCATAATTGTTCAACTATGTGGTTTTGCCTTTGTCTTGTATTGAGAAATTGAAACATATAACCTGAAACTCCATGACTTCTATGTGAATAAAACAGGAGTTTGTTTTCATTGATGCTTCAAAGCGCCACAAGGTATGATTAATTTATATTATGTTCTTCAGTCTTTACTTCTTTTCATATTCTTGTGCTTTCTTAATGTAATATGCATTGCTGGATGAAAATAAAAAAGGTTTCATTTTAAGGGTTCGAATTAATTTTTAACTAATTTACATGCAGGGGGAAGCCCCTTGACCTTTTTGTTGTGAATTCTTTTGGGTCTGGATACCAGGTGACTTACTTTTGACTACTTGAAACTTTTTTTCTCTTGTTGTATAATATTTTCAGCGCATCTTAGTGCCATACATTCCTTTGAATGCTTCAGTCATTTATTTACCATTGGGTGCTTAGGCTTTGTTTGAAATATCCCAAATCACATGCAGATGGAGTTTTTTGCATAAGGGCATTGTCCTAAACCGTGTGCATTTGGGACGCTACCTAATTTGCTTTCCCTCCATGCACATAGTTTCTTCTGAAGGTTAAATTAGCTGTGATTTGGGGTACATTCAATTAGCCTTTTGTTATCTTTTTTTGTTAGATTTTTTTCCCATGCACCAATGAATCCTAAATGCTATCCTAACTCGATGATATTGACGGGTTGAATCTCAACCTTTCTTTGCCCATTTAGGCACTTTTTCTACTGCTTCTTCTTCCTTTACTTTCAAGCCTAAAAGGAATTCCATTTGCTGAGCTCCCTTCCTATCTAAGAAGTGGCGCCGGTTGCTTTCTCAATATTGGAGCCAATACGACAGGAAAGTTTTCTTCTTTTAGAACAGCAATCTATTTACAGTACACTAATCGAACAGCACACAACTTGGAGCAAAATAATCTGAATTGGGATGTTAAACTTTCCTCAGGTTGTGAAGGTGCTCCACTTCTACCCCTGCTTTACATCGTTGTGAATATGGCTTTCAACATCTCAGTGCTTTATCTCGTAAAGATTTCTTCTGCTGTGGTTTCATCTCTTGCAGCAACATTAGCAGGTACAATCTAGTATGCTATTTCAGCCAAATAGTATTTTTCATATTTATATATAGCTCTAATCATATGCGTGCACTTGTTTGAATTAACTTTGGTACTTCACGAGTGTTGTTCCTTCTCTTTGCAGTGCCGTTATCTATCTATGTTCTTACGCTGCCGTTGCCTTACATTCCTCAAGGGGATGGCTTGAGCCCTTTTTTCATCATTGGCAGTGCCATTCTTGTGTTGGGCCTGGCACTGTACAACATACCTCAACCTGCCAACAAAGGTTCCAAAAGTGATTAATGTTGTAGCATTAACCCATTCAATAAAAGATTGCACATCAGTTGGTGAAGCGGCTATCAAAATCGCCACACATGTTGACAAATCACTTCAAAGTTGGCCCGTGCAAACTGACTTGTTTCACAGGTAATGCTGATTGTGACCAAGCGTCTTCAAGGCTGGATATTAATGTTGCCACATTTTATCCTGCCATTTATGGTTTTTATGTTTTATATTTGGCAAAGATGCCATTTATGCATTGATTACACACATGTCTGGGTGTGTTTTTACTTCTGAAAATAGTGCTGTCATCATTGGGATTCATCAACATGCTTCTGGCTACTCGCTTGATGAATAATCCCTTTTTGTTCTGGCGAACCAAACACCCTGGATGATCTGCGGTAGTAAAACCCCACCAATCAGGCAATCTTAGCTACCCAATTCTTGTCTTCAAAATCTGTATTGTACTTCATATGTAACAAAACTATAGCTTCAAATGTTTACTTGTATTTTACAAATCATGGTTTGGCCCTTAATGGATCCTTCATTTTTGTCAGCTAATTTTCTTGTTAGTGGGTGAGAGGTGTTGTCGTCTGCTGGTGGTCACAAATATGAACAATGCTTTTAAAATACTATGAAGTTTCTCGTAAGAAAATGGTGCACCAAGATTGTCGTCGTCATCATCAATCAATGTCTTATTCCATCCGTCTATTGGCATTGCAAGTCCTACTTTTTACTTAAAAGTGGTGAGGCTAGATAATTCTTGACAAAAACAAAGAGTCCCCATATTTTTGTGACTTTTATATGTTTGTGTAGACTTAACCCAAAATCTTTGCATTTCTTAAGTACATTCTTTAAGCAGTTTTAATATATTTTTCTAACCATTTATTTCTTTTAATTGTTCTATTTTGATGGACCAATTGATGTGTGAGACTAGTACTTGTTTGGGTGTGCAAGAAGCATGGCATTTGCCATCACAGAAAAGCAAAAACTTTGATGAAACAGAGGCATTCAGATTTTCATTTGATTGTATTCAAAATAATGAGGCAATGAAATAATGAATGGATGGCTGTGATCTGCCATGGCAATCAATGAGGGGTCGTGGGTGGATAAGATTTGACAGTTTTATGAAGGGCTCAATATCAGTTTTGATCAAAATAATGCAAGCCCTTTAACTTTGAGGGTTCAAAGTTTAATTGCTTTATATAGTCATAAATATCTATAGTAAGAAACACAAAATGGAGGATAACACATGGATCAGGGTCATGTAGAAGAGTACTAATCTGTGGTGGGCAGGGGTGTTGCCTTCTATATTAAACAGAAAAGGGGCATATAAAGGGGCAGCATTTTGCAGAAGTCGCCTTTAAAAATAACCTCACTGGCTCGTCTATTTCTATTTCAGCTGCTTAAGACCCTGTATAGGTCCCCATGGATATATGCTTCAGTTGCACCATAAACAATATTGGAAAATGCCACACCGCTATGGAGTCCGGATTATGAGGCTTTAACCTAGAGAAATCCTGATTTAAAGGAGTGGAATTCCACAGTGGGGCCCACTTATTATAATCCTAAGTCCTAACTGTTCTAAATTAATACGCTGCAGTAGTTATATGGGGTATCTTCAAATTTTACGTCAGTCCAAGTTTTCTGCATCATTGGTTGATTGTTTAATGAAAAAGGTGATAATGAATATGCATACGATTGTGTTAATTGAACAGTCAATCCAACGGTGGAGGGAACTCGAGTGAGGTGAAATTTGAGGATACCCCATAATATTAATGCTACAGGGCATGCGAATTACACTAGGGGGCTCCCACTTGGAGTTCCACTCCCTTTTAACTCAAGATTTCTCTAGGTTAAAGCTCCCACTTGTGAGTATCTGATTGGGTGCTAGGTAGTTGGACGGACTATAACCTGAGTAAATGCAACGTCAACAAATGGGAGTCTGCACATGCTGATCCAAAGGGCTGGACACATGTCGTCATCGTCGTCATCATCAAAGTCTTATCACAACTATGTTGGGATCAACTTAGTTTTTAAATTCTAGCCTATATCCTGGCCCCAACAGCTGGCCATGCATGCAGAACCCAAATGATGATTATTTGGCGAAGCATTACTGTTTTGGGAAATTCATCTAGTTGCGTGTGGTCCAAAAACACATGGTTTATTAATGTTTAGCTTTGATATAGTTTCACTGAGTATTTAAGGAGAAGATTAAAGGTGAAGAACAAGAATAAGAGGGATAAGCAAGCCATTATTGTTACAGTTAACACCTGATGGATTTAGTTGGTACAAAAAATTATACCCATTCATATGGTAATTTTCATCCCCGGGACTCCCGCATGGCCCGGACGGTTTCCATAGTCATGCAAGAAATTCCGTCTCCGTCTTTAATTCAGATGTCCCACTTTGTAGAAAAGTCAACTATGAATAAAAGAGGATTGCCACAAGTCTTCATAAGTTCAGGTCTCTTGCATGGTAGAGAATTCCTGAATCGTTGAACTGGGATCCAGCGAACACCAATGAAATATATGAGGCAAGATCTCAACGAAGGAAATGGGAAATAACAGGACCCACTAAACACACTTACGAGCATTCACAATTACCCACTACTAATGGTTCATTTGGATGAACCTAAAATCGCACTTGAGCAATTAATTATGCTCATTTATAATTGCAAACTTGTTTCCAAATGCGTTTAGAGACTGATGGGGACAAAAATAAAATTTTGATTTAGACTAAATTGCAAAACGCAGCTCTTAGATTAACAGCATTTATACATGGAGAAACATTGAAACTACTTTAGTCTATAATCTTCCCTTCGTTTAAAAGGTGAATTCTGGCCAAAATGACCTTTCCAATCATAGATATTCTATAATCACTGAGGAGTTTCAGGTTCAATCAAAATGGTTTAAGGTATGCGCAATTTATGGCAGGACCCTTTAGAAGAAATGGTCCAATTTAATTATTTGATCTTATCACATTAAAATTAGTATAGAGGAGATTTTAGTGAAGCCATTGATTTTTAAACTGAATTGGAGATCAACATAGAGCAATAAAAGTGATACATAGGGGTCCCAGGCTACTGTGGTGACTACTAAGTGATATGGGCAATGTGAAGTATAGCTAAAACCATATGGACAGTTTAGACTTCAGAGTTCAGATTGATATAACAAAGCATTGTCTTCCACTATCAAAGAACATTCTAATATTGCAAAATATTTGTATATGAGAATTTCGACTCCAATATTTTGCAGGATCTGAATCATGAATTATACCACTAATAGCAGAAGACAAGTGAAAATTAAGATACCTGACCACATAACCCACTAATTTGATAATAAAAAGGCATACTTCATGTAAATTGTGAAAAAAAAAAAAAAAAAACACCTACAACAGATACCAATAAAAAATAAAAAATTACAACTAAGAATTTTGCAATTATAATCAACCTAGGAACACCCTAAACAATAAGATAAATAGTTCTCTAAATAAAGAACATTAATCTCACTCACTCTTTCTCATTTTAGCAAAAGAAAGCAAACCATTCGCCACAGCTCACAATAAAAGGGAAGATTGTTAATGATCAAACATTAGCATCTCTAAAAAATTATATAAAGTACAAATTCTCTTTAATGAAAGGTACAATTAGGATAATGAAATTTCATCTGCCTCATCTCCAACAAGACAGCAACAGCAACAAAATACTACTGCACTGCTACAAGAATCTTGGCTGATACATATAATAAAGCACACAGGATCAATGCTTTCTCTGCACAAGACCAGCACAGTGTCAGTCAATACAGCTGAGGTATTGGGTTAGTAAGTTAGCATGATAAAACAGCAGTACAATGGATAGCTAGCTTCTAATTGCAACAATTGGAAATAAGCAAAACAAATAACAAACGCCAGTGTTGCATACAGCCACGCCATTACATCAAATGGAAATCTTGGTTTTGATGAGATTTGGAAGTGAACTGCATGCGTTAACAACAAAATACAAACAGTCCTACAAGTCTAAATTTAAGTTCGTGAATTGTTCATGCACAAAACACAATCCCGTTGATACACAGCTTCACAAGTGCCTTGAAACAAAGAATCATCATCACTAAATAAGAGAATTATCTTCTTTCATAATGGTAACCAACATTTGAAGTCAATAGATTTGCACTATTTTACAATAATAGAACATGTATTGTGACCCAATTTTTCTTCAACGGTCCAAATATAGATCAGCGCTTCAGAACCTGGGATCAAAAAGGTCATAGGCAGCTAATTAGTTATAATTGATGGATTGTCAAACTCTTGTCCCCAAATCTAAAAATAAATAGAAGGTCTCGTAATTTCTTAATCAAATGAAACTCAACTTCAACTTCTCTCAAATTATTTTTATGATGCGACCATATGAGACGAGTCATTTCCATCCAGCACAACTGCCATGACTTTGGTTCTCTAACTAATGAACATCAAACGCTCCTTTTTTTCTTTTTTAAAAACTCGATATAGAATCCAAACCATAGAAGTTCCAAATCCATAGAAAAGGAAAAATAGGTTCAACATGTGAAGTATGTAGGCAAGCATTTTTAGGCAATGAGAATTATTCAAGACCAAAAAGTTACAAATATACAACTATATATATATATATATATATATATAAATGATATCCATTAAGATAATGGACAGCATCAACAGAGACTAGCCATGACTAATCCAAGCTCAAAAACCTGTCATGGCTCAATGCATCCACCACATCATTCCACTCCCTGACATTTGCTGTATCCATCATTAAACAGACCAGCATATATTATCTAATTTACCACAAATGGTGCTCAAGTTAAGTCTTCAACCCACTTTAGTCTTGGGATTGTGAGTCCTAAAAAGCTAATTGAGATGATCATGTTCTATCTGCTGTGGATTCCCATGCTGTGGTCATAGTTACATAAAATGTGCTGAGCTCATCCATTCATGCTCTCTTTACATATGATGATCATTTGTGGGTGCATGTCGTGAATGTCATCCAATCAAGAGTTTATTTAATGTGCAAAATGCAGTGCCACTAGGTAAAGAAGGTAAAGACCAAATTGCAACATTGCTGGGGAAGAAATTGGGTGGCTCAGTCACTATTACCTTCAAGAAACAAGTAAAATGGAGTAGAAGAATGATGTCAAGCTTTTTTCTAGTTGACTAATCCCACTGATCATGTAATTGAGAGTGAATGGGTCATATTAAATCAAAATTAACAGAGAATTGGAACCTAGAACTATAACTTGGCCATATTAAGTCAAAGGTATACAGAAACTCAATCACTAAATCAGTACATCATCATGTCAAATATTTCAAGAACAGTTACCGCACAAGCATGATAATAAGGGGAAAAGATGGAAGTAAATAATACAAAAGGGATGAACAATTGCAAGAGAGTGCACCAAAAAAATGAACCACAATGAAAAGGAACATAACTGTATTCAAAATAAGACAACTATTAAAAAAAGATAACATAAAGATGGAATCTGCTCCTATGAACTCAATTTTCTTCAAAAAAAAAAAAAAAAAAAAAAAAAAAAAAAAAAAAAAAAAAAAGAAGATAATAGACACTCCCGTAAACTTAAAATACCTTGCGCTTGTTACTCTTTTTTCTTTCTCTGATGGTATCGATGTAGTCCATCTGCTCAGGGGCATCCTCTTCCAACGGTAAAGTTTTGATTTCATCATAAAAACCATCAGTCAAGCCAAGCAACCTGTTATGAACAAAATGATGCAGATGTCAATTTCAAGTGATAAGCAAGAGAAGACATGGCCTGTGAACATTCAAATATAAAATGGTATTAGTGACAAATAGAAGGTGAATGCAATGTAGTTCTGCACACATTGTCTGTCTGCCAGTGTCAGCTATCAAGATCTGGATTAAAGTGAACTGGTATTCCCCTTTACAATGGTACTCCCCTTGTGCCTTGTGGTAAATGATAGGATATGATATTGGTACTATGAAATCCAGAACATTGTGACACAAGAACATTTATAAGTAATTATGACACAAGTGGTAGACTAATTGATATAATAAAAGGTTCCCTGAAAGACTAATGCTAATATCAGTAGAAGCTAATGCTCCTCAACTCGGTCTCAAGAATTACCCTAATGACAAAAGGATGGCTTCTAAAGATGATAGAAAACTCCATCAATATAAACAAATGGGGAATTCAACAATTTAGGGGTCATTTGTTTGCACCCAATTACAAATGCAAATGTTACACGTAACATTTAAGTATGAACGCATTTGTTCGCACTCATTTACGCATCATATAGGAAAATTTTCCATTTCAAAAACAAAAAAAATCATATAGGAAAATTTTGGTGTGAAAATGGTGTATAAATTGGGCTATTTTCACATCAAGATTTTCACACGTCTCTAGGTGTGAAACCATTACACATCTCACACTCAAAGAAGCAGCACCATTACCCCGTTACACCTCCCCATTTCACATCAAAATTTTCAAACGTCTCCAAGTGTGAAACCATTACACGCCTCACACTCAAAAGAGGCACCATTAGCCTGTTAATAGGTTGTGGGATCAAACCCACCAACCACCACCATTTCTTTCTTGTTTTTTTCCAGTCCTGTGGGTCCAAATTTGTAATCAAAACCATTCATATTTTTTTACTGAACTGATAAACAGCAAGATGCATGTTTAGTTCCCTACTTTAAGTCTTAATAGACAACTAATCTTATAGATCTGATTTTTTTGTACTTTGTAACCCGCCGCCCCCACCACACCCCACCAAAATCCATATAGATGGTGCACATCAAAACGTGAAGTTTTTGTATCCTAGATCCTCGTAAACTTTGAGAAACAAGTGAAAAACATCTAGATCCCGCTTTTTTATTTTCTGCACTTTTGTGGACTCCAATTAATGATCCAAACCGTTCAATATTCTCATAAATATGATAAACAGCAGTGCATGAAATTTCATATCGTAGATGAGAAACATGCAAAAAACAGAAGTACAACTTAATCCCAAATTCTAATTTTCTGCACTTTTTTGGCCCCCAATTCATGATCCAAACTGCTCACTATGTTTGAGACCCCCCATTTCCTCAATAGAAAAGTTTTGGGGTCCTGAAGCCCACTAATTAAAAACCAAAATAGATCCTTTTTTGCTCCTCTTTCGCGCCCATAACATGTACTTGTGAAAAGGGTACTTCCAAACACACATGGTGATATGTTTCACATGTGTAAATCCCATTTTTAGATCCCTTGCATAAAAGACAGACAACCCATTAGGATACCCCAGGGCTCAGTCATGCCTAATCAGAATATCAATGGACTCTTTCAAGTCACATTTTACGTGTGATATCCAGTCCATGAATTAATGTTAACACCTATTAGAAGTAATTATAAAGAGACCTAGATGACAAATGCTAGAATTGATGTGGAAGGCCCTTATGGAGGACGAGCAATTCAGATCACTTTCCAGTTTAGGGGTTTGGTCCAGCCCATTGAAGTATAAACCTGTTTCTCCCTTCTAATCACATTCTCCTAGATGATTGAAAAAACAGTCATTATAATAATAATAAAAAGAACATCTCGAAAGAGGGAGTGACAATTATCAATAACAACATTATGACAAGAGCCCATAGCACAGTTGGAAGATGCTCGTTGTCACAAATCACATGATTGCAGAATTGAATCGCATAACCATTCAAATAATAATAATAATAATGACGACGACGACGATAATAATAATAATATATAAGAAGAAGAAGAATACTTATATATATTAGTAATCAATAACAAGAATACATACCCATTTCTTGACTTCTTCAAATGCTTCTCTTTCTTTTTCTCGATCTTAGACAGTGGAGCACGAGTGAAGAGCTCCTCCTCTCGTCTAGCATGGTCCTCCATCTTTGACTGATATCTAAGGAGTTCTCTACTTTGAGTTCCTATGATTTCTCGTACCTGCATAAAAATTGCAATTAACAAAAGATAAACACAACTAGCAGCTTACAGCACGCACTAAAATACAGGCCATGAAACTACCTCTTCTGGTCTCCCTTCAAAGTCATCTATGAGTTCTTTTACATAGGCACTTTGTTTAGCTTGCCGCAATGCTTCCTTCTCCTTTCTCAATGCCTGTTTTTCTCTTTTGGAGATTTTATCCTCATCCATAGCGGTAGGAGCAAACTTAGGGGGCCGGTATACACCTTCACCATCCTAAAATTCAGCCACATAAAGCAAGAATAAGTATCAGTCTTTAATTCTTTATAATTACCCGAAAATTCGGCTGCCTTAGAATTCGTTTGGATGGACCTAAATTGCAATCAGGTAAAAAATTGACAGAACTGATGGTTATGTATTCCATTATGTGTTCTAGGGAAGCCACAGGAAAGAGGGTGTACTTAAGTGGAATAGAGCCTTCTCTACCACCAAATTCATTATAAGCACTACCATAATATTAATTCCGGTATCAACAGCAAAGAACAGATTATCCAACTTAATGTAATATATGAGTTTCATGCTTTGCTGACGCGCTGCAAAATGGATAATCGCTCATTTTGTCAAAATATTCCACCTGACTGTTACTTAGTATACATCAACCCTCATAAGAAGAAAAAAAAAAAAAAAATGCTTCCAATGACCTGTTTAGCCTGGTCCAATTTGCTAGCAAGCATGTCCGGGTTCGGCCTATACTTCAAAAGGTCCTCTGTCTCTTGAGATGCACTGTTTTTCCTTCCATCAGAACTCACACTCTCCACTGCATTGCCTGCAGACCTTGTGAGCTTCTGGACTTGGTATTGAAGTTTCTTGTCGATTGGATGGATCTGTTGGGGGATGAGGAATCAAAATGCCACAAACTCAAATTCCAAGTGTGTGTTTGTATATATATATATATATATATATATATTGCAAATTGTAGAGAGGGAAAAAGAATGCAAAAGCCAAACCTTCTCGAGAAACAATCTTATCTCTACAAGGCTACGGACGACGGGATGTCCTTCAATAGAGAACCCTTTTGCTTTACGAAGTAAATAGTAAACAGTAGACTGGCAATAGCTTAGAAGCAACAAATGCTTCACTTCAAGATAGCTTATCCCATCCGCGGTGGGGAAATGGTTTTCTCTAACCTAATCAAACACAAAACCCTAAAATAAAACATGATGCAAAGAAAAAAAAAAAAGATATATAAAGATTCATCCCATGGATGAAGGTGAATTTGTGTGAAAAAATCATAAAACATCATGATCTACCTTTACTGTTAGAGCTTGAACTTTACTCCTCACTGCATCCAAACCAACCTTCATTTCTTTTAGTAAAGCAACTAGCTGAGGAGATTCTCTGAAAGTAGAATCAACATTTTTTTTTTTTAATAAAAAATTAAAAGTATGTCCAGACTTCAGAGACTTACTTACAAAAAAAGTGCATTTTGATGTCCAAACAGTGGGTGGGGATTGGTAAAAAAAAAAAAAACACATTTCTATGTCAATGGGATTGTGTGCCTTCTAATCACATTTGAGATTTGGATCAATGGATGAATCAAGAACATCAAAACCTTCTACAATTCTTCTACAATAAACAAAAGGGCATTCAAATTGGAAAAAAAAAAAAAAAAAAAAAAGAAGAAGAAGAAGAAGAAAGAAGAAAGAAATGACCAGTCAGCGGCGCGCGATGTAATCTTACTTGATGGGTGTTTCCTCTTGAACCGAGGAATCCAGATTCTCTCCCATGGCGCTTTCTCTATTAATGACCAGAGTTCCGACACGCAAGGTTTGAAGCGAAATAAAGTATCGGCTGATACGAACCAGATATCTCTACTTCTTTCTCTTCCTCTTCCTCTTCTTCTACTTCTTCTCTCTTTCTCTTTCGTTCCGCTTTGCCCTACCTACTTACCTACTACCGCCTTCTGTTTTATTCCTTTCCATCAGTGAAAACGAGTGGGCCTCGCGACCGTGGGAGGAATGATATATTAAAATTAATATATTATTTTTATAAATTTATTTATAATAAATAATTAAAAAATTCAAATGAACTAAATAATTATAAAAATCAAACATTTCATCGCTTAATCCACGTCAGCATATACAAAATAAATAATTCATATGCATTTATGCTCATTTTGAATACTGAATAAAAACTTTCAAAATAACCTTAATTTATAGAGTTTGAAGACATCCTTTTGAATTGGGTTACATCCACACTAATGGGCCCAAGAGATCTTAATTTACAGAGTTTGAAGGCATGCCTTTGAATTGGGTTACATCTACACAAATGGACCCAAGAAACCCAAGAGATATTTTTATTGAAAAGGCACATATTTAGCCCAATAAACACTTTTTTTTTATATTGAAAATGCATATATTATGTGTTTTTGAAATGACACATCCACAAATGGGCCCTAAGGAATTGAGAGTTTCTTTTTTTTTTTTTAGGTTGGATTTAAAAAAAAAAAAGAATGAATAAAATATTTACAGTAAAATAAAATGAAGTTACTTGGATTTATCATTTGAAATTACTTAATGGATGGACGACACCAATCAAAGTTTTATTTTGATCGTCCATACAATGATACTTGATCGTAAGATGGGTATAACATTTGATGGTTTCTTTTTCTTTTCTTATTTTTTTGTATGATTTTATATTAAATTTTTATATATTTGTGGGCCTTGTTAACTTTGTCATGTTCTATGATTTTTAATTGGTAGTTACTCTTACAAAAAAAAAAAAATATATGATCATTTTATAACCTTACAATGGGTACAATTGGACCCTGCCATTGAAGGGGAAGGTGGGGTTCCATGGATCTATATGTGTCTTTGCCTCTCTAAAGAAGACTTCATAGGCCAATCAGATCATCGTAACCCTTCGACTGTGGCCTATAAATCCAAACACACCCAAATTGACTAACTATGGCTCATCTATAAAAGGGAGAAATAATTATTATAAAGTATAATGTCATGGAAAAGGGATTGTGAAGTCACAGCAATTAACAATCGATATTTGTATCCATATGTTTTTTTAATTAACCATATATATATAGATATAGATATATATATAGAGAGAGAGACATGGAATTGTCAATTGTCTAAAATAAAATGTTGTGCAATTGTCACGTGCACACCAATTGCAGAGACATTTTGATTTTAGATATATATTAATTATACATGCATGTTATAAAATATATATTAGGTAAAGGACCGAACAAGGTTGAGTCAACCTCAGTTGATCCTATGGTCGTGGGCTTTGGCGGGACCTGTCCCTCTTCAAATTGGCTGGATTGATAGGCCCAGTTGAGACAATTATCTCTGTAATTAGTGATTAGCTGACATCACCAGCATTTACTTTTTGGTTAAATGTTAAAAGGTTAAAAAACCATCTTCGAACGAGTTGGATACCCATTACTAGTGGGGACCACTTATAAAAATAAGAATAAATGCCCTCATTTTTTAAACTCGCATACTTTAGATTTTTCACAATCTAATTGTGGGACCTTTATTTTATTTTTTTTGTTTGTAAGCATTCCTGATAGGATTTCTCACCTGTCCGTAATTTTTAAAATACTATGGTTTCCAAATGACAGTTTTGTGGTGTACAATTCTCAATTTCCACTATTTGGAATGCAACTCAGTCATTTTCATTCTATAACTATAATTCGTGGGAGTTTTGAGTCCTCAAGTGGCTCCAATTGAATTGAAACTAGTGCAACGGGCGCAGGATAAGAAAACATTTAAAAATTTAATTATAAATACTTTTAAATTTTTAAATAAATTAAAAATAAATATTAACATACCATTAATATTAAAAATGGAAACTTATTAGAAACATTTCAGGCAGCTGAAAAATTTTAGGGGAAGATCAAGTAAATAGTAAATATTTTAGTACCTTGATTTGATTATATTTGTACTTAACCATGAATTGAGTGTCATTTTATAATTAAATATGAGTTTTGAAATTAATTGGCTTCCACAATGGGCCTCACGAAAAATTTTAGGGGAAAAATCAAGTAAATAGTTAAGATTTTATGATTTTGATTTGATTATATTTGTGCTTAGGCATAAATTGAGTGTCATTTCAAAATTAAGTGTGAATTTTGAAATTAGTTGGCCTCCACAATGGTCCCACGGATTAAACATACCAAATACCGAAAGAAAAATAAGGAGGAAAAAATAGTAAAATACTGCCTAAGAAAGTGCCCCAAAATCTTGCAACTTTGATCTGACATGAGGGTTCCACAAATTGATCTGCAACAAAATTTAATACATACATATCCACCTATCACTAAAATCATAGCCAACTTGATCTCTATATTTTTCATCAGTCTGTAAGGCCTATTATCGAAGCCAATGGGCCTTTATTCTTTTTTTGTTAGTTTAATAATATGTGGGGCCCATTGAAGGTAAGTAGTCAATGTAATATAAGTAAATGATTTTGGGAGGACTAAAGAGAAGTTATTATTGTATGTTATGCTTTATGGAAGAATAATAAGGGAAAGGATAAATATTTTGAAATTAAAAAATGGAAGAAGAACTTTAAAAAATGGTTATCTCTTCGTTGTTTTGAGAGTATTTACTATAGATTTTCTTATAATGCCACATCTTTTTTCAATTTATGCATAGACCTACTGTTGATCACTTTGATGCGGTCAAACGGATATTTCGATACGAAAGAAACGAACCTGTTTAGCAGATCTAAACCAATCTCCTTCACCACATGCCCTCCTTCGCTCCCCGCCTTAATTTCATCGTATTTCTCTGCATTCCAGCTCCCGCTAATGGGTTTCTGTTTCTCTTTATGTTCCTGTTTCAAGGAAGAAGAAGCTAGGTTTCTTACACGTGCGACTCACGTCACGCACTTCCAGGTGAACCCCTTCGTTTTTACTGTAGAAAGTCGATCATTTGGGACTGATAGATCTTTCTGCCAGAGATGGCGCTGTCACCGGTCAAGTTTTTCTTCTCCCTCTTGATTGGCTGTGCGTTTGGATGGATCTTTCTCATGTAAGCATTTGGTTTTTCTCATCGGTTGCTCGTGCACTAAGAAAAATCTCAACTTTTTTTGTTTTTTTGTTTAGCAGTGATCATATGAGTGTATCTGTTTTTGTTGTTTAATCGTGTGAACCCAACATTGATTTTAACTTTTAAGTGCTCTTTAAAGCAATGTGACCATAGTAATTTGTATGCTATGTGACCTTGGAATTGAGGTGTAGTCATCCTTTGGATCCCATTACAAGAAATAGAGGCGCCTCTCTCTGCAATTTTTTTGCTAACCCAGTTATTTGGCAACTACCTTCACAATGTCACAAGCCAAAGCGATGCGCCACTGGGACTGACCCTCGCTTGGCGTCCCTCGGACTACCTACAGCATAAAGATAAAGGGATGTGCCCATTGAGCTACTTGAGTACATATAGATGTTAGTGATCTCCAATTTTGATTTTTCTTAAAAGGGTTTCGTCTCGTCAATCATAGCTTTCTTCCAGCTAGGATGAGAGAGCTTCATCAACTCTGGAAGGAATAAGAATAGTAGGAATAGAGGACAAGAGAGCTTGATGCACATGAAGTGAAAATTATTGATTGGAATCACAGTTCATGCTTGTTTCTCCTTGTGTAAGTCAGTGGGAAGATCATCATCGAGAACAACACAAGAGATGGGGACTTGCTTGAAGAGGCATTTGGAATTTTGGATCATGGACTGGTGGTGGTACAAGAAGAGATGGAGCATGTTTCATAGCCTTCAGAGTATATATGTGAAGAATTTCAGTATGTTTTGGAGGCAGCTCTTTAATTGAAGAAACCACGACATCATAGTTCTCATACTTAGGTATGGGCATTGGGCAGTGAAAAATATAGGCTCAAGAGAACAAACTGATCACCTTTGAGTACCTGTCTGAAGAATTTTAGTCTATCTTGGCTGCAACTCTTTAAATTGAAGAAGCCACTGGATTAGTATCAACATACTCATGCATGGGCAATGAAGAATAAAAGCTTACTAATCAACGCTTAATGACTGCCCCAGAGGTTGATATGGGCACGAAAGATCTTTTCCTTGAAAAGAAAAAAGAATTAGACATTCTAAAACAAATTGACATCAATAGAAATAAATCGCTTCTAGTTTCCACCTGGTAGCTAACACTTATATCTCTTTTGAGGATTCAATTATCCTAAAAACACACATTTAACTGCCTTAAATCCTTAACATCTAACTTATCTTTCTGAATGACGGGAACCTGCACAAAACAAGCACCCAAAGACCTTAGGAACTATAAGCAAATGGGGTTTATCAGGTTGCAAGACTATGAAAGGTCTTTACCAATTGATACCTTCATGGGCATATGATTAATAAGATATGAGGTGAGAATAACATCAGGCTAATAAGATTTTGGAACATTCATGTCAATGAGGGGGGCCCTTCAACCCCTGATTGATGGGATCGGGCTTTGAAGAAGATGATGATTGTCTATCTCAATGAGAAGGTCCATGCCTTCTCAAGAGAATGTCCTTTTCTTCTCTTTGCTACATTAAGCAACTAATTTCTCAAAAAAAAAAAAAAAAAAAAAAAAAAAAAAAAAAAAAAAAGAAACATTTCATGCAAAGAACAGGGATGATCTCCTCTTGAAAACAACATCAAACAATGAGAACTGGCTGGAACTGAGGAGGAACAATGCTTGCACTTAAAACCTCACATGCAAAATACCTAGGAGAGGACTGATATCAGCATTACAGGGGCTGATGTCAGCCTCTAATACTGCTGTACAGCCACACAACAGCCTTGTAGTGTGGGGGAGAAACAAAAGAAAAGTAAAGGAGAAAGTGGAAGGCAGAGAGAAGGGGCAAAAGAAAGAACGAGAAACAAAAAGGAAAAAGAAGAAGAAAATGCACTTTGGGTTTTTTCTTTTCTCGAACCTGCTCAGGTACCAATTACCATATTAGCTGTAACTGTATCTCTAATTGAGCATGAACCAATAATTATCAAAATTACAAAAACCTCCTACATATTCACTACAGAGGGTCTGCTGTCTGATGCAGTAGCAATTTCTTCATCGTGTGATTGTTCCCGTGGGAACCCAATTGTACCCTGGCACTTGCATCATAACTCTAGGATTGCATCAATTGGTATCAGAGCCGAACGATCTCTCGATCGTCGGCGTGTTACCCCTATCCTTCCGCAATCTACATCCTAGTCCACCCAATCCAAACCCTACGCACAGACAAAACCCCTTCGCACCGTCAGCCCACTCCCCTTCCATCACCAATCCAGCAACCCATTCTCCATTCATCTCGGCCATCCCGAACTGCCATCTTCCCAATTCCAACCATTCGTCTGTAACCATCTCCCTCACCCTGTCAAAACCCCGCTGCTGAAACCATTCCATCAGCCCTTCACTGCGACAACCAATCTCCCTTTCATCGTAACCCAAAAAAACCCTACGCCCAGCCCACCGTCCCTGACAGAACCCCATTCCCATCCATACCTTTTCCGATCTGCCTTCCAGCGACACAACCCCTGTCGACCCTCTCAGCCTGCCAAACCCCATCTCCACTGCTCTCTCTCCTTCCACCCAAAGAAAGCCCCAACCCAGAAGCAAAGAAAAAGAAAAGGAAAAAAGAAAAAAAAAAAAAAAAAAAAAAAGGAGAGACAGTAGCAGCAACAAAAGAAAGTAAAAGAAAGAAAAGAAGAAGACAGAAGGAAAGAGTGTACCGTGCACCATCGCGCCCTAGCCGTCGTGCCGTCACAGCCGCTGCCGAGCTCTCCATCGTCATCGTCTGCTCCATCCTCTCGTGAAGTCACACAGCTCCAACGCCAGCGCCTGCTTCCTCTTCGTTCACGAAGAAACAACGAGAAGGGGGTGTTTCAAAACCCTTTCTTCTTTCATTCGTCACGCAGGCCGAGACTGTATTTTGGGCATCTGGGATTATTCAGGTCAGATCCGACCCATTAACGAAGCCCACAAGCAGTTCGTTTGGGCCTGATTTGGATCAGGTGGATCCGACCCAATTAATATTGAACCAACATCGACTACTGAGAAGAAATGGATGCGAGAAAACATTTTCCGTTCCAAAGGACAAGTAAATGGTAAAGAATGCACAGTCGTCATTGACGGAGGCAGTTGTCAGAATCTCATCTCCCAAGCTTTTGTGGATCGCTTACAGTTGAAAGTTCGGAAGCATCATCGTCCTTATTTTGCTAGATGGTTAATGACAGGTTATGAAGTGCAAGTCCGATATGCATGTCCAGTTACCTTTTTCATTGGTGCAGATTATACAGATACAGTTTGGTGTAATGTGATACCCATGGATAGTTATGATATTTTGTTGGGTCGTCCATGGATGTATGACAAGAATGGCACTAATGGTATGCGCGACAACACCTACACATTCATGCATGGTGAAAAGCAAGTCACTCTCCGTCCTATGAAGCCGACACCACCAAAGCATGGGTCCAGTTCTCGTCTCACCAAGGATGCGCTTCACGTGCACACTATCTATAGAAGTAACATTAAGAAGAAGAGCCGAGTTCAAGGTCGAACTCTTTTCCAACCAGGGGAGAATGATACAGTAGCAATTGCACATTATTGCAACAAGAGGCGTTGTCCACATATAGGACCCGTACCATTCTGATTTATCAATTTCTAATTTTTATTTAAGAAGTTGTGTTTAGGAAGTTTCTAATTTAGATAGAATTATTATTTGTTTCCTAGTTTAATTAGGATTGTTTCTTAGGGCTTAAGTTTCTTTTATTATAAATATAGCACTGTAGAGATCAATAATCTCAGAGTTCAGAATTGATTAATAGAATTCCCTGTGTGGATTTTTCGTTGGAGACTGTTTCTTCATCATGTGATTGTTCCTGTGGGAACCCAATTGTGCCCCGGCACTTGCATCCTAACCCTAGGATTGCATCACTGTCCAATAAATTACAAAATGGTCCCTGATTGATTATAAGTAATAAATATGATGCATCCTAACAGAGTCACACAAAAAAAAAAAAAAAAAAAAAAAAAAAAAAAAAAAAAAAAAAAAAAAAAAAAGTGGGAATCTTCTTAATGTCACCCTATTTAACTTCTTCACTGACCAACTTTTGTGAATAATATTAATAGGTCATACCTGCACTCATTAACTGAAGTTCCTTAAAAAATTTTGTTCAACCAATACTAGTACTGTTGACTCTTGATCACAATTGGAGATGAACTGCTTGAGATGATACCACTTAGGGTATATCACAACTGTAGAAACCAGTCACATACACATGTGGACCGTCAATATAAATTTAGAAAAGTATCATGAACATTAAGCACTTGATCCATGAAGTTGGGCAGCAATAGGGGTGAACCAATCATCATCAAGTCATGAACCTGAACATAAGAATGCAAGCACAACCTGATTACTGCTTGAAATGAGACTTGAAAAATCAACATAATCCAGCTGAGGTTAAGCTGGTCAAAGCAAAACTGTACTTCCAAAAAACAGACTAAATACCTGTTTGGGCAGCTATATGACTAGGCCAAACTCTTCACACTTGTTCAAAGTTTTGATGCCCTGCCATCTGTCTTGGATCAGTGCCCAATACGAAAAGTTCTATAGGAAGCATGTGATGAAAGAAAGTCCACATATTGTAGGCTGTAACTCAGCTGGTGGGGTACACCAAATGTCTCATTTGAGGGTTGAGACTTTCTTTGTTCGAATCCTTTCGACAAGAGAGAGAGAGAGAGAGAGAGAGAGAGAGAGAGAGAGTCCAAAGAAGTACAAGAGATTGCACATTTGGGATCTCCTTTAAAATCAAGTAAGAACAACAATTTCCAAGCTAATTAAGGCAAACCAGAGGTGAATGTATCTCAGGCCTCATTCAAAATTAACAAACAGTCATATGGCTTCCAAAGATAAGAGAATCCCGGGACTGGGTTTACTCCAATATATAATGTCAATGTGTGACTACAGGAATATGTTCCGTTTGAGATAATTTTCGAGAGAGTTTCTTCAATTATCCATCATTTTAGGGACATGTTTTCTTCTTAACATACATATGCTCATCATAAACTAATGCCCAGGGTATGATTACTCCTCTAACTTTGCTTGCAAGTGTGCCAACTGTTGCTGATTAATCACTCTTTTGATTTTTTTTTTTAATGAAAAAATTAATCACTCTTTTGATGACTAATTGATTATTGTGCATGTTTCTTAACATGCTTCCATTAATCCTTTTGTTGCATTGATGACCCCCAGTTATTTTTTTTTTTGACTTTGATTTCTTTTTTCTAATTATGCAATTTTTTAATAGATTAAGTGCAAGATTGTTGGCTATATTTCTTAGCCGAGTTGTGGGAGTGTCTGTTGCATTTCAGGTTGCTGGATGCAATTGTTTAAGGGATGTGATTGTGCAGTTCAAAAAGGTTTTTCTTCTCTCCTTTTTACCGTGTATTTAGTTTAAGATACAACTTCATAATTTAGACAGATTGGCTTAATCTTGTGAAATGATGTTTTATATTGTTATTTTTTTGTGTGTTCTTAGTAGATAATGGAAAAATGTCATTTAATATATGATGGAAAATAAAGAGAAATAACTCTATGCAAGTGAGTGTCTTATTATTGTTTACCTTTTTCCATATGGACCACAAACAATCGCAAGCTTTTGTCACTCTAATTAAGGAAGACATAAAAGCGAATGACTTTTCGGTGAAGGGGAGAACTGATTTACAATATTGGCAGATGCAACACTTACTCTTTTCATTTTTTCATTCAGTCAGTTTGTACTCTATATTTGATCATAATAAAGCAACGAGTCCTTCAATGGGAGATTTTAGCATGATCTTTTTTATTATTTATTCATTTTCAATTTCAAGGACAATTGGATTAATATTGAAGATCAAATGTCCACTAAGATTACACCAGTTTTTCCTCAAATTTCATTAAGCACACAAATATCAGAAGGGTTATCTCGTTCTCAACATTGATGTACAAACTCCCTGTGTGTGTGTGTGAGCCGAAGAGTAATGCAATGGGACTTGTCATTTAATGTTATATGGGCAATCTAAACATAAAGCCTAAATTAAATATCCACCTTCCCTCTATACTTAACTCATAAAAATAACTAAAAATAAAAAAATAAGTAAAATAATTGTTCCTCAAGTACTGGATGTGCATGTGCATGAACAAAAAATAAGTAAAGCAGTTAGTGGGCTTGCATGGCCCTGGTTGGGTCGCATGTGGGCCTGATTGGGTTCTTTGTGCTCTGGTTGGGCCTGGTCTGCCTCATCTGGGACCTCTAGGGCCTCGTGCAGGCTAGGTTGGGTCTGACGGGCACAGTGCGTCATTGGTTGGTCCTACAGGCTTGACATGGGTCTGAATGAGTCTTGTGAGCTTGGCATGGGCCTAGACGGATCCTTCACTTGCTGGATCCGATTTGACGCGTGACGCGTCAAGGATTCATGCAGAACCCAAAGACAGCATTTACGATATTCAACACACTACTGTTACAGCAGTAAACAGTAATTACTGAGCCTTTTGGACTTGTCAATGCAAGAGAATGTGGTCAATTCCCTCAAGGAAGACTAAAAACACCAATCCACACATCAAGAGAAAAGGGCTACATTTTAAAGACAGAGCTGAATATGTATTAAAATTACATATTGTTATTCAATTCAATAGAGTCGACCGTCTACCCCACATTACAAACTCATATAATGTATATAACCATTAAGAAAACTCTCTAGAAGATCTTTACATCTTTAGTTTCCTACTAAGATACCTATTCATGACCATACTAAAACAAATAAAGAAACTGCCCACTGTCAACTTTCCCAGTTGCTAGTCGACTGATACACAAATAGACTATAAATCTCCACCAATATCAACCAAATCCACTTCCAAATCATATTATCTTTATTTCCTAATACTTGGTTGCTGGGTAAATCTATTTAGTAGCTAAAATGGTCAAGAAAATCAAATAACTTAAGCAATGGCTGCTGGCTGGATCATCCTGAACAGCTGGGACATTCTCAATTGTGGGACCCATGTGGCCCACCATATGTAGAAGTGAACCCAACTAAAATTCACTAGACCCATTGGCGACCTAATCAGTTGTGGCTTGGGCTTAGTTCAGGTTCATTAAGGGTCTGAAAACCCAGCTCAAACAGATAGTATGCTTGCTGTATTTTCTGCATAGAATCTCTGTCAATTGCATAAACCCCCTGCAGCATTCTGCTTTAACAAAACAACCTCCTGTTGTGTGATCTTGTTAAATATCGGAGAGTGTTTGAGGCCCGCTTTCTTCATCAATTCCTGTTGGTGCAAATTGATCCGCATCAATGTTCTTCTTTTTGATGGCCTCTCAGGTCTCTTGAGCTTGGTGTTCATTGTTCACTCCCCATGGCATGACAATCAGCCCATTAGGCATTATCCTCTTTTTGTTTGCTGTAATGTTTTTAGTCAATGTTGGTTGATAGTTAATGGATAGGAAATAGGATTGATAGTCAACTTGGTGAATAAAATTAAAATGCTATTTGTCTATCAAAAAGTTTCTAGGTCCTCACTCTATCTTTAGTGGTTTTTATACCTACGTTATTTTTTGTTTTCTGCTTATATAAATTTGCATGCAGTAAATCAATGATAAAAAATTTAAAAATTTGTTCTTTATACATATAAACCATTTTTCAGATGTTGGAACTTACATTCTTCTTATTTATTTCTTTAATAACTTGTGTCAGCAAAATAATTTATAATTTTTGCCTCGTTAAATTCTAATGGCCATGTCACTTGATGATATTTTGTTATATTTTCTAGGGAGCAGTTGAATCTGTATCTATTGGTGAAGTCAAACTCTGCCTGCATAAATCTTTGGTCAAGCTTGGGTCCAATGTTATTTCAAGGGAACCAAAATTGCAGTTGTTAATATTTGACTTCGAAATTGTGACAAGGCCTTCAGAAAAAAAATTGAAGAAGGCAAGAACTCAAAGACCACGTTCCACAGGCAAAGGCAAGGGCAAAGGGAAGTGGATGGTTGTGGCTAACATGGCAAGATTTTTATCAGTTTCTGTGACAGAATTAGTTGTGAAGGTGAGCAATTGATATCTAGTGAAATTTTATCGTATTATTGGACCTTTTGCATATGGCTTGTTTGACTATGTTATCCTTCTATGTGATTGGTGAAAGAAGGTGGGAGTTCTACAACAGTCTGCCAGGTGATCGTTTGACACGGAGTAAGGCAGAGTAGTTTGTAAGTATTGTGGTTTATTCTAAATTGCCACCATTAATTGAAATTAAGACCTCATCCCAAATAACAATTGGCCCCCCATTTTGACATTGTTGCAGATCGGGTGGTTGAACGCTATGTATATACATTTTGAGTGGACTGATCCATTTTTATGGCCTATACTGATCAAGTAAGACATTCCTTATTGTCGTGACCCCGGACCGGGTCCCTCATCAGACAAGGCGGGCCTGATCCGGGATCGGGACACAGTAGTAATGAATGATGATATAATATGATGTACTATGATGTATGATTGTTCCAATTTATTGAAACCAAACCAACAAAACGTATACGAGTCCATCAAGAAGGATGCCACTCGTACACGCGATTTCCCACAGGTGTCCGCGGTGAGGATAACACATTGACATGAATATTTCTTTTATGTGCGGAAGCGTGTAGCAAATCTATGTTTCATACATTCATGTCCAAGATATAAGATTTAAAGCATGTTTCATACTAGTATCAAAATGAGCAATGATCATTAAAGCTATAACCCCAAAATAAAGTTAAGGTTTACAACAAAGTAGTTTAATTACATTGTTCCCAAAAATAGAGGCCAACAAAGGCTAATGAATACAATATCAAGTTCCCAAAAGAATGGTTAGTTACAACCCAAAAGGTGTTACGCAACTCAAACACCCGAATGTCTAGATGACATCATCGGCGTGCCACTCAACTAGTCGTTGCGGTTCGCCAACCGCAACCTCGAGCTCCTCCTCGGGGAGACCAACAACGGGACCTGAGCACCAAAATCAAGTGTCAAACACGACGGTTTGGCAAACGAATGAAAAGACATAGCAATATAGAAAATACCTTGAAAATCATTTAAACCTGTCAAAGCATTAGTTTCATAAAACAAGATAAACATTTATCCAAATACATATGCAAGATAAAACATGTAAGGTATCCAAGGAAACGGGAAACACACAAGATGACAACCACACATAGCTAAATCCTCTATCACCGAAGTGACAAGAGTATATCGGGATGTTGTCTCAGTCACCGAAGTGAGGAGATGCAACATAAGTAACATACACATATATAATACAATACGGGACGGGACCACGGTAGCGAACCGGGTATCGGGACAAGACCACGGTAATAATCGGGTAGCGGGATCCAAGACTGCAGCTGGCGGGACGGGAAGGGGTCTCCAAGTCGGTCGATCAAACCGGCAAGGAAAGCCAAGCTTAGTGGTGCCGACTCATAGGTCAAATCATGTAAAACAAGTCATGTACAAATCATGTTTAATGCACTTTAATAAACGGGCGGGACGGGGTGCTTAAAAGCACTAATTCTTTTCAAACGGGAAGTGCATGTCGGGGCTAACAAAAGCTCTAGTTTCAAATCCAATGTTTTCGGGAATGATAAATCACATTTCTTGAAATTCGGGACAAGTATCAGGATTCGATATAAATCAAGTGAATAAGGACCCCGTATATCTATTGTGATGATCACTTGGTACTCCTTGAGTTTAGAGACATTCCGGGCTCTTTATGCACCTTAGGGATTCAAACCCTAATCGTATTTTAATTAAACAAAACCTAAGAGGGATGGAATCCTAAGCACAATGTTAATCTAGTAGTACCTTACAACCTACTCATTCGTCGAAAGGAAAACGGATTCGCGATACCCAAACAGCCCAATTTCGCGTTTAGATAAAAGAAAGGATATCCCGTCGTTCCGTTCCGTTCAAGATTGAACTAGGTTAAGCACCGATACGACCGGATTAACCGTGAGGAGATGACGGTTCAACCATCCTCAAAAGAAGTCCAATGGGCCCACAAAAGGGTCCCTAAGTTCCATCTAAAGTCCATTTAATCATAGGGGAAAAGACAGTTTTCTGCAGGGTTCCAGTTGGGCCGGTCGACCTGGCCCATGGCCGGTCGACCGCGTACACAGTGGCTCGGTCGACCGCCCATGGGCCAGGTCGACCGGGAGTTGTAACTTAAAATGTGCACAGTGTTTTGGTCAGGCTCCAGAGAGCCTGACCCCTGTGTCGCCGGTCGACCACGCCCTAGGCCGGTCGACCGCGTGTACTGTAGAACTGGGACTCCCGCAGTTCAGCAGGCTGCTCTGCAGGGGGGTCTGTCCCAGTGTTGCCGGTCGACCGCGCCATTGGCCGGTCGACCGCGTACACTGCGTAACAGAACCCAGGTTCTGTTACAGCAGTGCAGGGGTTCATTCCCTTTTTCCAAACTTTTCTACATTGTTTCCAAACCTGATTAGCAATATCATATGTGATTAAAACAAGCTTTCAAGCATGAATATGATCATTTATTTCCAACTTAAACAAGTCATTAATGCATCAAAACCTTAGGTAAAACTATAAGTGCATTTCAACCAAAACTCTTTCAAAAGTAAAAATGTCAAAACATTCACTTGCCTCAAGTCCCAAATCACTGAAAAATAGCTCCTAGCACTCTTGCAAGTCAAGGAAACAAGCTCTACCAAAAACCCCTAAAACAAACCCTAAAATGGGTCAAAACAATGGAGAAGAAGAGAGAGCTTCCAATATAGAAAATGTAGCTTCTCTAAGGCTAGAAGAATACTAATCTAGGAGATTAGGAAGAGAGCTTATCAAATGGTGTTCCAAAGAAGCAATGCAAGCTAGAAGAGAGTCTTGGAGTGGTGGGATTTCCTTCAAAATGGTGTCTATGGAGAGCCCTTGCAATGGAGAAGAAGATTATGGAATCTCTTGAGATGATGGTGCAAGCTTGGGAGGTGCTTGATGATGGAGAAGCAAGAAGAAGAAGAGAATAGTGCAACCAAACCCTAGGCTCAGTTAGAGTTGCTGGAAAAGAGAAAATGAAGGAGGAGGGTTCTCTTTTATAAGCCAAACAAGTGGGCTCCACCATCAAGAAACCTATATGGGCTGAAATAGTGATTTTCGGGGCTCCGGATGAAATCGACGAAGAAGGAAGAAATGATCGTCGAAATATCTAGTTTCTAAAAAGTTTATGTTTCACGGATTTCGGGATTAACACTAATTTGGTACAGATTTAGAGTAAAAGTACTGTTTTGCCCTTGGAGCTAGAAAAGTCATGTTTCGGGGTTTCGAACGGGAACGGGATCAACATGAAAGTTGAAGGCAATAATAAAACAAGTAAATCGGGATGAAATACAAATCACGAAAACCAATATAAAATCTCAAGCACACAAAAAGCCAAAAACAAGGGAACCCCCAAAGGGCCCCACTAATACCAAAGCACTCAAAATCCCCAAAGCTATTCCAAATGCTATTCTAGACCACTAAACCAAAACCACAAGACAAATCAAGACTAAAACGCAACTAACTAAGCACTAATCGGGATCACTCGGGTCGGGGTCTTACACTTATCAAGACAATGGTAATGACTGTGGAGTCTTCGTTGTTGCATTCGCGGAGCATTGTGTTCACCGTTGTCCGATCACGTTTACACAGTCCGACATCCCTTACTTCCGTAGCAGAATTGTCATTGAACTATTCAAGAGAAGTTGGCAGGTGAATGCTAATCGGCTGAATCTTCCTGAGTTGTTGAACCTACCGGTTTGATCATCGTGCTGCTTGATTGTTTGTTCAGTAGAAGGAGATGAAGGTTTTGGGTACTAGACGGAGATGCCGAATGCAGGATGGATTCAATTGATTTTTTTTTTTACTTTGTATATGAAATTGTGGAACTTGTGGGCACTGAATTTGAGGAAATACTTTGGTTTTGGAAGTGGGTGGTGAATATTTGGTGTGAATGTGCTGGAAGATGCGGCCGTCTTGACAGTGTACAGTCTATTGATCAACATTCTTTGAAAGTGGGTGGTGAATATTTGGTGTGAATGTGCTAGAAGATGCGGCCGTCTTGACAGTGTACAGTCTATTGATCAACATTTTTTGGAAGTGGGTGGTGAATATTTGGTGTGAATGTGCTGGAAGATGCGGCCGTCTTGACAGTGTACAGTCTATTGATCAACATTTTTTGGAAGTGGGTGGTGAATATTTGGTGTGAATGTGCTGGAAGATGCGGCCGTCTTGACAGTGTACAGTCTACTGATCAACATTTTTTGGAAGTGGGTGGTGAATATTTGGTGTGAATGTGCTGGAAGATGCAGCCGTCTTGACAGTGTACAGTCTACTGATCAACAGTTTTTGGAAGTGGGTGGTGAATATTTGGTGTGAATGTGCTGGAAGATGCGTCTGTCTTGACAGTGTACAGTCTACTGATCAACAGTTTTTGGAAGTGGGTGGTGAGTATTTGGTGTGAATGTGCTGGAAGATGCGTCTGTCATGACAGTGTACAGTCTACTGAACAACGTTTTTCGCTGGTTATAGAAGATGTTGTTCAGACCTTGTACATCGCGCTGAAGCATTTTCTGGATGGGCATTTAAGTGTTATTCAAACATATTTTTCCTTTTTGTAAAAGATGGACGACCCATTTTAAGGGGATGTTGAAAAACTTTTCTATATATATATATATTGTTGTTTGCATTGTTCCAAAATTGATATTTATATTTTCTCCACTAAACTCACTTTGTTTGTATTGTCCTAACTCTAATAGCTTGTAATTTCCAGCTAATAGACTGTCGAAATCCATTAAAAACGGTTAGTAAAGTATCATTTATATAGTCGACACCGACCATAATAATAGTCGATATCGACTATGACTGTCTTTTTTTAGTTTCAGCTAAACAGTCGATATCGACTATTATTATAGTCGATTTCGACTATACTATGTCTATCTACGTATCAGTTAAATAGTCGTTATCGACTATCACTGTATTTTTTAAGATCTAGCTAAGTAGCCGATATCGACTGTGATTATAGTCGATATCGACTATGCCTATATTCCTTTAGTATCAGTTAAATAGTCGTTATCGACTATCACTGTATTTTTTAAGATCCAGCTAAGTAGTCGATATCGACTGTTGTTATAGTCGATATCAACTATGCCTATATTCCTTTAGTATCAGTTACATAGTCGTTATCGACTATCACTATATTTTTTAAGATTCAGTTAAGTAGTCGATATCGACTGTTATTATTGTCGATATCGACTATGCCTATATTCCTTTAGTACCAGTTATATAGTGATATCGATTATGACTATCTTTTTGTAATTACAGTTAAATAGTCGATATCGACTATTTCTATGGTCGATATCGACTATTCATCATTGTATTAACACATAACAATTGGCAGGAATTACATAGTCTGAATACATTCACATTCAGTGCCCACAAGTACAAGTCCTGCTATACAAGTCCTGGCTATACATTCAAAAAACAAAACATATATTGAGATGCATTAACAAACCATTCATCAAGGTGAATGTGTTCCAACTTCATTGAAACATTAACAAAACATACATTCATATAAATCATTCATCAATGTCAACCATTCATCAATGTGTTCCCACTCCATAAATCAACAACTTTCCAAAACCAAAGTATTTCCTCAAATTCAGTGCCCACAAGTTCCACAATTTCATATACAAAGTAAAAAAAAAAAAATCAATTGAATCCATCCTGCATTCGGTGTCTCCGTCTAGTGCCCAAAACCTTCGTCTCCGTCTACTGAACAAACAATTAAGCAGCGCGGTGATCAAACCGGTAGGTTCAACAACTCAGGAAGATTCAGCCGATTAGCATTCACCTGCCAACTTCTCTTGAATAGTTCAATGACAATTCTGCTACGGAAGTAAGGGATGTCGGACTGTGTAAACGTGATCGGACGACGGTAAACACAATGCTCCGTGAATGCAACAACGAAGACTCCACAGTCATTACCATTGTCTTGATGAGGAATGTCTTCCTTGATCAGTATAGGCCATAAAAATGGACCAGTCCACCCAAAATGCATATACATAGCGTTCAACAACCCGATCTGCAACAATGTCAAAATGGGAGACCAATTGTTATCTGGGATGAGGTCTTAATTTCAATTAATGGTGGCAATTTAGAATAAACCACAATACTTACAAACTGCTCCGCCTTACTCCGTGTCAAACGATCACTGGCAGACTGTTGTAGAACTCCCACCTTCTTTCATCAACGTAACCCACAACCAACGTAAAATGGTTCCTATAGTGTAGTACAAACACTAGAGTATGACACTCTCAGGCTTCCCAGACCCTGTGGCCATGCTTACCGAATGCAGCTTCATTACTGGCATCGGATCCTTCTTGCCACCAACTCTGCATACAGTAATGCATCCACAATATCAATCAGAGGATTTTGTTAAAATTAAAGTGAAGGACTATTTAGCATGTTTCTTACAGATATGCTTGGGTCCGCGACGAAAGCGGTGGGACATGCGTCTCTCAGAATCTCAAAGTAATAGTACATAATATTGGTGTCCAGCCAAGTTCCCTCGTCCAGTGCTTTCTTTAAATCCTTGCTGGATACTATGGTACAAATGCTTGCTAATTCATCACTTCTACATGAAAGAGATGTTTGTTAATAAACAAAATTATTACAACAAATATATTAATGAAGATGGGTGCAGTGTGAAAAAACAGTAATGAAACATCCTCCCTTACTTTGTACTGTAATATTCATTGAAACCCCTGACCAAGAATTGCTCTTGCTCGTTTAATACATAGCCCGAATGCACCATAGAATGAGAGTAATCGGAGAACTTTACGGGCACCCTATGCATGCGGGGCAAGCGATTGATTCTCCATATCAAAGACACAATGGTAGCAGGGGGTATTGCAGCAACTATCACGGAATCACTATGAACTGACATTGGGGTGTCGAACAGTGCCCTGGCTAATGGAGGGGTGTTGAGCACCTCTTCAAATGGTGGTAAGTCGCCTGGCTGACTTTTACTTGGAACTTCGTCACGGTGTTTCTTGCCCTTTCTCCTGTAAGTTTTCGCTTTTGTACTTTTCTGAGCAGCTTTCTTCACTCTCGTGTTGGAGGGCTGAGTGATATCTGGGTCAACATCAATCTCTTTACCTTCTTCAGGGGGAACAGTATGGGATGGACCAGCACCAGTGTCGGGAACAGTCTGAGGGCAAAAATGGTGTGTTGGACGAGCATCAGTCTCGGGAACAGTCCGAGGAGAAACAGTATGAGATGGACCAGCATGGGTATCAGGAACAGTGTGGGATGGAGCATTATGAGAGGTTCCAGTGCTTCTCTGCAGTTGAACAGTAAAGAACATTGTTAGATTGCACTATAGTACCATGAAAGTTCAGGTTGCTGCAATTTACCTTCTCTACATCCTCATCAGACTCTGAGCTGTTGCACTCTTCCATATTGAAGTTTTTGAATGAATTCCCGAATGCTGCTTTAAATGTCTTAAGTTTTTTCCGGATAGATTCCGCCAGACTGTACATGCTTTTCTTCCTCCTGTCCGCCCGATCGCATGATCGCTCTAAGCGAGCAACAAGTTGTTCGACCTAATTACAGCCCAATTCATGTCATCAGTTAAAAGCAATATTACTACCGTATAAATGAAAAACATCAACGCTTTAACATTAAAATACTTACGTATTTATGTGGAACAAATGGGTTTTCCTGCTGATCAGGGGCTTTGGCCTCGGTACCCTCATTCTGCTCGACCCTGCCTATGTGTTGGACTGTGTTGGCAACATACCAGGCGCGGTACTCTTCAGAATGTGTAGGCTGGGTGCAGTCCTCCCCGCGCAATCCGAGTTGCTTTCTTGCAGCCCACAATCCTGCTATCTTTTCACCCATATACAAGCTGTAATCAATCACCACTCTCTCTACACGTTCTCTTTCCACGTATGGCATACTGAAGGGAGGGGGTACCAGTTGCTTGAGAACAAATTGCTTCATGACACGCCACGTGTTATGCCGCTCAACAATCCAGTACCACAATAGCACGGTCAAGGAGGAAAAAAGATCGCGATCCCCTTTGGGTACGCTACATCGAAAATTCTTGGGGTAGTTGGAGTACGGCTACCAAGTGAACTGCATATGGTCACATATAAGAAGACGTTAAGACAAATAATAGGTAACCAAATTAAAAAATATGTTCAATTATATTGAAAACCACATATATATTTACCCCATCAGCCGGCAAGTTGTTTAGTTGGTGCCTTACTTCCTTGACCGTTGCGAGGGGTGGGTGTTCCCCCAACCTCCTATGCCATGTCTTGAACAACGGAAATTGTATGTCCTTTTTCCAACTACGATCTGGTAGATGACACCGTCCAATAGTCATTCTAGAGTAATCCCATATATGTGATGGAAAACAAGAAAATGCAGTCATAAGTTAGCTTTTATATAATGAACCAAAAATGGTATGCTTGAAAATTAATCACCTGTAGAAGCTGCAAAGGCCCCGTAGGTGTCCTGCAGGACTTACTATCCTCCTCTTGTTGATCTTTTCCTTTTCCTTCAGCCACTTGCTGATCTTGTCCCCACCAAGTTGCCTTTGCAAGCATTCTATAAAGGTTTGCAAGGCACACTAGGGCCCATGCGTAAGGCTTGAATTCTTTAAACAACTTAAGCAGAAAAGCAGGACCCCTCGCACCTGAAGTCTGTGTGAAGATTTGCCCGGCCACCAAAAAGAACAAATATGCACGAGTGGCTCTAATCTCATCATCTTTGTTAATCTTAAAATCCTCATCCTGCCAGGCAGAAGGCTTGAAGTTGTCTTCAAGCCATTTAAATTTTATCGTTATCCCAACATAGTCTTGCTTCTTTTGGGGTGTGATCCCAAGCAACTCCTGGCACACTGGCTCTACATACCTGCCAGGGAAAGTTCTACCGGTAATGACCGGGCCATCGACTGGCAAGCCATAAATATAAGGAACATCTTCAAGTGTTATGGTTGCTTCTCCCGATGGCAGATGGAATGTATTTGTTTCTGGACGCTACCTCTCTATCAGCGCTGTTATCAACGCATGGTCTATGACCATACGATCTATCTCCGACAAGTTGTGTAGTCCCGTCCGCCGCACGTATTGCTTTTGAGTGACTGTAAGTACCCATATATCCTTGTTAGGGTTTGTTGGGATACATCTCATGCGACCAAGTTCCTGTAAGAACAATAATTATTGAGGTGACTCTAAGGAGAATAAAATCTAGCTAAGAGATTAAAATTATAGATAGATAATTGATATCTATTTACGTTATACCTCTCCTTAACGAATGCCTTCTGAAATATGATTTGTTTATGAGAATAAGAGTCCTCTCTCAGCATCATTGGTGTTTTCTTCATGAACCTGTAAAGAAGAAAGTGGAATGTGGCTGTGTTTATACAAAAGTATGTAATTCTAAATCTTGATAATAATACAACTGATGCCAAGGTCTATTATGAGTCCTTATCACTTATGGTTTATGATTTGCCTCATGTTAGACCTGGAGAGCTAATGTACAGAGGGACCCATGATTTTATATCATTGAATAAGATATCTGATATCAAAACTATATATGTGCTCCATGTTCATTGTTGTGACTTATATTTAGTCAAATTTGCTTTTTCGTCTCTCAAACTGTACCAGTAAATATTGACACCAAGTTGACTACACTGGCATGCCTAGCATAAAAGTATTTTCAACATATTTGTAAAGTATATTGGATGTTGAGAAATAAGGTCTTATCTTTGTTCATGTACATCAGTGCCCATATTTATTGAACAGGAATAAAGAAAACCCCAATTACTTGGCTACAATTGATGTTGATCCAAGTTCACCTACTCTATTGAAAAGTTATTCATATAACTATGAAAGTAAAATGAATCACACATACAAAATGCACAGCACACACATATGTAAAGAGTCTTGGTTGTGGAGAATTCGAGTCATGGTGTGGTTCCCATGCTTTTGATGTACAACAATGCTCATGTTTATTTTCTAAGAGGAATATGCTTAGAGAAGGTTGATTACTTGGCTACAATTTATGTGGATCCAGGCTCACCTACCTATTCAAAAGCACATGAGTGATAAGATCTTTCAACATTTGAGTGGGGTCCAATGGAGTTAGGTCTATATACACTGTTACAAATCAAATTAGGTCTGGTTATGGTTCCAGATATGCCATTGAACTGTACTGAAACCAACCCATTTGTATCCCTAGACAATGTTGTCCATGGGTGCCGATTTAATGTATCTTGGTGGCTCCTAATAGTGCAGAAACTCTACTATGCAAAGCTTTCTAACAACCTTTTTTATAGCCTGGTTTCAGGTCTGACAAGTTCTGATTTGTAAACCATGATCCTCCTGATATGATGTTAATTTCATTTCAATTCCTTAAACAAACAGCAATAGAAAACTCACGATTTTCATATTAGATGAAAATACTATATGATATAGAAGATGAAACAAAGGTAAACCCCAAAGAGTAGACTGATCTAATGCCCTGGCTTTCAATCTTTGCAGGGGACAATTGCCCCTTAAATAAATTAAAAAAAAAGAGTCCTATTCCTAAAGCAGCCCATCTATAAGTTGATTATTACATTTTTTTTGTAAATATAAATTAAATAGAAATCCTAGTAGGTCTATGCCTTGATTTCTAAAGGGAAATCCATTTTTTGGATATGACTTCTGGTACCAACCCCGCCACAAGACCATGATTAGTTCATCATGGGGGAGCTCCTTCGGCTTTCACTAAAAGCTTCAACCCCCACTACGTTGCAGATGGTCTTTACGGGAGATAGTTATATTAGTTTGTAGGGGCACTTTTTACACATTGGTTGTTGACCAAGCTTTAGTTTTTGGGTGTTTATTATCCCTACATAAATTACCAAATATAAGTAGCGAATAGAGGTTTCAGGGACCTCTAATCCTTATTGGCAATAGTATTATATTATAGGATTTAATAGGACCTTTAATCCTTATTTGCAAAGGAAACAGGTTATCCTCATAAAAAGGTTAGCACTAAAGATCATTATTTAAAGTAGAACAATTAATCTGGACTTCTCATCAACGACATGATAGGTTAAACTGCCTCTTCCTTAATCTAATGAAAACTATTGGAAAGATACTCTTCTTGCCACCCCACCCACCTCCACTCCCCACACACCATATTATAATACTCTCTATGGGTAGCTATGGGTATCCCACATATTAATTAGTTCCGTATTACATCACTCTCTCTAGATTGATCATTAACAAACCACCCCATGTAAGTGGAATGGCCATATACAAAAACACATAAGGACAAAAAAACGAACAATGGGAACAAAACATCAATGACAGAGAACAAACCACCCATATCTAACCTTTGGTGCACATAAAAAGTAGTCGTACATTGTGATGGAGAAGGGTTTCGATCCATAAATAGGTATGAACCAAAAACTATAATTCTGTAACTAATTAGCCATGATGTAGTAATGATCATGGATATATAAATCTTTGTTTGATTGATAATGCAGTTGGGTTTCGAGTATATGAGGATGAAGAAAAATATCCACTGCATGTTTGGGGAAGTGATGTGTCGTTCCCAACGACTGTGATCGTGCACAATTAAGAGATCATGTGTCGTTCCCATCGACTGTGATGGTATCCAATTGCACTTGCTACATTTGTTGCTTAAAGATGATAAAATCACTGAAAATAGAGAGCATGGATCCTATGCTTCAATAAATCAAAATTTCTTCCTCAAACCTAAAATTACTTCACATTTGCTATTTGGAATCTAGTTGGTAAATTCCATTAAAATGACTACTTCATTCAAAACCCATTCACTATGATTCAGAAACCCCCCCCCAAAAAAAAAACCCAAAAAGGGCAGCGCTGTTAGTCGGTGCATCCCTTTCTACACGAACAAACTAGAAACTGTGAATAGAAATGCATTTTAATGAAACTACAAAGTTAGAACTCAATTACTAGGTTAGTCCCTTCCGAAGGATCAATCCCATCGAAAACCAATATATCTCACTCCAAATTTAGGGCACAAATACAAGAATGACAACAAACATACCTCCATGTGCGTTCAAGGGTGTAGAATCTTTTAAAAGTTGGAGCAAATGTGATAGGGGACCACCGTCTGGGACCACCGTTGTCGGTTGAGAGAGAACAATCGCCAACCAACAAGGATGAAAGTGATAAAGGAAAATGAAGAAGAAGACAGTGATAGTTACAGCGATTTCGTGGGTTTTTTATGGAGCAGGAATAGTCGATATCGACTATAGCACTAAACAACAAAAAAAAGGAGAAACGTCAATTAAGGGCCCATTCTGTGTGGTGTTTTCTATTGTGGCCAAATTCAATAATATGTTATTTATGAGGGTTTTTCCCATTAAATCCCCAAATATCAATATTGATAGAAATTAATTAAAATTGGGATAGGCAGAATTGCGATTGGATATTCAAAATTGCAATTTGATGCTAATTTTGAAATGAAAATTTTATTTTTAATTATTTTAATTTTTATATTTTACTTATATAAAAAATCAAATTTTGGAAAAATTTTAAATAAGTCCTTAAGTTTTTTACCTTATTTCGAAAAATGACATAAGTTTCAAAGCTTTTCAAATTAGCCCCCTGAGTTTTCCAGGAAATTTTCAATTCAGGACGTTCGGCCATTTAAAGGTATTTTCCGACTATTTTTGCCTAATTATTTTTTAAATACCCAAATTACCTTTCATTAAAAGCCATGACATGGTTCTAGCAGTCACTACATGCAACCAATCGTCAAGAGGTCACTGATAATCATTTATCACTAGGAGGGCACTGGTGAATGAAATGAGGAAAATATAAAGGAAATGAATGAGAGTTTTTTTCAACCATGTCTGCTGTGCCATGGCCCAGGGCTCTCTGGCCCAGCACAGCCCATCCTTTGGGGCGAGTCATGCAGTGCCTGGCCTAGGGCTCTCGAGCCCAGCACAGCCCATCCTTTGGGGAGTGTCGTGGCCCAGGGCTCTTTGGCCCAGCATAGCCCATCCTTTGAGTCGTGTCGTGCCATGTTGGGCCAGTCCAGTCAATGCAGACAACTGGCCGGGCACGATTTTTTTCGTACTGGACTGTGTCGTGCGGCCGTGCCTAGGCGGTCTGCCCCAGTTCTCACACTCGTGACTCTAGATTGGCCACATGATTATGATTACTATTATTAATTTTCAGTTGGAAGCACTGGTTAATGGGACATGATGTGAACCTGTATACTGCCCAGGGATCTAGGTGCCAACAGGCCCAACGCCCCATTGACGGGCCACATGATTATTAAAAGGCGGTGAACGGGCTCTTGAGCCCGAACTTTTTGATAAAATGTATGTCCATGTGTGAAGATAATCTTGCTCCTCTTGTTAGAGACCGGGTCATAGCTGTTAATATCGTTTCGGACCTCATTTCGCTCTGGCTTGCAAAATGAAAAGTTTCGGCCGATTCAGGATTTCGGCGAAACTTTTCAGAATTACATTTCGGAAAAAATATAACATAATATATACATATATAAGTAAAAAAAATAGAAAAAGTAATAAATATATATTTAATCCATTTTAGTAATTTTTTTTTGGAATTATATTTTGTGAAAAAAAAATAAGAAATACAAAATATATGTGTAAAAAAAGTAAAAAAAAAATTAATTATGTAAAATTCCATTTTGGTCGAAAAGTCCCATTTCGGCCGAAATCCTGAATTTCGGCCGAGATTGGTCGAAATTCAAACCGAAAAGTTTTGGCCGAAATTTCGTTTCGACCACTTAACCGAAACGAAAAATTTCGGCCGAAATAGCCGAAACGAAACGAAATTGATAACTATGGACCGGGTCCCTGCTGCAGGGTTCTCTCGTAAGAGATGACTGGAACTCCACTTTGGGGCCGTTATTGTCCTCTCTCTCTTTTGGGGGTTTGTTATTCTTTTCCCTTTTTTTTTTCCAAATTCAGTTGAGTTTAGGCTATTTTATACTGGTTTATCCATTTGATCCATAACAAAATCCACAATCAATTCACTCAATTCTGTTTTCTTTAACCTCTGTTAATTTCACTTTTATATGAATATAATCTTTGATCTAGATCAAATAAGATTGGCTATTTTGTCAGACTCTCTCATCCCAGTGACTTACCTCAAGGTATCCTTCCTTCCCTGTGCCTTCCTTCGTTTAATGTTTCACTCTTTTCCATGTCATAGACTCATTGCCGCGAAAGAGATGAGAAAAGCAGATCCGCGTCCCACCGAATAAAATAATGTCCTTTTTATATATTTTTGGAAGAAATCTCGTGACTCGGGGCAGGTCCACTAAAATAATTAGACCACGTGCCCCCGGTTATTTTCCTCTTATACCTCCACACAAAATTTCCAATGCATCGTTCCCTTGCCTGCTCTCTTGCCAGACACATAATGGCTCGTGACTCCGGTGGGCCCACTATAATAATTAAACCACGTTGGGACCGGCTAAGGAGCCAGAAAATAATCTCATTATGTCAAGAAAAAAAAATTTTTCCAACAAGGCAAACTCCTGTCAAAAATTCTAAAAAAGAAATACGCTATAAATTGTGAGCTACTTTTTTTTCTACTATGTTTTTTTAGTAAATTATGAACTTGTGATTTTATTCATCCCATTCTAGATGTTCACATCATGCCATATGTTTTTTTTTTTTTTTTCTGTATAACATAGGGTGTCCCAGCCCTTTGGGCCCAGAGGAGCCCTCGAACCGAATAAATCCCATGTGGCCCTTGTGTGTCAAATCCTTCAACCTCCAAAGGCAAACCGTGGTTATACGTCAACTAAGCTACTCCTTGCGGTTATGTTATATGTTATTTCTTAACAATCAAATAGAGTGATTGCCAAAATTGCTTTTACAAAGAGGAAACGCAGATGATATAATTTTTTTTCTTTTTTCTTTTTAAGTGGATTATCATTACTATTAGGTCCAATTACATGTAAGAACTTAAAAAAGGTCGAAACTGTTGTAAGTTACAAAATACAGAACCCTGTGTGGCTCACAACAATTCTTGCCAAGTGACATACTAGAGAAAGAAAGAAGTTTTTGATGATTTCTATTTCCTTTACCTGACCATCCTTAGTTCCTTACCACTGATAGGCTCCAACTCGATCATATCCGAATAATTTCTCTTTTTTTTTTTTTTTTTTCTAATTTGCTCAATTTCACATCTAGGCTTGTTTATTTGCATTGTAGACATAAGAATTGAATACATAGTTTTCTTACAATAATAATTTAGGATCAAATAATTAAGCCGAGCAATTAAAAAATAATTAAAAATAATTAACCATCAAATAACTTTTCTTTTTATGAAAATACAATCAAAAGAAGATGGGAAAATGAAAAAACCAGCCATCACCCAAGTAATTCGTTTTCCAAATTATTTTTTCTTAAATAGAAAGGTTATCTAATGCTTATTTTTTTGAAATTCACAATTGATATTCATTTTTAACTGCTTTGGGTATGAATCCTATGAATTTAATTCATATGTATTATAATATAAAAAAAAAAAAACTTGCTAATCTCTCTAACACCGAGTGCTTTTGCTCGGCAATCTTGGTGATATAGATTAATGGATCAATCGAATGCGGCAGCAAACAGCCCACAGGCTCATGGGGCCCACCTAAGTTCATATTAACCTCTGTTTTTTTAGGGAGAGTAGGGAAGGGGGGTTTTGAAAGAGTCCATTCTTGATTAGGGTAGAGCCCCACGTGGGCTTGATCTTTTAAACATATAGTTAGGGTCAGAATGGACTAGGGTGGGGCCCATAATGAAGTTCACAATTTTAATAGTTGTGGCGTTTTTAGCAGCCAAGATCTCCTCTCTTCATCTACTACTGCAAGTAGGCTGGCCAGGATTGGAGGGTTGAGGTTTTCGGCTCATTTGGTTGGACCAGGGCTATTTTTGGCCCATTAGATAATTGGCTAGACTTGAACCTCTGTCTGCATAGAGGGTGGCCTGTCTTGGTGGGTTGAGGTTGGACCAGGGCTATTTTCAGCCCATTAGATAATTGGCTAGACTTGAGACCCTGTGTGGATAGAGGGTGGCCTGTCTTGGCTAGTTGGCTCGCCATATCTTCTATAGACAGGCATCATTATTTACTATTAAATTAAGTTCTTGCATCTGACCATAGCCTATGGGCGACACTAAAACTAACAAATTGCTGGGATATTGTTTCCACTACAGGTAGGCTCTAGGTTCTCCAAGTGGGCCCACAAGTGGTCAAATGAATCAATCAAATTGCTGGGATCCATACCTGCGCATTGCATTCTTATGACACCAGAAGCCAGTTTCGAAAAAATGATGGAACCCTGTTGCGACAATGGCATATTGTTTTTAATGGTAGTAGTTTTCCCATCATTTTACAAGTTAATTTTATATGATTCTAGATAAGTGGTATATGAAAATAGTAAGAATAGATTTGAATAGATACAATCTTTCGTAAATTTGGCTTAATGGAGAAACAAAATTCATACAATCTACTCCAACGTAGTTGGAATAAGACTTTAATGATATGATAAAATGTCTAACTATAATGAAACATGAGATAAAAGTTGTGTTTGGATTTGCATCAACCTTCCAACCATCGTCATAAGCGCATGGGTGGGCCAGCCCCAAGCAATGATTGAACCAATGTGGACCATCTTGATTTTAGACTTTTGGGTGGTGATAAAGATACTTGATGGACCAATAATAATCGGAAAAGCCACCCTTGTTTTCAATTGACTCAGCCTGACTCACCTGATTCGCTTGATTTGGCTCACCGAGTTGGCCAGTCTGGCTTGTATGATTTAAGGCCCGAATTAAAGTTGTGGCAATTGTTAAATGAATTTTGAAAGAAAGGGCTATAGTTTGAAATCTCATGAAAGTTATAAGGTAAAAAATAATTTCCAATACAATAGGGACTTCTAGATAATTCGGTAAAAAGGGAGGGACTACCGAATAAACCTCCATTGATAGGGATGTATATATTCTGCAAAAGGGCTTGGGTCTGACTTTCTGGTTTGTGCCTATTGTGCCTTTATATCAGGCCCATAACTAAATAGGCCAGGATCTAACTTTTCAAGCTCATGGGCTACATCTGGGCAGTAAATTTGGTCCAAATAACTAATGGACTAAACCTTGATAAACGTTTGATTTGGGCTGTGGTTTATGCCCTTGTCTTGAAAGTAGGGCTAGGCTCAATTTCTGGCCTATTAGCCAAACAGTTCATACCTTGGCCCTATCAATGAATAAAAGCCTTGGCCTATTCAAACATATGGAGCATAAAGTGTATAAAGATTTTGCAAAAGGGTTGGGCCTGGCCCTAACTTTGAAGCCCATTGGCTGTCTACGCAGCTGAAAATGGAATGGAGCACCCCTATTTGCCACCCTTTTTCTTTTTCTTTTTCTTTTTTTTTTTTTTTTTTTCTGTCGAAGGGTTCCCAACCCTTATTTGCCACCCTTGCCTGGCAGTGTCGATGTCCGACTCCGTAACTAAGGGTTCATGTTTACCCTTTGTTGTTTTTTTTTTTTTTAACCACCAGATTGGATTCGGGCTGACATTTCAGATCTGATTAATAAATGGGTTGTGATTCAGGTTGAGTCCATTCTCTCTATTCAACCCACCAACCCAACCCACCGAAATAATTGCACTATAAGCCAATCAACCTGGCCCATCAATTAAGGGTCTAGGTTTGACCTTCCCAACTTCTGGGTTGGAAATTTCAACCCTACTAGCAAATCGGGCCTTCTTTGGGTTGGGTCGTATACAAGTCTCCGGACCCATCTCTCTACTTTGCTACAAAACCCTATAATCGGAAAGCGGTGGATTTGAGCACCCTTGCTCTTCTCACTGCAATCTTACATGCTGAATGGTGATTCAAATATAATCCAAATAACCCACAAAAGGGTCGGTAGAATCAGAAAGTCTATTTGGACAGACTTTCTGTCCCGAATTTTGGACCGATCCCAGCTGGAAGCTGAGCTGGACTCCAGCTGGGATCTCAGCTGTTTTGAATAATGGACCATTTCATTCGGTTGGCAGCCCGCTCCAAATTTTCAAAGCCCGCCAAGTTTATGAGTAAGAAGAAAGAAAAACGGGAAGGAAATGCACGTCTGCTACCCCTTCTCCACCATCGACGTCCTCGCCAACATCTGGATCTGCCCTTCTGCTTCCTCCTCTTCCGTTTCCCCCTCACTACTCCTCCATCCCCGACGACAACCTCCTCGCCGAGCTCGGTCCCATCTCGAATTCCAACCCAAAACCCAGATTCCTTGTGATTTCTCGAACTCTTCCAGTCACTCCTCCGAAGAAACTAGGGTTTCCAGAGCGTTTCACTGCGTTTATGATCGCTCTCTTGATTCTAAGGTTTCGAGCAGCAGTTTCTGCTCGGAATCCGCAGAAAGAAGCGTGGAAAGATGTTGGAATTGCAGCGCAGCTGCAGAATCGAAGCCGTTCTTGTCTTGCGGAGCATGTAGAAGCGTTCAATCGGTCGATCGGTCCGTGGATTATTTTCAGATCTTTGGACTGTAAGTGTTTGTGAACTGGTTGTTGAATTTTATGGATTTACTAGTGTTGTTGCTGCTGCTGCTTTCCTTTCTAATAGTATGCGAAACCTTTTGAATTCCTGAAGAAAGACACTTGTTTGGCTATATGGGGAAAAGCTCTTACTTTGTTATTCCCCTGAAGATGGCGTGGTTTATTTCAAGGATTAGACTAACGAGGGAGGTAAGGTGTTGTGTTCCTCATGTAGTCATCGTGCAAGATTTCTTCCATGAAACAAAAACATCTCTTGACAATAGATTTTGCCCCATTTTGCTAAACAGAACCTAGCAAAATTATGTTGGCTTCTGAAATTGCGAGGAAATGTGGAGTACTGGAATGATAGTGATCCAAAAATGGATTTCACCTAAAGTTTCAGGGTATGTCCGACCAAAGATTTTACCCACCCAATAGTGAAATCCTGCAAATAAAGCAAAAACGGCTCCCGACTTTCCACTAAATGAGTGATAAAATCGTTGGCAGAGAGTAGGATCGAAGTAGACTGTGCCCCTATTTCTAACAATTAGTATTAGAATGACATGGAGTGTCCTCTTTTCTATTGATTTAGAGATGAGAATATTTCCATGCCGTGATAAGGACAGAGACATGAGCTACTGGGCTGGCTTGGTACACAAAGAGCTTGAAATAGATGAAAATGCACTTCCTGAGACTGGTGTATCTATGCCGTTCAGGTTCACCAGTAAGACGGATGTGGATTTATGTCTCTGACACATCTGTAGGGAGGAGCATGAAGGGCATTGGCACACAGGAACCATTGTTATTACAATTCCCAAGTCAAGTTGTAGTCTTATAATTTATTTATTTATTTATTCCTTGTTTTACCAACCAACCATATTCTAGCCTTATGAAACCAAAACATGCCTATTCGGAGAATACAGGGACACATACCCAAATACAAAATGTGTATCTAAGGTAGTGTATTTCATGGTTGTATCAGTAAATGCCTGCATTTCGATAAGATGCATTTAGACCTCTTTGCAGAATACCAGACAGCATTGAGAAATGCTAAAGATATTCATGCGAATATAGATCAAACAATTTATGTCACAGCACGTGTGCCAATATGATACACATGCGCTGGATCTGGGCATTTATTTGGTCATGGTCAATTGTGTAGATGTACTGTAACTAGGCTGATCTACTCATAGGACACGTCCATGTAGAAAAATGGATGGTCAGAGGAAGGATGATTGGCGTTCTATGTTTTATTAAATTTCCTCTACTAACTAATCCTACCAAAATCTAGGGTGGAACCTGGTCAGTGCACTTTTGGCAACACGCACATTTCAGCACCGAGTCATTTCTCCTAGGATTCGACCTCACAGCCAGTTGGCTTTGATTCTATATTAAATTTCCTCTGCTAACCAATCCTTCCAAAACCTCGAGACATTAGTAATGGCAGCGAAAATACATTTCAACATGTTAAACACAACTGTGTCCAATCGGATGAGAGGACATGTCTGTTTTCTGGTAGAGGATGTTTAGTGTGGTTGCTGCATGATAAATGACCTCATTCTTGATATGCAAACCATGTTGGCATTGGCACCTTTGATAAACCTCTTAGAGCACTTTCTCATATTTCCTGCTCATCTTAAAAATACAAGCGGTCGAGGACAAGCGTGCCCTGACACATTCTGTGCTTTCTCATGTTGATGTTGTTGGTCTTTTGACTTTAACAGGGAGAAGAGGTATGATATACAGACCGAAAATCTTGAGAGCAAGTACAAAGATTGGCAAAAGAAGCTCCACCCGATCTAGTCCATTCAAAGTTTGAGGTTAGAGCAAGTGCACTGTAATCTGAAACTTTTTGTTCATTTGCTTTCTCCCCAATAACTCTTGGTCTTTTTCTCATTTTTTTTTCTTTTTCTTATTGTTTGATAACCTAGAAAGAAAAGGCATATGCTGCAGAACAGTCTGCTCGAGTAATTGACGCCTACCGCACACTTCGGAAGCCCTTGTTAAGGGCAATGTACCTGGTAAGGCTCTTTCAGTTTATGTGTCTTCACCAACAGTCATTGAGAGGTTGTATCGGAACACGATCCACTTCTCAGATAACTAGCAAAATTTATTTGCAGGATATATGTATATATTCTACAGTCTCTGCTTTGTGGCCTAATTGTCCGAAAGTCCCTGAGTTCTAAAGATTTATTGTTTAGTACCTGAGATTTTAAAATCCTTTGAAATTTAGCCTTCTGGTCAAAATGTGAGTACCCATTTTTATAATTGGTAAGATCCCTAACTCTACTCCTTGCCTATCACCAAGTTACACCCAAACCTATTTCTAAACAACCCCAGCCCAACCCATCCATTTCATAAGCATGAAATCATTACTGCTGCTGCTTTTTTTTTTTTTTTTTTTTGAGTGGTACTCATGAGCACAAAATTGATCCTTTAAGGTATCCAGTTCATTGAGTGGAGGAAACTACTTTTTGGAAAAGAAAACAGATGGAACATGGAAGAAACAAGGATAATGGAAATCTTCCATGGTATACCTGCTGACAGTAATTCCCTTTTTTATAAAATGGTTCCCAACTTCCTATCCTAGTTTTGGACCCATTGTGGAGGGAGCACACAACAAGCAGGGATGACAGATAACTTTCCGTTTATTTAAACTGTGAATAATAATTGCACTGAAGATTTTTTTTTTTTTTTTTGAAAATGATAATTTAACTGAAAGATCATCGAGGCTTTTAGTGGCTGTGGAGTGGATGTGGGCATATTCGTAGGATCAAAGACCACCTTAATGATTACAGTTTTTTCTGGCATTAGTGTTACCCAAAATTGTTGGTCAAGATTACTTTAAGATTATAAAGAACATTCTTTTGTTGGGCATATGTGATCTGCTAAGGATCTGACTGTTTTAATGTTTGGTTATACAAAATAGGGATATATCTTGTCTTTAACTTCTTTTGAATGTCTTTGTTAATCTTTAGCATAGATGATTCTAATTTGAAAAATACATGTTTTCATCCAAATGCACCAGAACTGCCTTGCTATATTATTGGAAGTTACTTTTTTTAAAAAAAAAAAGAACAGAGAAAAAAATCCAAATGCAACAGGAATGCATTGTAGATCTCTGAGCCGTCTTTCCATGGGTCTGGGATAAGAAGATTAATGCAGTCTTCTTTCTTGTCTTTTTTTATTTATTTTTTTTGGCTCTGTGTATTCCAATTTCAACCCTTATATAAGTAAGTTCAACCCTTATATGAGAAGGTTTTATGAATAATATACTGAGGTTTTCAGTGTGGTCATATGTGAAGGTCTGACAAAGCAAATTCACAGGTTTCAATTCTACTCGTTTCTCCATCTTCTACTTTTTTGGCAACTATTGGGACATTGAAAGTAAACTTCAATCATTGTGTTTCAGTTTTGCCCATATTAATTTTTTTTTTATCTCCATTTATTTGACTTGTTTTCATTTATTTATAAAATCTGTGCTTGATTTCATTTATAAATCAAAGTGTGCATGAACTGATTTTGTTTTTCAATTGTATTGGTTGAGATGGTTGCGCTTGAAAGCTTGGAGATTGGCATTGCGGACTTAGGGGGTTTGTTGTCTCTCCATGCATGTTCTGCAGCAACATGAATTTTGAATTTGGGAAACGGGAAGCACGGAGATGTGAGGTGGGGTATCGCTGTTTTCTCCAAGACAGGGTGAAATATGAACAAGGGTTGCTGCGGGAATGTAGAAAGTTCATATCAATAGTCGGAACTTGAAAAAACTGATAGCTTGGTATCTCTTGAATGAGAAGTTTGTAATTTGTTGATTTTGATTTTCCTTACAAAGTAGGGTGTTGTGATCCTTTACTAATACAAAGTAGAAGTTTGTAACTGTTAGCTTGTTGGGGAATGCAATTTATGTTGGTTCTTTATTTGTGCTATGTGCTATTAACTAATTCAGAGTGGGTGGTCTAAGTTTTGTGTTTGAGTACTGTATGAAGTTTCTGAAATTTCTTTTGCTGTCCAAGTGTTGATCATTCAGTGTTTTCCATGATGCAGATGAATCCGGCTCATCTAGATCAAGTCCTAAAAAGCCCCGGATACAGAAAGCAAGTATAGAAATGCGTGCATTGGGAGAATTTGAATTTAGAAAGTTGTTTATAATATTAAGCTACCTTGGGAAGTGAGTTATGCTGGTTCTGTTCAAGTGCTATTTGTACAAAGAAGCACATGATAGGGACAGAGTTTGCTAAATTTTCTTCTTCCCCCTACTCTCTCTTTCCAGGAAGAGGCTTGAAGATGTACTATCGATGGAGATGATAGGAAAACTGAAATGCTTGCCAATGGCTAGATTTGAGGTTCTGCTACTAATGATATCAAGCTTCTGCTCAGGTTCAGGCCAGACATGTTGCTATTTCATGTTTTTCTTAATGAATTGGGCTACTATTTAGGTATTCTTTTCTCCAACCTATTGCAATTAATTAGGTGGCTAAGATTATTGACCAAGTGCTTTTGGGTCTTATCCTATCTATGATGCAAGGAACTTGGAAAATAGGAGAGGACTTTATCTTTTATGCTATGTTCATGTAACATATTTGGTATCATTGATATTATATTTTTGAGCATTGTTACTTGATAGCTAATGACCTGTTCAGCATCACAAAGAAGCTTTATTTACTTAATAAAAGTTTGTGGTTGTATGTTATGTTACAACTAGTGTCAGTTATACATTATTTATTATGAGAAGGTTGGCCATTATTTTAAAAGCACGAAATTAAATTTATTTATAAATCTCTTTGTTGTATACAAAATCTGAATTATGAATTTCTTTGTTGTGACATATTCTGAATGCATCAAATCTAGACTAAAAGAAAACAGATGGAACATGGAAGAACCAAGGATAATGGAAATCTTCCATGGTATACCTGCTGACAGTAATTCTAGGTCCCATTGTCGAGGGAGCACACAAAAAGCAGGGATGACATGTAACTTTCCGTTTATTTAAAATGTGAATAATAATTGCACTGAAATTTTTTTTGAAAATGATAATTTCACTGAAGATCATCGAGTCTTTTAGTGGCTGTGGAGTGGATGTGGGCATATTCGTAGGATCAAAGACCACCTTGATGATTACAATTTTTTCTGGCATTAGTATTACCCAAAATTGTTGGTCAAGACTACTTTAAGATTATAAAGAACATTCTTTTGTTGGGCATATGTGATCTGCTAAGGATCTGACTGTTTTAATGTTTGGTTATACAAAATAGGGATATATCTTGTCTTTAACTTCTTTTGAATGTCTTTGTTAATCTTTAGCATAGATGATTCTAATTTGAAAAATACATGTTTTCATCCAAATGCACCATAACTGCCTTGCTATATTATTGAAAGTTACTTTTCAAAAAAAAAAAAAAAAAAAGAAAGAGAAAAAAATCCAAATGCAACAGGAATGCATTGTAGATCTCTGAGCCGTCTTTCCATGGGTCTGGGATAAGAAGATTAATGTAGTCTTCTTTCTTGTCTTTTTTTATTTTTTTTCGGCTCTGTGTATTCCAATTTCAACTGAAAACTTTACTGCTCTTGTTTCTCCACTGTCCACTGTAGGCTCAAACTAAAAGAGCTCAGCACATGGCTCTTCTGTTTTTAATTTGATCTTTATACTCTTACCAATGCAAAGTTGTCGAGATAATGTCACATCTAGACAAAATTGTACCATCAGAGTACAACACCATGGAAGCCCTAAGTCAAATTGTACCAATCTGAGTACAACACCATGGAAGCCCTAAGTCCTAATTTTTTCATTGATGTGGACATCTGAATCAACCAGAAGCACAACCATTCTTCTGGTGTTTTGGCCCAGATATTATCCAATACGAAGCTCATGGTATCTATAACAATTGTAGTTGTAGGTAAATTACTTATGCATGCATATTTATTAATTTTAACTTTTTGCCACAGTGGTTTAGTGCACTTACTGCAGCTGAGGCACTTACGCTTTATGTAACTTTCTAAAGTGTTTGTGTGTGCTCATGAAGAAATTTCAGAACGTTATTCACAAATGCTCCCACAAAGGCCCCCCAGTTTTCTTTTCTATTCTTCCAATTTATGAGTAACAAAGCCAAGGTATTTCTCCCAGCAATTAATGGACATCTGTAAAGTAGCTCATTAGTTTTGAGTTCAACTTTAGCCATTGGTGTTGTATGAGTTCTATGCTGTTTCATGTGTATGTTGTTTTTCAGATTTCATTAACATCACCTCAGGGCTGGTAATCAAATGCCCTATCTGTTGCCTTTTCTTTTATGCTTAGAGAGAAATTGTGGTGTTTATTTGCACACTTCAAAATTTTCCATTGCACTGCTAATTTCTATCTATTTCCCCTTTGGCTTCTGGCAGATGCGACTTGAAGGTGAACCTGTGGATGAAGAACAAACAGTTTTAGACCCAGAACTGCTTGCCGAGGTAACTGGCAGAAAATCCAATTTGATCTACCTTGTACATCATTTAATTTCCTTATTTCATTTTTCTTTGAGGAGCAAGCTAGCTTTGAAATCATTAATTTCTGTATATCAGAAAGTCTATTTGGACATACTGGGAAGCCCGAATTGGGGACCGATCCGATGTGGACGACCACGTGGCGCTGACGTGGACCAACTATTTAGTCATTCAACTTTCACGTGGGCGGGAGAATGAAAAAAACCAAAAAAAACAAAAAAGGAAAAGGAGCTCTGCCCAGAAAATGCCCAAATCGTTGAATGCTGGTTTCTGCTTCTTCTCCCTGTTCAGCCCTTCTCCACCGTCGACCGCCTCGCCGGTGATCTGGATCTACCCCTTCTGCTTCCACCGCAACCACTCCCCCCTCACTACTCGTCCATCTCCGACGACGGTTTCTTTTGTCCTCTATCTCTGGTTCTTGTTCGTCCCAAACATCCACTCTGGTTCCTCTTTCTCTCGGCGACGGAAGAGGAGCAGCGGGAGAGGAAGAAGAGCAGCCCGCTGGTCCTTGATGCCCATGCCTGTTTTTGTTTTTTTTTTATATATTTTATTTTTAATTAGTTGGCAAACTCGATCTGGGTTCTCTTTCCATATATTTGGGGCAATTTTATTTTCTCTTTCCATGGTGATTTGGGGCAAATGCAGCCTATGATGGCAGGATTCAATCCAAACAACGTCACAACAGATATCATCCAGCAGGTCTATTTGACTTTTTTTTTTTTTGCTCCAGTACTGTCTCAATATCAGTTCTGCTATTCTTATTGTTGTTGGATTTTCTGCATGAGTTGTTTTGATGATGGTATGCTCATTTTATGTGAGTGGTTCTTCTTTGTTTTGTTTCTAGTTTTGTATTTCGGGGTGGGCTTGGATTTTTCATGTGTTGCTTTTGAAGCAGACAGAACCATTTTAAGGGTTTTTGCTTGCTTTGAAGCTGGATATGAAATGGGTCTTTTGCAAGTCTTTATCTGGTATTTGCATATTTTGTTGATGGATGTGAAATGGATCTTAGTTGCTTTGATATGTTATGCTTGTATCCACATGGATTTTACAGGGGTTTATGGACATTTATTTATTTATTTTTCCTATATAGTGGTTTGCGACCTGTTATTTTTGGATGTTGTCATTATTTTTCTGTGCAGATTTTCATTTTATGTCTTGATGTTATTGGATTGTCGTTCTCCTGGTTACCATGTTTTTGCTTGCTTGTTATTAAGCAATTGAGCTATGTAATTTGTGGGAGCTGCTTCTACTAACATGCATAGGCATAGATTGGAAGTGATGTTAAAAAATCATCAGCATCATCATCATTCAAGCTTTGTCCAAATTATTTTTGGGTCAGCTACATTAATTCTATTTCACTATTCCATCCATGTACCAACTTACCATCTCTATTTTTTTTCCCACTGTCGCAGTTTCAACCAATTGATTCTACCAGAGTATCCTTCCAAAGAACAGCTGCAGGAGAGTTTGCTTTTGGCTATCCATGAGGCGAGCGAAGGGTTTGGTTTCGGTTGAGAATCATTGAGGTGCTAAAAGAGGCCATTTCGGTCTTAGTGTGTAGTGTGTACCCCTATGTTAGAACAGGGCTACAGCCAGGTGTTTGTATGCATCTTGGCTAGCCATATGGAGTGGTTGTTTGAACTATGAATGGCTGCGATCTCTAGCACGACATTCAGTTGTATCTTTAACTATGAATGGTTGTTTCAAATTCATACATGTTATTATAGATTAGAGAAGGGGTAAATGAATGGATTTTCCTTGTTGGTAGAGAAGAGATCTTGTTGGGTAAATGAATGGATCTTTCTTCAATTGTGAATCTTGGATGCCGAGCTTTGTATGGATTTTGGTTTCTTTGGTAATTATGGAAAACATTGCAAAATAAGTTTATCTTGTATCTGAATAGCTCTATGTTGTTGTGGTTTATTGGGGAAAATTTTATTTCTGAACAGGGCTATCTTGTATCTCAACAGGGCGCATGAGAACACTGCATGTGATTGGTCAAGATGATGGCCCTATTCACCTTGCATTGGATGTGCTTGTTCCTAAAGTTGTGTTGCAAAAGTGCGCGATTTGAAACGCTGGCAAACGTGATTGTATCGAGCCGGCAAATAGCATTTCTTAAGTTTATAATATGGACTTTGAAAGCTCCAAATTTCAAACCCAAAAATCCCTCGGTATGTGAGCAAAAAAGTGTGCCAAACAGGGGTACTCAGCTTCGTTCCTGCAGATTTTCTAAACTGAGTTGCAAAAGTGCGTGGTTTGAAACGTAGGCAAACGTGATTGTATCGTGCCGGAAAATAGCAGTTTTTAAGTTCATAATATGGACTTTGAAAGCCCCAAATGTCGTCGAAAAAATCCATCGGGACGTTCGCAAAAAAGTGTGCCAAACATGGGTACTCAGCTTCGTTCCTGCAGATTTTCTCATCCGAGTTGCAAAAGTGTGCGTTTTGAAACGCAGGCAAACGTGATTGTATCGTGCCGGAAAATAGTGGTTTTTAAGTTCATAATATAGACTTTGAAAGCCCCAAATTTTGTCCAAAAAAACGCTCGGGTCGTGGGCAAAAAAGTCTGCCAAACAGGGGTACTCAGTTTCGTTCCTGCAGATTTTCTCATCCGAGTAGCAAAAGTGTGCGGTTTGAAACACAGGGAAACGTGATTGTATCGTGCCGGCAAATAGCAGTTTTTAAGTTCATAATATGGATTTTGAAAGTCCCAAATTTCGTCCAAAAAATCCACCGGGACGTTGGCAAAAAATTGTGCCAAACAAGGGTACTCAGCTTCTTTCTTGCAGTTTTTATCAACCGAGTTGCAAAAGTGCGCGGTTTGAAACGCAGGCAAACGTTATTGTATCATGCCGGAAAATAGCAGTTTTTTAGTTCATAATATGGACTTTGAAAGCCCCAAATTTCGTCGAAAAAATCCATTGGGACGTTGACAAAAAAGTGTGCCAAACAGGGGTACTCAGATTCGTTCCTGAAGATTTTATCAACCGAGTTGCAAAAGTGCGCGGTTTGAAACACAGGCAAACGTTATTGTATCGTGCCGGAAAATAGCAGTTTTTTAGTTCATAATATGGACTTTGAAACCACCAAATTTCGTAGAAAAAATCCATCAGGACGTTGGCAAAAAAGTGTGCCAAACAAGGGTACTCAGCTTCGTTCCTGCAAATTTTATCAACCGAGTTGCAAAAGTGCGCGGTTTGAAACGCAGGTAAACGTGATTGTATCGTGCCGGAAAAGAGCAGTTTTTTAGTTCATAATATGGACTTTGAAAGCCCCAAAGTTTGTCGAAAAAATCCATTGGGACGTTGACAAAAAGGTGTGCCAAACAGGGGTACTCAGACTCGTTCCTGCAGATTTTATCAACCGAGTTGCAAAAGTGCGCGGTTTGAAACGCAGGCAAACGTGATTGTATCGTGCCGGAAAATAGCAGTTTTTTAGTTCATAATATGGACATTTTTCAAACCGCGCACTTTTGCAGCACAACTTTAGGAACAAGCACATCCAATGCAAGGTGAATAGGGCCATCATCTTCACCAATCACATGCAGTGTTCTCATGCTCCAATGCAAGGTGAACAGGGCCATCATCTTGACCAATCATATGTTATTAATGTAATTATTGTAAATCTGATCAATGTAAGTAGTGCTTCACCAGAGTACTTGCCAATCTAAGAAGTCTCCTTTTGTATTCGATGTAAAATCTTGGTATTAGATGGCATATGCGAAGGTCGGACAAAGCAAATTCACAGGTTTCAATTCTGTGTAATAAGGTTGGATGAAAGAAATATTGTGTTATTATTGTTTCATTCAGCAAACCCCTGTATTTGATATAAATTCTTCAGACTTCAAGATGGCAGTGCATATACTATGGTTTGAATCCTCATATTAGTAGGTTCAACCCTTATATGAGAAGGTTTGATGAATACAATACTGAGGTTTCAGTGTGGTCATATGCGAAGGTCCGACAAAGCAAATTCACAGGTTTCAATTCCGTGTAATAAGGTTGGATGACAGAAATACTGTGTTATTATTGTTTCATTCAGCAAACTCCTGTAGTTGATATAAAATCTTCAGACTTCAAGTTCGCAGTGCATATACTATGGTTTGAATCCTCATATGAGTAGGTTCAACCCTTATATGCGAAGGTTTTATGAATAACATACTGAGGTTCCAATGTGGTCATATGCGAAGGTCTGCCAAAGCAAATTCACAGGTTTCAATTTTGTGTAATAAGGTTGGATGAAAGAAATATTGTGTTATTATTGTTTAATTCAGCAAACCCCTGTAGTTGATAGAAAATCTTCAGACTTCAAGATGGCAGTGCATATACTATGGTTTGAATCCTCATATGAGTAGGTTCAACCCTTATATGAGAAGGTTTTATGAATCAAATACTGAGGTTTCAGTGTGGTCATATGCGAAGGTCTGACAAAGCAAATTCACAGGTTTCAATTCTGTGTAATAAGGTTGGATGAAAGAAATATTGTGTTATTATTGTTTCATTCAGCAAACTCCTGTATTTGGTAGAAAATCTTCTGACTTCAAGATCGCAGTGCAATACTATGGTTTGAATCCTCATATGAGTAGGTTCAGCCCTTATATGAGAAGGTTTTATGAATAAAATACTGAGGTTTCAGTGTGGTCATATGTGAAGGTCTGACAAAGCAAATTCAAAAGCTTCAATTCTGTGTAATAAGGTTGGATGAAAGAAATATTGTGTTATTATTGTTTCATTCACACTACACCATAAACAACAAATAGGAACGGCCCATAACCGTTCCTAACAAATATAGGAACGGTCTTAAACCGCTTCAAATACCCCTGTTCCTAACACATTGAAACGGATCAAAACCGTTCCAAATGAAATTTTTTGGAAGTGTTTAAAACCGTTCCAATATTCTTACAACCGTTCCAAATTTTAAATTTTGAAACGGTTCTTGACACTGCCAGATTTCCCTTTACCGTTCCAAATTCAAATATTTGGAATGGTTTGAAGTCCTTTTTGGACTGGTCCTAAACACTTTTGTAGTCTCTAAAACCGTTCCAAATTTAGAATTTTGATACGGTTATGAATACTTCCAAATTTTGTACAACTGTTCCAATTTTTAGTGTCCCAATTAGATAATCTATTTTAGAACGGTTTTAAACACTTTCAAATTTATCTAAAATTGTTCCAAATTCTAATTTTTGATATTGGAACAGGTTTTTACTATGTTAAATGACGGTTTAGAACCATCCCTAATTTAATTATTATCATTTTTTAAATAATTTTTTAGTAATTTTTTTTATTTGCCTAAATTCATTTTTTTAAAATCACAAAAAAAACCCATAAATGGTAGCATTCACACTTACACATTAATATCACACATCATCAGTTACTTTATTTAAAAAATCAATGTACTAGCTTGAATTTAAATGTGCAATTTACAATATTTAGAAATACATAAATATATAACACAAAATCAACCCACAACTTTCTAAGAAGGTTTATCCACTTCATTTCTAAAAGAAATAAAAACCAAAGAGTTGCCAAGTTGTCTTTTTTGGTGGAGGAAGCCCTCCAATAAATCAATCTTAGCCCTTCCTCTATCTTTACTTCCATAACCCTTTTCCTCTGTTCGTTCCTTCGTCCTATCCTTGCTTCAGTGCTTCCCAAAATGCCCCGACTTCTCCTTATCCTTGGTGTCTATCACCGTGCTGACTCCATCTTCAAAGTCAACACCCCACGCTGTTGCGAAGATGATAACTGGCACACTCATTCACAGTGACTTGGTTCCTAAGGTCAATACATGCTCTCTCCATTTTTAAAGCAGCCATGTGCCTTTCTTCTGATGTTTGATTGAGAGATTTTTTCACAGACTCCCAAGGCCATACCTTAACGGCACCACCTTCAGCCCCTGACCAAATGTCACCTTGATTTCACAAGTAAAACAAAGAATAAGATTTACAATAAAAAATCAGTAGATCATTGACAGAAAACAGACCATGGCAAGTGATTCACCTCCTAATAAATTTCGTAGTGTTAGTACAAAGTTCATCTATGGAGCTATGGTTAATAGGAAAGAAACAACATAGCAAAAGGCTCATGGACCATAGTTAACATGTAGGTGTTAGTACCAAATAGAAGAAATTATTCCATCATGTGCATCATAAGCATATAAAGTATACTGATGCACCCATTTGTGAGAGCAAGGAATGCACTCATAATTATGCTGCTACACACATGGTTCAATGAAAATGGATGGATTAAGAATAACCACTTTTTCCCTCACTTTTCTTAATCTTTAATTATTTTTTTATTTTTATAAGAAGAATGAAAAATCCTAAAATTTCCGTTACAATTTGATTCATCCTCTTGAACGATTTGCAATAGAATTTTAATTTCCAGGACAATGGATATGGGAGCTACACTCCAGACACCTAAAGACCCGCAACCTCTAAATGGTCCCAACTCCATATGTATATCTACGATTTCACTATAAAGCATGTTGCTCTAGATCACTGAAACTCGGTCATCATTGACTAATGAGACCTTTCTTTTTCAACCAACTCTTATTGACATGTCCTCTTTTGACTCTATCAAATGCACATATTTCAGAGATGCCAAGTTTCTTTGAAACTCTTCCAACTATTCTGTAACTGAGACCTGAATAAAGTGTCATGCAACCTCTAGAAGATATGTCCTTTCTCCCAAATTAGTGACAACTGGGGTCCAGATTGCCTTTGAGCAATGATTAGACTCCAATGGTAGTCAAGATAATCATAGATCCACCACCTCTATATATTCAATGTATCTAAAGAAATGTGGGATGACATGGAAAGACTAATGTAATGCTCACGTCATTTCCTTGTTTTGATTCTATCAAATAACAACTAAACCTCATACATTTTTCTTTATTAGAAAATGATATCCTCATCCTGATATTCAAGTTCCATTTAACAACAGAAGGCAAATTCTTGACAAATCAAAAGAAACAAATAAAACAGATTCAAGTAACAAGCACTACCTTTATAACATGGCAGGCAGAGTACTTCCTACTAGCATCTTTCCCATCCTTTTCAGTAAGAAGATTGCACTTTCCAGCCCCACAAGAGCAGGTTGGGTATGGAGACTCAACAATATTAGGAACCCCATTACAAGTAACTGTGTCACACCACTAGAAGAAATTGCAACTGCTGGTACCCTATAGACATTTTACAAATTATTAACATAAAACTAGAACTCAATTAATATACAGATATCTAACTACATGTAATGAAATGTGTATGACAATTCATTGAGAGTAAAAATGAAAAAATAGTCCAAATTTGAGTCTATTCAATTAAATTCAATAGCTATATATGAATTGCATCATCTTTGTCATCCTCATCCATTCATGACGATGATGCAACCGGCATGTCAGGTGACATCGTTTCATAGTCATTGATAATCACTGAGCTGCTACTTTCTAGAAATGATATGCTACATTGGCCTGACTCCTCAACTTCTGTACATGGCCCATTTTTCTTGAAAATGTGACATAATGCATAAGAATCCTGAAAAGAAAATATTGGCCTATGACTACATAAAGGTGTGGAATGGGCACTGAAATGGTTGTATGAAGGGAAGGCATGTATGGAATGAAATTGAATGTTTTGAATTTCGCTAAAATGCTGTGAGTGTTGAGTGAGTTGAGTAGAGCGCCTCCATTTCCTACAAATAAGAGTCACAAGTTTTCCAACCTTGATTGGATTAATCTGCAGCCTCAAATGATGCAGAATGTTGCAACTACTTGTATGAAGACAGTTATTACAAATAAATCAACTCCTCTGCCTCACTCTCCTACAATAGATACATGCATAAAACTGTGTGGTTTTTTTTTTTTGGATGATAAGTCATTTTTTACTGAAATCAATGTGTAGAACAACTTCTACTCTTCTTTTTTTTTTTTTTTTTTTCCTTCTTTGTCTTCAATTAATGAAAACCTATGAAATTTGTGATTGCAAGTTGGTTTGAGGCAGAAATCAGGGACAATTACATAGGTAGAATGAAATGTTTGTTTTCGTGCAGTTTGGATGGACTGGTTATTTACTATCTTATTGAGGAGATTTCTGTGGAAGAAACTTTCTTTGTGTGTTCTTTTCTGTTTGGGCTCACTTGTTTGGTGTTTTCCTCTCAAATCAGCATCTTCTTTGGATTTTATTCGTCGGATTGGTTTGATCTTGACTCTATTGTGGAAATGAAGAATATTTCAGTGTGATTTTAGTACTTTTGTCATTGATTTATTTGGGTTCTGTTGAGTTATGTTGTGTTGTTTGGTTTGTGGATTGGATCAGATTTCAACAGATCTTTTGAAACTGTTTTATTTGGCAATGTTTGCACAGTAGGATATTATGATATGTATAAGTAATGTATTTGATTGAATTGGCTATCCCAATTGAAAAGCTTTGATGAAATTATCATATAAGAAAGACACGGCTAAAGGCCGTTTCAAACTTCCGTTTCTGATTTCAATTTTTGGTGTAGTGTTGTCTTTAGAAATTGAGGAAGAAATCAGCCCATATGTTAGGAAGTGTGCCATGTCTCAATGTGTCCACAGTGCGAAGTAGAGAAATGGTTCAATGAACCCATATTTTCTTTTCAACTGATGAGGCCCATTTGAAGGGTGACGCGCAAAATCTTCTTAGATCAAGACATCCAAACAACCCAATTTTTAACCTTTCCATTTCTTCTTAAACGTTGATTCATCAGCCAAAGATTTGATGGACAGGATTAACTATTTAAATTTTTTTTTTAAACAGTCCATCCTAAAAGATATTCAAGATAACCACTTCTATGATACACCCCCACTAAGCCAAAAAACCAACTTGTACAACATGTGTGCATCCAGCAACTCAAAACTGCTTGGTCTATTCTGAAATCAAAATAACTTATAAAAAAATGATTTACTTAGCTGAACATGAAGATGCCTCAAATTCAGGAATAAGTTTCTGAGCTTCTGCGTTTGTCTTCAAGAGATTAAACCATGGTCCAATGCGAGGGCTAGGAGGTCCTGCCCATTCAGACTTTCCACCTTGAGGCGGTATATCAGTTTCGCGCAAATGAGGTACACCTAAAGAACATAATGCATAAGAACCATAAGGGCAATGAATCAGAAGAACCAAATTTTAAATTTTGTTTTGTTAACCATAGTCAACTAATTATTACCAGTACATAGAGAAACAAAAACCGAAAAAATTACATCAATGGTTACATTACATACCAATTGGGTGAAATGTGAGTGCAGGGAGGTTTGTCCCCTTTTTTCCCTACTTTTACAGAAGCCATAGCTTTCTTTTATTGTTCTTTTGGAAATGCATAAGGAGAGATTTGATAGATGTGCAAAAAGGAACAGAATCTTCACCAGTTAGAAAGACCAAAGCTAACTACAATGAACACAAAGTGTGGGTCTGGTCGGACAAAGCAAATTCACAGGTTTCAATTCCGTGTAATAAGGTTGGATGACAGAAATACTGTGTTATTATTGTCTCATTCAGCAAACCATCATAGTTGATATAAAATCTTCAGACTTCAAGATGGCAGTGCATATACTATGGTTTGAATCCTCATATGAGTAGGTTCAACCCTTTTATGCGAAGGTTTTATGAATAAAATACTGAGGTTCCAAAATCTTCAGACTTAAAAAACCTCAGTGCATATACCATGGTTAGAATCTGTATATGAGTAGGTTCAACCCTTATATGAGCAGGTTTTATGAATAAAATACTGAGGTTTCAAACCAGGTCATATGTGAAGGTCTGACAAAGCCAATTCACAAGCTTCATTCATGTGTAATAAGGTAGGATGAAAGAAATATTGTGTTGTTATTGTCTCGTTCAGGCAAACCCCTGTATTTGATATAAATTCTTCTGTCTTCAATATCGCAGTGCATATACTATGGTTTGAATCCTCATATGAGTAGGTTCAACCCTTATATGCGAAGGTTTTATGAATAAACTACTGAGGTTTCAGTGGGGTCACAACTGATGGTCTGACAAAGCAAATTCACAACAAATTCACAGGTTTCAATTCTGTGTTTCAATGTTGGATGAGATAAATAATGTGTTATTATCGTTTCATTCAGCAAATCCCTGTATTTGATAGAAAATCTTCCGACTTCAAGATCGCAGTGCATATAGTATGGTTTGAACCTTCATATGAGTAGGTTCAACCCTTATATGAGAAGGTTTTATGAATAATATACTGAGGTTTCAGTGTTGTCATATGCGAAGGTCCGACAAAGCAAATTCACAGGTTTCAATTCCGTGTAATAAGGTTGGATGACAGAAATACTGTGTTATTATTGTCTCATTCAGCAAACCATCATAGTTGATATAAAATCTTCAGACTTCAAGATGGCAGTGCATATACTATGGTTTGAATCCTCATATGAGTAGGTTCAACCCTTATATGCGAAGGTTTTATGAATAAAATACTGAGGTTACAGTGTGGTCATAACATGGACTTCGAAAAATAGTACTGTATCGTGCCGGAAAATAGATTTTTTTAAGTTCATAACATGGACTTTGAAAGCCCCAATTTTCGTCGAAACAATCCCTCGGGATGTGGGCAAAAAAGTATGCCAGACAGGGGTACTCAACATCGTTCCTGCAGATTTTCTCATCCGAGTTGCAAAAGCGTGCGGTTTGAAAAGAACGCAAACGTGATTGTACTGTGCCGGATAATATAATTTATCAATTTCATAATATGCAATTTTCAAGCCCCAAATTTCGTGGAAAAAATCCCTCGGGACATGGGCAAAAAAGTGTGCCAAACAGGGGGTACTCGGCTTCATTCCTGCGGATTCTCTCATCCGAGTTGCAAAATTGTGCGGTTTGAAACGGGATTAAACGTGATTGTAATTAAGTGAAAATGAGTAGATTTTAGTTTCATAATATGTTCGTGGCAATCCCCAAATCTCAGTGAAAAAAAAACGTCGGGAAGTGAGCTCAAGATTGTCATAAACAAAGGTACTCAGCTTGGTCCCTCCAGATTTTCGTAACCGAGTTGCAAAAGTGCGCGGTTTGAAACACTGGCAAACGTGATTGTAATTAAGTGAAAATTAGTACATTTTAGGTTCTTAATCTGGTCTTGGCAATCCCCAAATCTCAATGAAAAAATACCTCAGGAAGTGGGCTAAGATGTGTCCTAAACATGTGTACTCAGCTTGGTTCCTACAGATTCAAACAACCGGGTTGCAAGAGTGCGTTGTTTAAAATCGCGAGCAAACGTGATTATAATTAAGTGAAGATTAGCAGATTTTAAGTTCATAATAAATTGATAGCCTGTTTACAACTTCATTTTCATAGGTCTACACCCTGTTCAATTGATTACATCCCAAAAAAAAATCACAACTTTCACTCAAAATCCAAAAAATCCAAACAGAAGGAGCCCAAAAAGTTGGACAGAAATCAATCCCATCAATACCAATAGAGACCAATTTCTATTTCATTTTTTCAATTTCTACAAATACAACCGACCAATGTATGCAAATCAAAATACATAAAGAATTCTTTTTTAGAAGTGTAAAATTCTTTGTAAGAATTTTCATAGGTGTAAAATTGTACTTTACGAATTAAATTCGAAAAGTCCATAGTTGTAATTCAATAAATGCTACATGGACCCGCCTTCTGTCCCCGAATTTGACCGATGCCCAGCTGGAAAAGAAATATGACTCCTGTTGGACATTCTATCAGTGTTCGAGAACCATTCTTGTCTTGTCGGACACTTAATTCCAGTTGAGGCGGCTGTTCCTGCTCTAATAGATTTTCATAAATTAACGGGACTTTCTAAAAAGTACAACGGACCCATGCCTTACGTTTACACCCACCTTATGGCTAGAACCTTGATCTGCCCTGAACATTTGGTGGCATGTGATTGTGACCACCTTATATCTACCTCCATCTATCCTCTCTTGACCACGACCAACCTTAATAATCTCAACCCTGCCGGTCTGCACCTCCTTCACTTTATCTTGTTACTACTTACCATCACACTCCATAAATCATGTGGAATATAACCCAATGCCATGCAACGTCCCATCCCCCAAGCCGTAATAGGTTAACACAACCAATCACAACATTTACATGCCAATTTGGTGAACAATGATACACCCATCCTATGACAGTATGATTATTGACAAATAAATTTTTATACACATACAATCATCACTGTACATTAATTAATTATAATAATTGTTAATTAGAAAAAAAAAAAAAAAAAACCTCCACTTTAGGCAAATTATTGCCAAGTTTTTTTTTAAAAAAGCAGATTTTGTGTGTGTAACTATTTTAATGATTGTAAGTGAAACATATAATTATATTATATAGCTTTTTGATATTGTGAATTATGCAGGCATTCAAGTTGGACTCAACCCATTATGATGCCCATCCACTTCTTGACTAGCTTTGTATGTGGATTTTAAATTTTAAAACCTTATATTCAAACTCCATATTAAATCTAAAAACACTGGATATAACTACTAAATCCTAATACACAAAATCTTCTCAACTCAAAAGCTGGAATATTTAAAATAAATTAATCAACATATTAACACATGTACATCCTAATCTTTCAAGACAATGGTTCCAGAACGGAAACCAAAACCATATACTGCAGAAACACATAATTTGCTCACATATGGGTAGCCCATGCAACGCACAATCATGCTGAATGAACCCATTGAGCACAAAGGAAGGCATCAGGTAACCATCTGTCAGTAACGTAGACGTAGTGATTTATATACGGTATTTTGATAGCGAATGCAAAGGGTTTGATACGACGGTGGTGGGAAGTAGTCGAAGTGGCAAATACATAAAGCTTTGTGCAGCACTAAAAACGTATAATATCACAATTGAACTTCGATGCAATTAAGAGACCCATGTGGCATGGGTATCCAATTTCAATCGATGCTCCTCTATCTAATGCAAAAAAGTTCAAGTACTAGTAAACACGAGTCCACTGGTCATCACCTATAAAATATGTAATATACGTATTCCTGATGTGTGTAAATCTTCATTAAGTTGTACCAGTAGTTTCTCATGCCATCTCGTGAAGACCAAGACAAATACTAGCTATCGCCCGCTCGCAAATCTCCATCAGGTTTAATATCTATACATGCATAATGTAAGGATGCAGTATAGGTGGAAACTGACGAACATAGGCTTGTACAGAGTAGTTGTAAATAGAGGAGCAACTGTGTCTCGCTGGTTCCTGAAACTGGAAAATATCTAGCTCAACAACTCAAATGTAATCTGTATTTAGCACGAGTTGATATGTCTTCCATGTCCCTTCGAGTCAGGGCCTCCAAACGTATAACTGTTTCTGCCTGGTTCCCAAGAATGAAGGGAATCAGACTCAAACAAACACTAATGCAGACGGATTAACGCGAGTATTTGTTGTAAACTTTTTTTCTTTCGAGGAGGGGCGTCCACGAGTGTTTTTTCTTAACAGCAGGTTCACGAATTAAAGTTGTTGATGGTGTGGTTATCTCCCCTCAACTTCCTTAAAAGACTGAATTTACCATGCCTTGTTTTGCGCTTAAACTGTTCCGTGAACACTTGTAGCTCGACGTCACAATCGATGTCATCGTCTTGAAGAGGACGCACACTGTGATAAGTCAAGTTTTCTCCAAAATTTATCTTGAAATCAATTGGTATGGGACGAACATCGTTTCAAAATATATTGCTTGCTCGTGCGCACATGGCAGTCCGTAGTTATATGAAGTCGACATCAACATTTTGTAGGAAACTTCTCCGACATCCTTAGACCGCTCAAATTCCTTCAAATAAGATACAATGCACGGCTTGAAACGAAACCCACATAATTCCTAGAAGTGCGGTATATTGAATCGATGTTGG
>QPKB01000008.1:28828581-28918271 GCA_003546025.1 Camphora micrantha | reverse complement strand
AATATTGGCCTATGACTACATAAAGGTGTGGAATGGGCATTGAAATGGTTGTATGAAGGAAAGGCATGTATGGAATGAAATTGAATGTTTTGAATTTCGCTAAAATGCTGTGAGTGTTGAGTGAGTTGAGTAGAGCGCCTCCATTTCCTACAAATAAGAGTCACAAGTTTTCCCACCTTGATTGGATTAATCTGCAGCCTCAAATGATGCAGAATGTTGCAACTACTTGTATGAAGACAGTTATTACAAATAAATCAACTCCTCTGCCTCACTCTCCTACAATAGATACATGCATAAAACTGTGTGTGTGTTTTTTTTTTTGGATGATAAGTCATTTTTTACTGAAATCAATGTGTAGAACAACTTCTACTCTTCTTTTTTTTTTTTTTTTTTTCCTTCTTTGTCTTCAATTAATGAAAACCTATGAAATTTGTGATTGCAAGTTGGTTTGAGGCAGAAATCAGGGACAATTACATAGGTAGAATGAAATGTTTGTTTTAGTGCAGTTTGGATGGACTGGTTATTTACTATCTTATTGAGGAGATTTCTGTGGAAGAAACTTTCTTTGTGTGTTCTTTTCTGTTTGGGCTCACTTGTTTGGTGTTTTCCTCTCAAATCAGCATCTTCTTTGGATTTTATTCGTCGGATTGGTTTGATCTTGACTGTATTGTGTAAATGAAGAATATTTCAGTGTGATTTTAGTACTTTTGTCATTGATTTATTTGGGTTCTGTTGAGTTATGTTGTGTTGTTTGGTTTGTGGATTGGATCAGATTTCAACAGATCTTTTGAAACTGTTTTATTTGGCAATGTTTGCACAGTAGGATATTATGATATGTATAAGTAATGTATTTGATTGAATTGGCTATCCCAATTGAAAAGCTTTGATGAAATTATCATATAAGAAAGACACGGCTAAAGGCCGTTTCAAACTTCCGTTTCTGATTTCAATTTTTGGTGTAGTGTTGTCTTTAGAAATTGAGGAAGAAATCAGCCCATATGTTAGGAAGTGTGCCATGTCTCAATGTGTCCACAGTGCGAAGTAGAGAAATGGTTCAATGAACCCATATTTTCTTTTCAACTGATGAGGCCCATTTGAAGGGTGACGCGCAAAATCTTCTTAGATCAAGACATCCAAACAACCCAATTTTTAACCTTTCCATTTCTTCTTAAACGTTGATTCATCAGCCAAAGATTTGATGGACAGGATTAACTATTTAAATTTTTTTTTTAAACAGTCCATCCTAAAAGATATTCAAGATAACCACTTCTATGATACACCCCCACTAAGCCAAAAAACCAACTTGTACAACATGTGTGCATCCAGCAACTCAAAACTGCTTGGTCTATTCTGAAATCAAAATAACTTATAAAAAAATGATTTACTTAGCTGAACATGAAGATGCCTCAAATTCAGGAATAAGTTTCTGAGCTTCTGCGTTTGTCTTCAAGAGATTAAACCATGGTCCAATGCGAGGGCTAGGAGGTCCTGCCCATTCAGACTTTCCACCTTGAGGCGGTATATCAGTTTCGCGCAAATGAGGTACACCTGAAGAACATAATGCATAAGAACCATAAGGGCAATGAATCAGAAGAACCAAATTTTAAAATTTGTTTTGTTAACCATAGTCAACTAATTATTACCAGTACATAGAGAAACAAAAACCGAAAAAATTACATCAATGGTTACATTACATACCAATTGGGGTGAAATGTGAGTGCAGGGAGGTTTGTCCCCTTTTTTTCCCTACTTTTTACAGAAGCCATAGCTTTCTTTTATTGTTCTTTTGGAAATGCATAAGGAGAGATTTGATAGATGTGCAAAAAGGAACAGAATCTTCACCAGTTAGAAAGACCAAAGCTAACTACAATGAACACAAAGTGTGGGTCTGGTCGGACAAAGCAAATTCACAGGTTTCAATTCCGTGTAATAAGGTTGGATGACAGAAATACTGTGTTATTATTGTCTCATTCAGCAAACCATCATAGTTGATATAAAATCTTCAGACTTCAAGATGGCAGTGCATATACTATGGTTTGAATCCTCATATGAGTAGGTTCAACCCTTTTATGCGAAGGTTTTATGAATAAAATACTGAGGTTCCAAAATCTTCAGACTTAAAAAACCTCAGTGCATATACCATGGTTAGAATCTGTATATGAGTAGGTTCAACCCTTATATGAGCAGGTTTTATGAATAAAATACTGAGGTTTCAAACCAGGTCATATGTGAAGGTCTGACAAAGCCAATTCACAAGCTTCATTCATGTGTAATAAGGTAGGATGAAAGAAATATTGTGTTGTTATTGTCTCATTCAGGCAAACCCCTGTATTTGATATAAATTCTTCGGTCTTCAATATCGCAGTGCATATACTATGGTTTGAATCCTCATATGAGTAGGTTCAACCCTTATATGCGAAGGTTTTATGAATAAACTACTGAGGTTTCAGTGGGGTCACAACTGATGGTCTGACAAAGCAAATTCACAACAAATTCACAGGTTTCAATTCTGTGTTTCAATGTTGGATGAGATAAATAATGTGTTATTATCGTTTCATTCAGCAAATCCTTGTATTTGATAGAAAATCTTCAGACTTCAAGATCGCAGTGCATATAGTATGGTTTGAACCTTCATATGAGTAGGTTCAACCCTTATATGAGAAGGTTTTATGAATAATATACTGAGGTTTCAGTGTTGTCATATGCGAAGGTCCGACAAAGCAAATTCACAGGTTTCAATTCCGTGTAATAAGGTTGGATGACAGAAATACTGTGTTATTATTGTCTCATTCAGCAAACCATCATAGTTGATATAAAATCTTCAGACTTCAAGATGGCAGTGCATATACTATGGTTTGAATCCTCATATGAGTAGGTTCAACCCTTATATGCGAAGGTTTTATGAATAAAATACTGAGGTTGCAGTGTGGTCATAACATGGACTTCGAAAAATAGTACTGTATCGTGCCGGAAAATAGGATTTTTTAAGTTCATAACATGGACTTTGAAAGCCCCAATTTTCGTCGAAACAATCCCTCGGGATGTGGGCAAAAAAGTATGCCAAACAGGGGTACTCAACATCGTTCCTGCAGATTTTCTCATCCGAGTTGCAAAAGCGTGCGGTTTGAAAAGAACGCAAACGTGATTGTACTGTGCCGGATAATATAATTTATCAATTTCATAATATGCAATTTTCAAGCCCCAAATTTCGTGGAAAAAATCCCTCGGGACATGGGCAAAAAAGTGTGCCAAACAGGGGTACTCGGCTTCATTCCTGCGGATTCTCTCATCCGAGTTGCAAAATTGCGCGGTTTGAAACGGGATTAAACGTGATTGTAATTAAGTGAAAATGAGCAGATTTTAGTTTCATAATATGTTCGTGGCAATCCCCAAATCTCAGTGAAAAAAAACGTCGGGAAGTGAGCTCAAGATTGTCATAAACAAAGGTACTCAGCTTGGTCCCTCCAGATTTTCGTAACCGAGTTGCAAAAGTGCGCGGTTTGAAACACTGGCAAACGTGATTGTAATTAAGTGAAAATTAGTACATTTTAGGTTCTTAATCTGGTCTTGGCAATCCCCAAATCTCAATGAAAAAATACCTCAGGAAGTGGGCTAAGATGTGTCCTAAACAGGTGTACTCAGCTTAGTTCCTATAGATTCAAACAACCGGGTTGCAAGAGTGCGTTGTTTAAAATCGCGGGCAAACGTGTTTATAATTAAGTGAAGATTAGCAGATTTTAAGTTCATAATAAATTGACAGCCTGTTTACAACTTCATTTTCATAGGTCTACACCCTGTTCAATTGATTACATCCCAAAAAAATATCACAACTTTCACTCAAAATCCAAAAAATCCAAACATAAGGAGCCCAAAAAGTTGGACAGAAATCAATCCCATCAATACCAACAGAGACCAATTTCTATTTCATTTTTTCAATTTCTACAAATACAACCGACCAATGTATGCAAATCAAAATACATAAAGAATTCTTTTTTAGAAGTGTAAAATTCTTTGTAAGAATTTTCATAGGTGTAAAATTGTACTTTACGAATAAATTCGAAAAGTCCATATTTTGTATTTTGATGGGATGAAAGAAATGGAGTTGATTTGCAAACATTGGTCAGTTGTAAAAAAAATAAATTTCTGAATGTATCTTTTACATAAAACAATATTGTAATACAAATATCAAGATATAAAATAACCCACCCACAGGACCCCTCTCTACTTTTTCACTCTCCCGCCAGAAAAACCCTCTCCCAGCGTCGTCTCTCACTCTGTCTCTCTCTCTCTCGCGACCTTCCATCGAAGCTCTCTCTCTCTCGCGAACCTCTCTGCCGATCAGCTGTAGTCCCTCTGTCTCTCTCGCGCGACCCTCGCTCCCCATCAGCAGCTCTCTCTCCGTCATCCATCGATCGACCGTGCAAGAGGCATCGAAAGCTCTCATCTTTATACCCATTTTCAGGTAAAATGAACAACATCATGGAAAACAAGAGTGGGAACTAAGAATCCCTTTCATGGTTTCCACTTTTCTTTTGAAGGAATTTTTTTTTGCGGATCAAGCGGTGCGTTTGGATGTTCGATGATTCAATCTGCCATTTTGGGGGACAAAATCCCTACTTTCGTTTTGTATGTTTATAGTGGGGAAGATTTTCTTTTCCTTTGGATCTCTCTCTTAGACTGGCCCAGCAGATCGAATCTTTCCATCAATTCTGGCGGGCGATGACGATCTGAGCTCTTCAATGGTGTTGGAGAAAAACCCACCTGTGGGTTTCTTCGTTTGGTCACTTATGTCTTTGGCTTTGTTGGTAGGCTTTTGGGCTCCTTCTCAGTTGCTTCTTCCTTCATGTCCTCTTTTCTTTGGAGGGGGGGTCGACCACTGTACATTGCAATGGCTGGGATTGGGTTATTGGTTTCTGAATTTACTAAATCAGTGCTGGGTCGTCGAAGATATATGTTAGATAATGTGGGTTTAAGGTGAATGTGGGTTTAAGGTTTTTTTTTTTTTTTTTTTTTTTTTTTTTTTTTTATGGTTTGGTTAATGGGTAAAAGCTAGAAAAAAAAATAATTTTGTGGTTTTTTGAGAGATTTGGATTATTATTATTATCAAACATTATTATTAGTATTACTATGTTTATGTTGTCTTTCATTTATTTTGAGGGTCCTCATATGATTTGTATTTGTTGATTTGGAATCCTAATCATGTTATTGCAATCCTAATTTTTGGTATTCATTGATTTGAATGTTTGATGATTAGGTCTCTATTTGCATGTATGTTTTTAATTTGGTTACTTTTTTATGGTATCATTTGAATCACATCATCTGCTGATTTTTATTAGGATCTCGATAGCTTTCCATCTTTTCCTTTTGTTTGCTCTATAGATGATGACGACTTCAGTTATTTGGGACTAAATGCTTCCAAACAATATACAAAAAAGGGCAAGGGGAAAAAAAAGAAACTAACTTTGGGTTTTGTTATATAGCTACTTTATTCACTGAATCTGATTGTTGTCCATTTCATACATTTTACTGTCTTGGTATATAGCTAAACTGAATAAAATTACCACAGAAAACTGTTCTTGTTACAGTTATCGGTAGAGGAATCTGTGATATGAGGATTCTGGTTTGACATGAAGTAGAAAGGATGAACCCAGTTGTGAATATATCTTACAAATATTGATTTGTTAAGTACCATCTTCATTTTTTAAATTTATTTCATATAAACTCTGTTAGCTCCAAGGATGTTTGAAATTCTGAATTCATACTTTGGCACATATATAGACAAGAAATTCTTATGTTTGAACCGTTTTATTGGATTTATGTTAACTTGATATGTTAATGTGAGAGCGACTTGAAAGTTCGAAACAATTGAAATTCAAATGTCAGTTGAAGGATCAATTGAAACTTAAGTTTTGGGGTGCCGGTTTCATGTTCTCTTGTTTGATTTTTTTGTAAGACCGGGTTTTGATTTTTGTTTTTTTTTTTTTCTTATTCAATTCCAGTTGGGTCGTTTTGGTTCGTACAGATTGGGTTGGCTGCTGAAGTTTCCTTTTATTTAATATCGGAGGGAGAGAGTATAGACTGACTAATGGTAATCATTGAACATGACTTCAATTCATTAGTGTCTTCTCATTTGAATTTCGTGTTTATTTTAATTTTCTTTTGTTGTAATTATTTACAGGCCAACCAAAATACAAGGGAACTTGCAAAATTTGATACTAAATGCTGCCCTTCAAGGTTTAAGAAGTTCATCGATGATTTAAAGTTAGAAGATGTACATATTAAAGCGATAGGAGAAACACCTTTTAAACAGTTTACAGAGATGCCCACGAACTTGAAATGTCAGCGTACCTTTTTATCAATGATAATAACTAGGTGGGATAATGAGAAGAGTGCATTTCAACTTGGAGGAAAGCTCCTTCCAATTCTACCTCAGGATGTCGCGCTAATAATGGGGCTGAATATGAATGGAGAAAGAATACAGTTAGGGACAAGCGGTTTGAAAGAAGAATGTGAATTTTTGGATAAATATCTTGAAAAGAAGTATATAGGAACGGAAACATTAGAGCAGCATTTGAAAGCAGTCTCGGAGAAGATTGCATCTAACAATAAGAAGTCGTTGGATAAGAAGCTGATGGATTTGATTGCTGATTTCAAGAAGCTGTACATGTTGTATGTTTGTAGTATCCTTCTTTTTCCAAAATCATGTCGGTCATTTCCATTCAATATCATATTCATGGTTGATAAGTTGGAAAAAGTTAATGATTATACATGGGCTATTGCTGTACATGAGTTCTTGATTGAAAGCATACGCCAAAGCTCGAGGAAGAATACTGGATTTATAAATGGATGTGTTATGCTCTTGGAAGTAAGTATTTATCCTTTTTTTTTTATTTTAATTGTGGTTTCTATAATTGTTACAATACAATAGAACTTGTGACTTTCATCTTTACTTACATTCTTATACCTTTTCTTACAGCCTTGGTTTTATGAACATGTGAACCGATATGAGCCTATTCGCATCAATGCTTATCCACGTTATATGCGATGGGCTAAGAGTTCGAAATACATGCAAAGCAAGTCTTTTAAAGCTATACTGGACAATCTTAGCTATACCGAGGTATGTATACGTCCACTTTTCTCTATGATATACTTCTTGTAGTACTTTACGATATTGACTACAAAAAATGAAACAAAAACTCTATTTTTTAGGTCATTGAGGAAATCACTCCAACTCAAGAAGAAATTACCCTGTTATCTACCCCAAAGGTGTCTCAGGTATTTTTAACTTATTTTTATTCTTTAATTTAAAGTACTTGGTCATGGTTGTATGGTTGCATCCTTCCTGTGACTTATACTTGTTTTAATTATGGGTTACAGGAGACAACGGCGATGGCTGACTTCATAGTCAGGAGAATGGAAGAACGCATGCCGGATATCATTGTAATTTTAACCATCCATATTTGTTTTCAAGTGGAAAGTGCTATTCAAAATCTTTAATATTAACTTCATGTTTTAAATCTATTTTTCTCCAACTATTTGAAACTTACATAGGGCGATCGTGAGAACTATAGAATGAAGATTAAGGATTTGGAGCAAAGAATTACCATATTGGAGGAGGAGAATGAACGATTAAAGAGTGAAAATATGGAGTTGCGAAATCAAGGGATCTCGGTGCCTCACTCGCCCGTGGATATTGTAGATGATTCACTCCGTCGTATGGATCATCCTTCTTCTCCAAATCCGTCAATGTCTGGTTGTGTTGAGACATCAAGAGCCGCCGAGCATATTTCAAAGAAAAATGGGGGTAGAGTTCGGAAGCCATCACACATGTTAAGGACCCCATACGATGCATGCACAAAAGCAACACAGCTTAGAAGGAAGAATAAAGGAATTTGCCACAAGAGGGAGAGATTGGTTGCGGATGAAAGCCAATCAAAGATTGACATATCGGAAGAAGAGGAGGACGCAGTTGCAAGTTTTGAAGCTAAAGTTGGAAAAGAGTATGAACCATTATAAACCTACTCACTCTTTACACCATAGTACTGACACCAGATAATCATTATTTATATTTATTAATTACTAAATAATAAGTTCTCTTTCTTTAGTGCCGAGGAGGTGGGCAAGCTAAAAATATGGCGTTCAGAAATTCAGAATTTATTGGATGAAGAAGGTTGGATATCCGATAAGGTTGGTAGTTAATTTCACGTCTTATTATAAGCATTCAATAGTGTATACAATTTGGAACCTTGACAACTAACATTGAACATGCTATCTTGACTTCTAGATTATTGACAGCTATGCTAAGTTGATCAGTGGGAGAAAGCCAACGGGGGGGTTGAATTCATTGAAGTGTTACTTCTTCACTTCGTGGTTTAATGTAATTATTCTTCCTAATATTTGTAGTGATTTTTTATTTTTGAATATTAGTGCTAACATGTAGCTTACTAACTCCCAGACAGCATTACATTCCAACAACGAAGAGTCAATTAAAAAGCATTTAAAAGTGAAGAATTTGAAGTCCATCCTAACCTCGTGGGACAGAATATTCATCCCAATGAATTGGGCTTCAAAACACTGGCTTCTCCTTGTACTTGATTCAAACAAGAAATTGTTTTGTATATACAACTCTTTGAAGTCCTGTGGTGACGTTGCATACGTGAATGAAACGGTGAGTACCCATAATTTTACTATATGCTCCTGTGAAATGTTTGAAATACACAATGTACGTGTATATATAACTTAGCTGTTATATTTCCTTTATGCAGGTATCCGTCTTAAAAGAACTATTTAAACGAAGGAAAATTCATAAATGGGATAAGGCTGATATTCATTTCGTTGATGACTGCCCTCAACAGGACAATGGGTATGTATCTCTATTAGCGGCTCGTATGAGAATTACAGTATCTATTCTAATTGGTATAACAATCCATCTTATATCACTATTTTAACAGTTATGATTGTGGCGTCTACGTGATGAAATTTATGGATTGTCTATCGCGTGGTGATACATTTGATTTTCAGCCGGTAAATACGCTGATTTTTTTAGAGATGATTTACTTATACTTTGAATGAATCTTATTGTCCTAATTTTGTTGTCTGTTTCTTTCATTCCTTCTTATTTTCTTACTTTTTTCTTTGTTCTTGGAATAGGATGAAATCCGGGATTATAGAAAAAAAATAGCGGCACATTTATTACTTGGTCGAATACCGAATGACAAACATGAGGACTCATAGGCTGACCTGGCAGAGTTTCTTATGGAAATGGTATTAACAAAAACTATCGTCTTATCAATATGTCTTCTTTATAGTTTTGGTGATCAAATTAATACTCTCTTACAATTTTATTGTCCGGTGATTTCTTTTTTTGTTTTCTAACATTGATCTCATCGCAATTGCAGGTGGAGTACATAAATTCTTGTATAGAAATGTGTGTTGATGTGAGGGAGTTCAAGAGATTCTGAAACTCCTTAAATGTACTTATTTGGGGATTTCAGAACTTCAGTCGTTCAACCTTTTTTTTTGTATTGAATACAACCTAGGCTGACTTGAGAATTTTGTATATCAAGTAGCCACACTCCTGGCTCACTTAAAATGGAGATATTGTAATTTTATTGAATTATATTAGTTGAATGTAACGAGAAACTTGTAGTTTTTGTGAGTGTCAAAATTAAATTCAATAAGAGAAAGTGGATTTACTAATTGATAATGGATTTTGGTAACGGGTGTTAATTGATTGTCACTTTATAATTGTTAAGTGCAGACCATTACGATCTAATAACACTATTTCTTTATCGAATACAGGAAGTCTCCTAGCTAATGAGGCATCGAAACATCAGAATTTCATTAAGACAGAACTTCTCACATTATAATATGATTAAACCATTGTATACAATGCCATAAGCTGAGACTACAACCATAATATTTCATTCAACCAACCTTAGTACACAGAAGTCAAACCTGTGAATATTTTTTGTCATACCTACGAATCCATCTAATAACTAGGTTTTATATCGAATAAAGATACACTGAAACCTCAGTATTTTATTCATTCAACCCACTCAAACTGTGTTCAACCTCAGTATATAACGACTCAAACCTGTGAATATGCCCTGCCATATTAAGTAAAGATTTTATATCGAATACAGGGGTCATGGGACACTTCAACCTCAGTATTTTTTGCATATATCCTTAGTATACAATTTTAAAACCTTGCAATTATTTTTTGTCGGACCTTCGCATGAGCCCCAAGGTTTTATATCGAATACAGGTTCGTCTCGTCTAACGAAACAGTGAAACCACAGTATATCATTCAACCAACCTCAGTACACATAGTTGAAACCTGTGAATATGTTGTGTGAGACCTCCGCATGCAAGATAATAAATAGATTTACGTGGTGGCCTTTGCCTAACGACCACATTAAAACCTCAGTATCTTATTCATAAAACCTTCGTAATGTGGGTTGAACCTTAGCATGTAAGGATTCAAACCATAGTATTGGACCACGCTGAAAGAAACACTTCAACCTCAGTATTGATTGCATATATCCTTAGCATATAGTTTTAAAACCTATGAATATTCTTTGTCGGACCTTCGCATAGCTGTAAAGTCTTTATTTTAGGTTGGCTAATTCGTTAGGTATTGGACAAAACCGGGATTCTTCAATCTTGTATTTTTTCTTAGAAAAGGACTGCCAATCTTTTGAAGAAACTCGTTTCAAGAAGAAGCGCTCAACTATCAAAACTACAAAAGGTCGCTCGAGCGAACCTATATTCGCTCGAGCGAACCCAATCAGATAAAACTTCGCTCGACCCAAATTTTTGTCCGCTCGAGCCATCAATTCTCTGGATCGCAATTCTGGAGACAGAATATAACCGCTCGAGCGACCCCAATGTCCGCTCGAGCGAACCCCTCACAGATCTCAGTCCGCTCGACCCAAGGAATATCTGTGCTGATCGATTTCAAACAGAGAGCGGTTCGCTCGAGCGAACCACATGTCCGCTCGAGCGAACCCACTCAGAGAATACTTCGCTCGACCAAAATTTCAGTCCGCTCGAGCCATCAATTCTCTGGATCGCAATTCTGGAGACAGAACATAGTCCGCTCGAGCGAACCCAATGTCCGCTCGAGCGAACCCATCACAGATCTCAGTCCGCTCGACCCAAGGAATATCTGTGCTGATCGATTTCAAACAGAGAGCGGGTCGCTCGAGCGAACCACATGTCCGCTCGAGCGAACCCACCCAGAGAAGTCTTCGCTCGACCAAAATTTCAGTCCGCTCGAGCCATCAATTCTCTAGATCGCAGCTCGGAGACAGAACATAGTCCGCTCGAGCGACCCCAATTCCGCTCGAGCGAACCCATCACAGATCAGTTCGCTCGACCCAAGGAATATGTGTGCTGAATTTTTCAAACAAAGAGCGGTCGCTCGAGCGAACCACATGTCCGCTCGAGCGAACCAACCCAGAGAAGTCTTCGCTCGACCAAATTTCAGCCGCTCGAGCCATCACTTCTATGGATCGCAATGCGGAGACAGAACATAGTCCGCTCGAGCGAACCCATCACAGATCTCAGTCCGCTCGACCCAAGGAATATCTGTGCTGATCGATTTCAAACAGAGAGCGGGTCGCTCGAGCGAACCACATGTCCGCTCGAGCGAACCTGACAGTTATATCAGTGCGTTTCTTTTCTCGTTTTCATTTCGCCTCTCTTCCTCCTCTGCCCTATTTTCTTTCCGCCCCTCTTCTTGCTGCGGTGCGTCAGGGCTTACTTCACCTTCCAGGTATTTTCTTTTATGAAATTCTTTCTTTTCATCATCATCTCCTTCCATCCTTTATAGGTCATCCATTTTTATTTTCGTTTCTCATTATCCTCATATGTGATTTTCTCGATTTTTTTTTCCTCTCTTCATTTTGTGCATCTCGATTCACATTTTCTCAGGCATCTCCCTCTTTTTTCCTTTCCTAGTCATTCTCCATAGTCTACAATGAAAGATAATAAAAGTGAAATTCTAATATCCAAATGATCAATACAGATTCCAATAAAATTCAGGAAGAAGAAGACTTTATATTGAACTACTACTCTATTAATTTTAGCCAACATACTACACCAATTTAGAGGTGTTTACAGACATCTTACTTGCAACTAAAGAGAAAAAAAAAATTTCAACTGACTCAACTGAGCCACCACCACTTCCTATATTTGTGGCACAACCTATGAACGTGGAAAACAGGTAAAGACCTAATCAAACAAAGACTTTGTCATGACAGGACCCTTTATTGAACCAAAAAACAGACACAAATAGTTTGAGTTTATTCAAACTCCAACAGCCTCCCTTAAACTCAAACTTTCAAAGCTACAAACCCCCAACTTGTGATTCAACTTGTAGAATGCTTCAGCCTGCAATGGCTTAGTGAGAATATAAGCAACTTGAACTTCGGATTTGCAAAACTCCATGGCAACCTCCCTTTCTTTGACAAGATGACGAATGTAATGAAATTTGATTTCAATGTTCTTGCTCCGCCCATGAAACACCGGGTTTTTGGTGAGAGCAATGGCTGTCTTGTTGTCACAGTATATCGTCGTCGGAAGAGTCGGCGTCTGATGCAGCTTCTCACATAATCGGCGCAGCCAAACAGCCTGACATGCACTAGATGCGGCTGCAATATACTCTGCTTCAGTAGTGGAAAGTGCAATTACCTGTTGCTTCGTTGACGAGTAAGAAATTGCACCCGAGCCCATGTGAAATAGAACTACCAGAGGTGCTTTTTCTTTCATCCACATCACCTGCCCAATCACTCTCTGTGTAGCCAACAAGATTGCAATGGCCACCAGAAGCATAAAAGATACCATGACTGTGAGTACCTTTAATGTAGCACAAAATTCGTCTCGCAGCTACTGACGATGACTTCACTAGTGTGTGGGTTAAACAATTTATAACCTTTAGTGCGATCACTATATCCAATGAAAATACACTGCTCGCCTTTACCATCAAGTTTCTTGCGCTTCTTAGCTGGTACATGGGCATATGCAAACACAACCGAAGACTCGAAGTGCATCAACTTTCGGTTTATAGCCAAGAACACTCTTTGTATGACACCTGTTCAATAGATAAACAGCACAAGAAACCGCCTCTGCCCATAAGACTTTAGGTAAATTTTTACCTTTCAACATGCTTCGAGCCATTTCGACAATTGTTCGGTTCTTCCTTTCAGAGATTCCATTTTGTTGTGGTGTATAGCTAGCTGTAAGCTAATGCTGAATGCCATGATGCTTACAAAAATCAGCAAATGCATTAGAAGTGTACTCTCCTCTTCGATCTGTTCAAAATGACTTCAAACGAAGACCGCTTTGCTTTTCCACATAGACCTTGAAGTCTTTAAATGTGTAAAAAGCCTCAGATTTTTGCTTCAAAAATTAGACCCAAGTTTTCCTACTGTAATCGTCTATGAAAGTAATAAAATAACGATTATGTCCATGTGATACAGTCTCCATAGGTCCACAAATATCTGAGTGCACAAGCTCCAACTGCTGCGTTGCTCTTCGTGACTTACCAATTTGAAATGAGTCTCTATGCTGCTTGCCAAGGATACACCCTTCACACGACTGATTAAAGCTTTCCAACAAAGGTAGACCAGTAACCATTTTTATTCCTTGCCAATAAGCGTAACCCATTGAAATTCAGATGACGAAAACGGAAATGCCACAACCAGTTTGTATCCATAACAATAGCACTCAAAGAACAAATCATTTCAGTATGTAAAGGTAAAGGAAACATGCGATTTAGAAACCATAGTCAGCGATTTAGAAACCTGATGCTTCGCCACCACTAGAACTACCTTTTCCAGTCAGCGTTACCTTTATTTGAAAAGCTTGCTCTACAGAAACCATAGTCAGTTGGTTCATTCGATGCTCGTGAGAACATAATGAACCCATCAACCCTTCAATGGTCATGGTGGAAAGATCCCTGCCTTCTTCAATTGCAGCAACAACATAGTCAAAACGACCTGCCAATGATCTCATAATCTTTCGAATAATCCGTATATCATCTAATTTTTCCCCATTAACTCGCAATTGATTCACGACAGATTGGATTCGAGCAAAATAATCGGTTTTAGATTCAGATTCATTCATAGAGAGAGATTCAAATTAACCTCGTAAAGGTTGCAACCTTACACTTTTCACCTTCTCATCGCCTTTGTAGGATTTTTGCAACAACTCCCACGCTGCCTGAGCCGATGTTGCACCTGAGATCTTTTCGAACACAATCACATCCACAGCTTGATAGAGTAAATATAATGCCTTCTTGTCCTTCTTCCTGTTATCTCTCAAACTGTCTTTCTGGACTTGAGATAGAGAGTTACTACTGCAGCTTGATTAACTGGCTCAACATACCCGATCTCCACAATATCGGATAGTTCCTGATATCCAAACAAAGCTTTCATCTGGGTACACCATTGATCAAACTTTTTAACGCAGAACCTTGGAAGTTGAGGCTGGATCAATCTGTTCATTGTAACCTGCTGACAAGCAATCTAAACAAATAACTTAGATAAACAAGAGCACTGGATAACAGGCTCTGATACCAAATGAAAGATACTAAAAGTGAAATTCTAATATCCAAATGATCAATACAGAAAAATATTAAAATTCAGGAAGAAGAAGACTTTATATTGAACTACTACTCTATTAATTTTAGGCAACAGACTACACCAATTTATAGGTGTCTACAGACGTCTTACTTGCAACTAAAGCGAAAAAAAAAAAAAAAAAAACACTTCAACTGACTCAACCAAGCCACTACCACTTCCTATAGTTGTGGCACTAACTATGAACGTGCAAAACAGGTAAAGACCTAATCAAACAAAGACTTGGTCATGACAGGACTGTTTATTGAACCAAAAAAACAGACACAAATAGTTTGAGTTTATTCAAACTCCAACATACATTTCATCTTCTAACTCTCTTTCTTCATTGCATTGGATTGTAGTTTGGGAGCTTTAGTTGCTCTATTTTTATTTTTATTTTTTCCTGATGAATTCATGATTTGGGCATTTGTTGGTGATTCTGAATTGGAAATGGCATTGGATTGGTCGGAAGTTGTTTTATTGGTGCGAAGGGATTGCATGAATGTGTGTTTTGGTTGTTTGAGAACAGTGGAGATGGGTGGAGCTACCTAATTGTTTTTCTGCAGGTTTGTTGGCTAGATGTTTACTGACTTGGAATATTTGTCAACCTATGTCATCCCAGTTTTTGTTTTCGATGGCTCCTAAAAAGCGACCTCTTGTGGGTTCCTCCAAATCTGCTTCTGGTTATGATCATACTCGGTTTCCATCTTTGGACAAATCGGACTTGTTCTATGCACAGTTTGAAGTTCGTAACATTGAATCTGAAAGAGAAATTGCTGAAGAACTTCACACCAGGCGTGTTTGTCACAGTTTAGTCAACCGCAATTGGTTTCCTTTGATGAAATTCAGCACTAAAAAGATACATGTTGACTGGGTTCGGGAATTTTACTGCAACTTGGAAATAGTGAATTCCGGGAAAATCAAGTCTTTCATTCGCGGAAAATGGATAACAATGACTGTTCAAGACATTGCAGATTTCATCAATATACCGATTGTGGATAATTCCGATTATCCAATACCAAATGAGCTTCCTGCCCCCATCAATTATGATCTTGTAGCAACCACAATTTGCGGGGCCGAAACCTCTTGGCCAGGCGGTCTACTCTCTCATGGGAATTTGACAGAAGAGTATCGATTTCTTAATCGGTTTGTTTGTCATAATCTCGAACCAAGGGGTCATACGTCTGATGTGGCTCAAGGAAATGGTTATCTCTTATACTGCATTGGAACAGGAAAAAGGGTCAATATTCCTCAAATCATTTTCAATGTCATTGTCAAGACTCTTCAAGCTAAGAAGAATTCGTTGCTTCCCTTTGGTGTTCTGGTCACGGATTTTCTCACTCTCAAAGGCATTCCAAAGCGGTCGAATGAGATAACTCAGAAAATCAAAAATCCCATCAATTCTCGTACCTTGGCTCAATCCTCGTCTCATCTTACTCCTCCCATTCGGGGTGCAGCTATGGCTGACGATGATGATCTGCCCGCACATGGTCAGGGGGAGCAACAACCACAGCCTGACCGAATATCTGTACTAGAAGCACAAGTGCAGGGGTTGTCTGTGCAAATTGATGAAGGTTTTGCTGCAGTTAATGGCCGGTTCAATTCCGTTGATCAGGCCCTTTCTGAGATTCTTGCTAGATTGGGTCAAGGACATCAGTGATACTCACCTGAACTCTCATCCGTGTTGACTTTTCGTTCCTGATGTGGACGTTTCTTATGCTTGATACACTTTACTACTATGACTGCTGTCGTTTGTTTCTTATGCTTAAAACCTTGCAATTATTCTTGTTTTATATCGAATACAGGTTGGTCTCTTGTCTACCGAAACTGTGAAACCACGGTATTTCATTCAACCAACCTCAGTACACATAGTTGAAACCTGTGAATATGCTTTGTGAGACCTGCGCATGCAAGATAATAAATAGATTCACGTGGTGGCCTTTGCCTAATGACCGCGTTAAAACCTCAAATACATATTCATAAAACCTTCTCAATCTGGGTTGAACCTAAGCATATAAGGATTCAAACCATAGTATATGGACCACGCTGAATGAAACACTTCCACCTCAGTATTTATTGCATATATATCCTTAGTATACAGTTTTAAAACCTCACAAATATTCTTTGTCAGACCTTCGCATGAGCCCCAAGGTTTTATATCGAATACAGGTTGGTCCCTTGTCTAACGAAACAGTGGAACCACAGTATTTCATTCAACCAACCTCAGTACACAGAGCTCAAACCTGTGAATATGTTTTGTGAGACCTACGCAAGCAAGATGATAAATAGATTATATACATCGAATAGAGGTGGCCTTTGCCTAATGACCACACTAAAACCTCAGTAATTGATTCATAAAACCTTCTCATATAAGGGTTGAACCTACTCATATACAGATTCCAACCATTGTATATGCACTGCCATTTTTAAGTCTGAAGATTTTCTATCAAATACAGGGATTTGCTGAATGAAACAATAATAACACATTATATTTTCTTTCATCCAACCTTATAACACATGAATTTAAACCTGTGAATTTGCTTTGTCAGACCATCACATATGACCACCCTGAAAACCTCAGTATTTGATTCATAAAACCTTCTCATATAAGGGTTGAACCTACTCATATACAGATTCCAACCATAGTATATGCACTGCGATCTTGAAGGCTGAAGATTTTATATCAAATACAGGGGTTTGCTAAATGAAACAATAATAACACAATATTTTTGTCATCCAACCTTATAACACAGAATTGAAACCTGTGAATTTGCTTTGTCAGACCATCACATGTGACCCCACTGAAACCTCAGTATTTTATTCATAAAACCTTCTCATATAAGGGTTGAACCTACTCATATGAGGATTCAAACCATAGTATATGCACTGCGATCTTCAAGTCTGAAGAATTTATATCAAATACAGGGGTTTGCCTGAATGAGACAATAACAACACAATATTTATTTCATCCAACCTTATTACACATGAATGAAGCTTGTGAATTGGCTTTGTCAGACCTTCACATATGACCGCACTGAAACCTCAGTATTTTATTCATAAAACCTTCTCATATAAGGGTTGAACCTACTCATATACAGATTCCAACCATAGTATATGCACTGCCATTTTTAAGTCTGAAGATTTTCTATCAAATACAGGGGTTTGCTGAATGAAACAATAATAACACATTATTTATCTCATCCAACCTTATTACACAGAATTGAAACCTGTGAATTTGCTTTGTCAGACCATCACATATGACCACACTGAAACCTCAGTATTTTATTCATAAAACCTTCTCATATATAGGGTTGAACCTACTCATATACAAATTCCAACTATAGTATATGCACTGCCATTTTTAAGTCTGAAGATTTTCTACCAAACACAGGGGTTTGCTGAATGAAACAATAATAACATATTATTTATCTCATCCAACCTTATAACACAGAATTGAAACCTGTGAATTTGCTTTGTCAGACCATCACATATGACCACACTGAAACCTCAGTATTTTATTCATAAAACCTTCTCATATAAGGGTTGAACCTACTCATATGAGGATTCAAACCATAGTATATGCACTGCGATCTTGAAGTCTGAAGAATTTATAGCAAATACAGGGGTTTGCCTGAATGAGACAATAACAACACAATATTTCTTTCATCCAACCTTATTACACATGAATTGAAACCTTGTGAATTGGCTTTGTCAGACCTTAACATATGACCGCACTGAAACCTCAGTATTTTATTCATAAAACCTTCTCATATAATGGTTGAACCTACTCATATGCAGATTCCAACCATAGTATATGCACTGCCATTTTTAAGTCTGAAGATTTTCTACCAAACACAGGGGTTTGCTGAATGAAACAATAATAACACATTATTTATCTCATCCAACCTTATTACACAGAATGCAAACCTGTGAATTTGCTTTGTCAGACCATCACATATAACCACACTGAAACCTCAGTATTTTATTCATAAAACCTTCTCATATAAGGGTTGAACCTACTCATATACAGATTCCAACCATAGTATATGCACTGCGATCTTTTAAGTCTGAAGATTTTCTATCAAATACAGGGGTTTGCTGAATGAAACAATAATAACACATTATTTATGTCGTCCAACCTTATTACACAGGAATGAAGCTTGTGAATTGGCTTTGTCAGACCTTCACATATGACCGCACTGAAACCTCAGTATTTTATTCATAAAACCTTCTCATATAAGGGTTGAACCTACTCATATACAGATTCCAACCATAGTATATGCACTGCGATCTTGAAGTCTGAAGATTTTCTATCAAATACAGGGGTTTGCTGAATGAAACAATAATAACACATTATTTATTTCATCCAACCTTATTACACAGAATTGAAACCTGTGAATTTGCTTTGTCAGACCTTCATGTATGACCGCACTGAAACCTCAGTATTTGATTCATAAAACCTTCTCATATAAGGGTTGAACCTACTCATATACAGATTCCAACCATAGTATATGCACTGCCATTTTTAAGTCTGAAGATTTTCTATCAAATACAGGGGTTTGTTGAATGAAACAATAATAACACATTATTTATGTCGTCCAACCTTATTACACAGAATTGAAACCTGTGAATTTGCTTTGTCAGACCTTCGTATAGGACCACACTGAAACCTCAGTATTTTATTCATAAAACCTTCTCAAGCTGGGTTGAACCTATGCATTTACTGAGGTTTCAAACCTTAGTATCCATACCATCTTAAAGTCTGAAGATTTTATATCAAAGACACTGGGTTTGCTGAATGAAACAATAATAACACAGTATTTATTTCATCCAACCTTATTACACAGAATTGCAACCTGTGAATTTGCTTTGTCAGACCTTCGCATATGCCATCTAATACCAAGATTTTACATCGAATACAAAAGGGGACTAATATCATTGGCAAGTACTCTGGTGAGGCACTACTTCCATTGATCAAATTTACAATAATTACATTAATAACATCCAATCCGAAAGATTGTTCCAGTCGTATACATGAGATTAATTAACAGATATCCGCGCATTGTCGATACAAAATGTGTCACAAGGAGCTCAAAATAGAATGCACTAAATCCATCTTGTGAAGAACCGTCTTCTAAAACTTGGTCCTGCAACAAGAAATATCTTGAATTAATCTCAGGCAAAATAGAAGTAAACTAAGAAAGTATGAGCTGCATTTTTAAACAATGCTTATCAAATTGAAATTCAATTACCCATTGAACTATTCTGAAGCTCGCTCTTATATGGAATGTGAAAGATAGTTCCATTCATATACAAAAGATTAAGTAACATATATATGCAACTTGTCTATACGAAAGATTGTCCTTGTGACCAATCACATGTAGTGTTCTCATGCGCCTGTTGAGATACAAGATAGCCATGTTAAGGATTTAAATTATCCCCAATAAACCACAACAACATAGCCCTGTTCAGATACTAGATAAACTTATCTTGCAATGTTTCCGAGAATATTCTAAGGAAACCAAAATCCACACAAAGCTCAATATCCAAGAATCACAATTAAAGAAAATTCAATTCATTTACCCAAGAAGATCTCTTCTCTACCAAACACAAAACAGAGGGGGAGGAAGAACAAAAGATTAAAAGATAGGTTGTTTGAGACGATCTCTCAAACGACCTCTTGTCTAGTTTATAATAACATGTATGAATTTGAAGCAACCATTCATAGTTAAAGATACAACTAAATGCCATGTTAGAGATCGCAGTCATTTATAGTTCAAACAACCACTCCATATGGCTATAGCTAAAATGCATACAAACACCTGGTTGTAGCCCTGATCTCACATATCATATATATATATATATATTTATTTTGATTTTCTAATGCGAATAAGTGTGTGTAGTGTACCTGAACAACAAATATGGGGGCTCTGGTCACAGGGGACTAGTTCTTCCTCTGGCATGTAATCCAATGTTCGAGCGCTTTAACAAAAAATCCCAACATCCGCCAGCCAATTAATATCCACATTCGAATACCACGATTAACATTCAAAATCCATCGATCATTGTTACAAATCTTCTTAAAGATTCAAATCAAGATCTAACCCCGAAACCTGCATATGTAACAAAAGTATATGATGCCATATGCAATAAAATTAAGCACAACATATAGTAAATAGGTGGCATTCTTACGGTTAAATTCACAGAATCTTGAGTGATAATCTCCTCTCCTTGATTGACCACTGTCGTACCCTGCACATGCACGAAATTGATATCAATTAGATTGTGAGTAATTGAATGTTGTGTTTATTTGAGTTCAAAAATAAAACGTTTTAGACTAACCTTCTTTGTCATCTTTTTGCTTATTTTCCGACTCTTCCTAATAATTTTTTCAATCTTAGACTGTCTTCTTTTTTCTGGCGGTCGGCCCTTCTGGCGGTGTTTAATTGGATCAAACACGCGGTTATTGCTCTCTTGCCAAGAAAGACTATTATCATGACATGACGTTGAAGCTTTATGTACACCTATAGACATAGGTCTATTGCATACAGCAACCTCTTTAGAAACATCTAACTCAGCTTCCACTTCTAGCAATGAGGATACTACCATCTGACTCTTTTCATCAGAATCCATGGCTTTATCGCTGACCCGATTGAAAATAGTCAACATTTTGTCGTAACGACGTCCTTCAGGCTTCCTCTCCCAATTGTCATACTTGATCTTGATTTTTGTGTGGCTTCTTCTCACATTTTTACTCCACCTTTCTAAAATGTATTTCCCGGGTATTTGATAAACCTTTTTCTTCAAATAAACAACGATAATGTGCTTGCAGAGAATACCTCTAAACTCAAACAACCGACAACTACAATTAGCTTCTCTTGATATCTCATCAAAATGAACATTGAAAGTAAAATGTCTGATATTGTCTTCTCCTACTATCACATCTTCCTCCACGTCAAATTCAGAAAACTCAGCTCCTACCTTAACTGAGGAAATATTGCAACAGATCTTACCGGCTATTTCATTCTGAAACTCCTTAAATTTAGCAAGAGTATACGCATCTTGAAATTGCCTCTCAAACTCGTAAGGGGTCACACGTGGAATGTATACATTGAAACAACGGGCGTCTTCCTCAGCTTCTAATTGCACCTTCTTAGATAAAGCATTATCATATTGCTCAACAAACTGTTTCAAGGTGGTCTTAGAATTAATGTAGCCATCAAAAAAGGCATGCATGCTCTCACTACGCTGGGTTGTTGACATCCCTGCCCAGAAAATATCCTTCACAAAAGCTGGCACCCATCGGTACCTCTCGTCATACAATCCCGCTAGCCAATTGTTGTCCTCTAGATGATATGAACTAACAAACTTCGCCCAATTCTCTTCGAACTCCTCTTTTTTCATCGAATCATAGACAACATTAAGAAGATGAAATTTGATTGAATCATAGTCATTATACCCTCTCAGTTTTTCAGGCAACTTTTTCAAGATATGCCACAGACACCACCGATGTCGTGCTTTAGGAAATACTATTCCTATCGCATTTTGCATGGCCTTATCTTGGTCGGTGATTATGGCATTAGGAGGACACCCGGACATGCAATCAAGCCATGACTGAAACAACCAAACAAATGTATCTGTATCCTCTCGTGATATCAAACCACAACCTAATAGTACCGACTGTCCATGGTGATTCACACCCACAAAAGGAGCAAAAGGCATGTCATACTTGTTAACCAAGTAGGTGGTGTCAAACGTGACCACATCACCAAATTCAGAGAATGCTGCTCTACTTCTCGCATCAGCCCAAAAGATGTTCCTTACTCGATGCTCTATATCAAGATCCATGACATAAAAAAAGGATCCGTTGTCTTGCTGTATTTTTTTGAAATATGTTAGCATTGCCTCGGCATCCCCTTCCTTGAGTTCTAAGCGTTTGAGTTTATCCATGTAATTTCGTGCATCCTTTGCTAACCATGTTAGATTCTCATGCCCCCTGCCTCTACCACACATGAGCTAACAGTCTTGTTCAATCTAATACCCGCTCTGTCATTCAACTCAAGCTGCCTCTTCACATGTAGTGGGATTTTCCGATTACTCTTGTGATATCGAGCTTTGTTCGGACTCATATCATGGTTATGCTCAAGCACAAATGAGTTCAGAAGCCACTTCCCGTCGAATTGCAAAGAAAGATTTAACGCTGCTTTGCAATTTGTTCTTGATTGTGGACGGGGTTTAACTGGGTTGCTTGCACTTGGGTTGACTTTTTACCCTTAGTGCAAGCAATTGTAATAAACCTCTTCTTCCCATCCGATCCTTTTTTTGAGGTTCTTTGGGCGACAGCAAACCCGATTCGCATGGCATACCTTGCATAATATTCATGTACTTCTTCAATTGAATCAAATATCATTCCCCTTTGAGGTTCCATTACTACCTCTTCTAAGTTATCACCTTCTTCAAAGGGCTTCTCCATCTCAACGCTGTTTAATTCCTGCCCAACCATCCCCATTTCAATTTCTTTGTCGTCTCCATCAAACTCAAGTGATAATCCATCTTCTTCCATGCTTCTAAAAAACAAATAAAGCATTCAGGTGTTTAGAATAACTCGATAAAAGAAATGCATCGTGTTCAGAAAAATGAAGCGTCATTTTGTAAAACTAAGCTATCAGAATTCACTTTTTATTCTTTTTCATTAGCAACATAACTTGAGCATACATATCATTCATACGAAACCAACAACGCACGCGTACGCACACAGTGAGTATGTGTGAGAGTGAGCCAATAAACTCGTCAAACAAATCTGAGAAAACTTGCTTTAATTCCATTTAAACAACAAAAGCAAACATGATAATGTGGAAAATAAATGGAATAACATGTAAGGGTATTCACAAATTCATAGGGGAAAAGAAAAGTCCGAAAACATTTCTTTTTAGTAAAAAGAAATAATAAAGGGAATCAATTGTGGTTTAATAAAGGGAATTGATTGTGGTTTATTATATATATATAATAAAGGAAATTGATTGTAGTGTAATTCTAACTGATGCTTGATGACTTGATTGCCTAGTTAGCTTTTTAAGGAGTTTGAGAGGTGAGGAGATTGTGTGGTCGTGTGAAGGAAAAAAGGCTTGCAGAAGAGTCTCTTAAGACTCTTTCTTCTCTGTCACACACACACACACACACACACACACACACACACACACACACACTCTCTCTCTCTATCTCTCACCATTTTATGTTAAGTTTCCATTGTTCACTCCATTGGGTAATCCATTTTTTTTTTTTTTTTTGGGTGGGGCTAATCCTATCTATTTTTTGAACAAATCATAGTGGGGTTGTGAGGTTATCAATTTGGGAAAATGGATAGAACCAAAAAGAAGAAAGGATTGTAGCTCCCTTGTCAGCTTGGCCTTGGGACAACTTGGGTAGCTTCAAGGCATGGATATATGTTCATATCATAACCAATACTTAGATCAAGGGTGCAAAACCTGAGCAGTAACTACCCATGAAACCTGGCTCAAACCACCCTCGCTCTAGACGAGTCAGGTGCAGGTTGTGTTTTTCCAACCAGCCATTATGTGGTTTGGGTTTGATTTGGGCTAGTCACACCCAAAGGGTCATCATCCCCGAACCAAAAATCAACCCCACCCACCCACCCCTTTGATTTGGGCTACTCACACCTAAAGGGTCATCATTCTCGAACAAAAAAATCCACACCCCCCCCCCAACAAACATGAACCCCTATTAGACATTTCCCACTTCCTCACCGGGTCTCCACCCATTTCTCTATATCTATATAAACACAGCAGAGCAATTTGGGGCATTCCCAATTTGATAGTAATCTCTCTCTCTCTCTCTCATCTCTTTCTAATAAACACAACAGTTTAGGGGTTTCCCAATTTGAAACTGAGCCTTGATTTGGGAATTTTCCTATTTCCTTACTCCATACAAGATGAACACTTAATTTATTAAATGATGATTAATAAATTAGATTGGGAAACACGTAATAAGTGTTCTGATTAACATAACTGCCATTTTTTCTGAAAAATTGGGATCTCTATTTTTAATATGAATTTGACGGTTGGATTGCAACTCGAATATATCTGGGTTGGGTGCAGCTTCAACATATTTAATAATTGTGTAGGGTTAGGGAGAACCTCAACATGTAATACGTGGGTCTCAACCCAACTCGTACCCATTAGCATCCCTACTCAGATCATTGTTCAACTTCGCTTAAGTTTTGGAAGAGTCCCACAAAAAAGAAAAAAAAAAGGTCTTCTTACAAGTGACAACTGAGACACAGACAATCAATTAGTACATTGGGACCTTTTTTTAAATATATGCATAGGAACCTTCTTTTCTAATAAGGCCTAACTTTTAGTACAATCAATTAAAAAATCAGCCCGAGCTACCCTTTTCTTCAAAACTTTTATAAATTAAATAACCTATTCAGCTATCTCCATTCAATATTCAAAGTAGCCTTGGTTGCATGAAAGTACCGGATTTTAGACAACTAGTTTAAAATTATCTTTCTGGAGAAGAGCTGCTATATTCTACTCGTAAGTGTCCTATACCGTGCTCATGAACAAAAGGACATTGTTAGGCTTCATGCTTTTCTTGGTGATATAGAAATTGACACAAGCAATCAGACAAGTCATTATGCAGATGAATACAGGCAATTCAGGTTGGATTGGACCCAGATACCAATAAGTTCAGACACTAAATCATATGTTCGTATTGATAACATTTCATTGCATAAGTTCTTGGCTGCTAAAGTATCAATAAGATCTTGCAGCTACTCCAGATTGAATTTTTTTTTTTTTTATAATCCAGTTATTTTCATTATGTCAAAAGTACCTAGTGATCCAGTTAAAATTGATTGTGCCTAATTATGCTTCCTTTGGTTCTATTGCGCAAGGGAAAAACAATTAAATGAAATACTACATTTAAGAAAAATTCCGTCATTCGGTGTAAAGGCAAAACTCAGTCTTGTACATGTGTAGAAACAGGGCCTCTTAGATGTAATCTTCGAAATAATCATGAAGTTCATTTCTTTCTTTCTTCATCTTTTGCATAATTGCTAACTCTTCCTCTTTGGAATTGGAGAGGGTGTATCTATGCATTGATTCTCCACATGGGAGTCTCAGAGCCTCTGTATTACTGGATGCACAAGAGATTACATGCTGGCCATCTAAAACAGAGTAGTCATGTAAAGACTAATTGCTGAGGAGTGTGCTTTATAAAACAGAGTACTCAACAGAGAACAAGCTGGAGGAAAATATGAAAATAACAATGTCCAAACAAAGCAGTTTCCCAAGTAAGAATCCTCTCTCTCAACCTCTTCCAAAGGATCAAAACTAGATACCAGAAGATTTGAATTAAAAAAAAATCCCAGTTGAAGAAAAAAAAAACAAATTAAAAAAAATAACATTTCAAAAACTAAAAGACCCAGCAATCTTCTCCAAAAAAGATGAACAAATAAACCATCTTCTTCCATCATAACCAACCCATGTTGCTTCAACTTCAAATCCAGCAAAAGAGAAAGCAGACAGAGAAAATAAAAGAGCCCCAAATCTATGGAAAGAGAACAACAACATTTGCACGATTTAATAAAAAAAAAAACCAACAACAACATACCTGGGCGTCAAGGACCAGTGGGCTGCTCCTCTTCCTCCTCTTCCGTCACCGAGAGGGATGCACTTCTGCTCCGGGAGAGAGAGATGAGATCCAGAGACCGTTTGGGAGGAAGAAGAATCAGACACAGCGATTTGCCTTCGTTTGTCTCCGAGCGCTTGAGAGACGAGATCCATCCAGCTGGGCAGAGACCGTTTGGGAGTGGTGTATTCGGGGAAGAGCTCGGCGGGGAGGTTGTCGTCGGAGATGGAGGAGTAGTGAGGGGGAAGTGGTTGCGGTGGAAGCAGAAGGGCAGATCCAGATGTTGGCGAGGACGTCGACGGTGGAGAAGGGGTAGCAGACGTGCATTTCCTTCCCGTTCCCGTTTTTCTTTCTTCTTACTCATAAACCTTGGCGGGCTTTGAAAATTCTAGAGCGGGCTCTCAAGTGAAATGGTCCATTATTCACAATGTCTCTGCCCAGCTGGAGTCCAGCTCAGCATCCAGCTGGGATCGGTCCACAATTCGGGACAGAAAGTCGGTCCATATAGACTTTCTGCGGTAGAATTACTAAGTAAGGAAGACTCAGTTGCCAAATACTTGATTGATTGATAGAGATGAGTCAGGTCTGGGGCAGCTATTGATTAAGGTATTATTTGGGTTTTTTTTTGTTCTTATGAATGTCATCACCCAAAGTGTTTTTTAATTTATTGAGTTGTTATGGTGTCTCCAATTCTATTGATGGTTTTAGTCACTTGAAAGTGTGATTGCTTGGAGGTCAATGTAACATCTTATGCACAGCCTAGGAAGGATTGGAAATTTTGAAAAGACCAGATTTTGTTATGTGGGGCTGAATTTTTATTTTTATTTTTTGGAGTTATTTCAACTTCTTGATTTAAATCCATGGTTTTGACTTTGGATTGCTTGAAAATTCATTTTTGATTGTTTGTGTTGCTGGGGTTCTTCTTTTCTCAAACATGGTGTTCTTCATTGCACTCTCCATCTCCAATTTTCATTAGTATGTTGCTTTTTTTCATGCCATCTGTCCCTCTCTATCTGGTTCTCCAATGTTGTACACACCGTTAGGGGCCTTTTGGTAGAAAATTTCCTTTGAATTTGAATTTACTGGGATTCCAGAATTCCAGCAGACACTTCCTTTTTAAAATTGGCGCAGCCAGAGAATTACCTTTGGAATCAAAATTTAGAAGAGTAGAGAGTTAGAATCTGTTTAATAACTTGTTCTAATTGGAATCGCAAATTACATGGGGGTTCATTTTGAAGCCGGGTGCAAGCTCAGTTGACGCATTCTAGCAACCGAGTTCTGGTGAACCAAATAGGCCTAAAGCAATTGGATTTAGTTGGCCCCACTGATGGGTTTGTATTCCTATGCTTGGAGGATCTTGATTCTGTGTATGAGAGTTGCCTCTTTTCCTTTTTCCTTAATTACAGTCCCATCATAGTCCACCTTCATTCAATGTTGGTCCCTTCGTAGCCCAATTAGTCCCGTCAGGGCTCCTTTTTATTAATGGTAGTCCCATCGGACCACTTTGGTGTGAATAACGCCATATCAGTGATCATGGACGGTGACTTTGTCCTATCATACGATCCATAACGTGTCAGGAGGGACAGCTGTTCGTGCCGAGATCAGGAATGACCGAAACCGCGACCAAGAGGGGCGACCGAGATCGGATTGCCTCTTGAAGTTCTGGGCTGCCGCGTTGGTACTGTTACCAAAATGCGTTTTTAGCCGAGATCAAGATAATGAAAATAGTCCCACACAATTGCCTCCAGCTTCTGACTTCTCGAGTTCCTCTATACTCTTAGAGGTCAGGAGCTTAGTAACATAGCGAGGAAATTTATTTAGACATTTCGGGCTGAGTGCCTACTTCATCCCGGTGTCGGTGACTTCTATCATCTGACGATGTTTAGTAGAAGACCGTATTGCCGAGGAAAGAGTGCGTTACTTCCCGTCTCGGCAAGCTGTCTGGTACTATTACTGAGACGCGTGACCGAGGCCAGGAATGAGCTTGATTCTTAGCTAGCGCATCAGTACTATTACCGAAGTGCTTTCGGCCAAAGTTCGAGATTTACTTGAAGCCGGAATTATCTCCGAGGCTTTCGATGTCGTTTTGCCTGCTTGAGGCTTCTTAAATGCTGCGCCCTGATCTCTGTCAGTTGACGGCACTACGTGTCGCTCTTCCGGTGGCTGTCGCTTCAGCTTCTGAAGAAAGGCATGCTCGGCAATTAATGCGACGCTTGCAATTGACGTGACGCTTCCAGTACCCTAGGTGACTTTTGGCGGGAATGGTACGCGTTTTGTTTCGAATTTCGAAAAGGGCGATTTTCGAAAGAGGGCGCCATCTTCTTGTATACAAAGACAGAAGGTTCCCTTCTACCCTTTTTGCCAAAAAGAATCCTTTGCAGAAATCAGAGCGATCTCCTGCTGAGAGAAAAAGTTTTTGCAGAGGCTGAGTCTGAGTTCAGTTTTCATTCAATGTAAGTCTCCTTTCGCTCTTTGGCAGTGTTTTCTCAGATCTTTCTCTCTGGTTCTTTTCTTCCGGATTTTTGCCTTATCTTCCTAGTTAGGTTTTTTAGGAGAGATGGGGATTTACAGGAACTTGTTAGGGAACCCGAAAGCCATAACTGATTTTAAAGTTAAGTATCAAATACCTGACGATGTTCAGTTTAGGTTAGATGATCCCACAGACCCATTGGACGGCTATATTCTCCGTGATGGTTGGATGCCGTTTCCTCTGGTCGCCGTGGTCGAGGGTGGAGTTCAGTTTCCTCTCCATCCTCTGCTTCGGATCTGTTTACACAAATGGAACATCTGCCCTTGTCAATTGTCACCTAACGGTTTCAAAATAATAATGGGGGTCGTAGTGCTGAATAGGATCCTCAATACTGATCTCGGTGTTCACGATATCGAGGATACCGACGACCTCTGCAAATCTGGATGGGACTTTTATTATCTCCGGGTAAAGCCGAAACGAGGGAGTTTCGTCACCGATTTGGAGGATTCATATAAATATGCCGGGGACGACCGTCTGTTTGTCACGGGAAATTGGGAATTTGGTGATGACGAGCCAGTGGCACAGAGGTTGCACAGGGTCCCCGTGACATCTGCATTCCTCCAAGTAAATCTTTATCTTCATTATCTTCCTTTATTTCTTCCTGTATTTTTCAAACCTGTTACTAACTTGTTCATGCATTGATGCAGACGCTGATCAGAGGAAGAAAGAAGCCCAGAAAGACGGATGGGTAAGGAATTTGAGATGGTTCCAACTTCTGTACGGCTATCAAGGCCATAATAATAAAGCTGCTTGGTCGCTCCTAGGTTATACACCGAGGTACCATTCTTCGAAGAAGAGGAAGGTGTTTGTAGCCGAAGAAGGGAGCGAGGAATCCACGCAGTTCGAAAATCATGCCTCCGAGCGGGCAGAAGAGGAGGTTGCACAAGCAGAAACTCGGGCTGCCGAGCAGGCAAGGGAAGTGGTTACACGGGCCAACGCTCGGGCTGCTGAACAGGCGAAAGAAGCGACTGTGCAGGCCGAGACCGAGGCTAGGGCAGCATCAGGTGCCCAGGCTTCGGTATCTAGTTCTGACTCTGAGGATGAGACTAGCCTGAGGCCGAGATCAAGGTTACCTCAAAATCTTGGGCCGTCGAGTGAAGAGCGAGGAGATATGTCTCGGCACGGAGCTCCTCTAGTCCTCAAAGATTTCGTGGCCGAAGCTTTTGAAGGACCAGCTCCTCAGCCGTCTGTGGTGGTTTCTGAACCTGCTACCACGGGCAGCTCTTCTCCCGAGGTAGTTTCTCAGTCCGCTTCCAGGACTGTTCTTGCCCCCACTACCGTACCAGTCTCTGCTCCTCCCACACTTCCTAATGGACGTGCCGACAAGAGGGCGAGGACCGAAGTTGACACAGAGGGAGGATCTGCCTCGACATCGGCGCCTCGATCATCTTCGGGACCGGCCCCTTGGAGCCTAATCTTCAACTAGAGCCAGGGAGGCCAATGATGGTTGAAGACCGCATTCTCGGGAAGATTAATCCCTTGGCTCTAGCAGCTCTCGGACGGGCTATTGCTTTGCCACAAGATATGGCCCAACTGAGAGAGATGGATGATGTGATGCTGCTATTGTCCTCGATGCAGTCTTCCTTCGCGGTAAGATTTTGCATTTTTATCTACACTTTTCATTTCGAAGTTCCATTCTTCTAATGCTTTGTTTCCCTGTTATCAGCTTTCACAGAAGTTACATGTTGCATTGGAGAGATTCCAACAGTTCGGACGGCTGGAAGCCGAGAAGAGGAAGCTTCAGTCGAACCTGGACTTTGCTACCCAGAAGCTGAAAAGAATGGAAGATATCAACCTCGGCCTGAAGACGAGGTTAGAGAATGCTGTGGCCACAAAGTCCCAATTAGAGGCTGAAGTAGAGTCTCTAAAGAAAGAGCAGGCCGAGCTTGAAGCCCGCCTGGAGAAGCAAAAAATTGATTTTGAAGCCAAACTCCAAGCCCTGTCTGAGAGAGCGACAGGGTTTGAATATCAGAAAGACGAAGCAGAGGCGAAACTCAAGTCTGAGTCTAAAAGGGCGGTCGAACTTGAGAAACAGAAAGATGAAGCCGAAGCCAAGCTGCAATCCGAAGTCGACGTCGCGCGTCAGGAGGGAGCAGATGAGGCAACGAAGCAATACGAGGCTCAATTCGCGTCTATCAGTGATAAGGCATGGGGACAGGGTTGGGTGGCCGCCCTGAAGGAAGCAAAGATTCCTAGTGACCATCCTGCTTATAGGAATTTGTCCAAGTACACAAGTCCTGTACCTCAAAAGAGTCCTGCTCTTCGTTCTGATACTTGAGTTTCTGCAGCTTTGTATTTTATTTTTTTGGGCTCGGTTTTGTAACCAGATTCTCAATATATAAAATTTTTTTGTTCCATAACTTCTTGTTGTTAAGTCAAGTATCCGACATTGGTTCCCTATCCGAGAGGCCAAGTATCGAACCTTGGTTCCGTAACCGAGAGGCCATAGATACAAAATTTGTCCGTAGGAAAGAGTAGTCCATAGACCGAACTCAAACGGAAACAAATTGGATACATCACTTTCACCGAGTTCCACAACTTGGTGTATGTGTTAAGCCCCTAATGTTTTGCAACAATTAGGCAGGCCTATCTTTCGAACTGTTTTTAGTTCTGGCTGCAATCTGGTACTGTTACCGAGATGTATGTAGCCTATTGTGAGTCATGCTCAATTGGTAGAATCGAAAGCCAAAAAAATTGTTATTTATTTGATCTCGGATTCTTTCATACGACCTTCCTAAAAATAGAATTTCTTTAGGTGCGTTGCATTCCAGGGTCTTGGTAATTTTTTACCCTCCATGTCTTCAAGTTTGTACGCAGCTTGTCCCGCGACCGAAGTTACCTTGAACGGTCCATGCCAATTCGGGGCGAGTTTGCCTTCGTTTGGATTTTTGTCAGCGGGAAGTGTCTTTTTTAAGACAAGCTCTTCAACTGAATCTCCTCTCCCTGACTTTGAGATTACAGCCTCTGGCCAACTGTTGCTGGTAGACGGTTAAGCGAATGGCTGCCGCCTCTCTTCGTTCTTCGGCTAGGTCTAATTCTCGAGCAAGGTATACTTCGTTTTGGCCTTGATCGAATAGCTCTGATCTCAAGGTCAGGAGACCGATTTCAAGAGGGATCACAGCTTCCATTCCATAGGCCAGGGAGAAAGGTGTTACCGAAGTAGAACGTCTTGGAGTGGTCCTATAAGCCCATAGGACACTGGGAAGTTCTTCAACCCATCTTCCTTTAGCTCGGTCGATCCTCTTTTTGAGTCCGTCGAGCACTACTTTGTTTGAAATCTCGGCCTGGCCATTGCTCTGCGGATAGGCCGGAGTAGAATAATAATTTCTGACGCCGAGCTCTTGGCAGAAAGTTTTGAAGAGGTTGGAATCGAACTGGGTTCCGTTGTCCGAAACCAAAGCTCGTGGGATGCCGAACCTTGTCACTATGTTTTTCCATACGAATTTCTTTGAGTCCTGCTTGGTAATGGACGATAGTGCTTCAGCTTCTATCCACTTGGTGAAATAATCGGTGGCTACCATTAGCCACCTTTTATTCCCAGGAGCTCGGTGGAGAGGTCCCACAATATCCAATCCCCATTGGGCAAAAGGACATGGACTGGAGAGTGGGCTAAGGTCCCGCGCCGGCTGATGGAGCGAATGTGAGAATTTCTGGCACTTCTCACACTTCCAAGCGTATGATAGGGCATCCTTCTGCATGTAAGGCCACCAGTAGCCTTGGCTGATTGCTCGGTATGCTAATGATTGACCTCCGATGTGGCTTCCACAGAGCCCTTCATGGATTTCGAAGAGGAAGTCTTTGACTTTACTAGCATGAACACACTGAAGGTAGGGACCGGTGTAAGACTTTCTATAGAGCTTTCTTTCCGGAGACAACCAGAATTGAGCTGCTTTCAGCCTGATTTGTGGGCTTTACGTGCGTCTTCAGGAAGTCAATCATCTCTAAGATAAGAGATGATCGGGTCCATCCAACTGGGGCTGAGATCAATGCATAGGATCTGCCGAGGGGGGTGAAGTTCTATGCTTGGCTGCTTCAAGGATTCTACTTCGACGATCCTCCTTCTTCCAGCCTCAACAGCAGAGGCCAGACTTGCGAGGGCGTCGGCATGGGAGTTAGAGTCTCTGCCGACCAGCCTGACTTCGACTTTTTGGAAATGAGATAGGAGATTTTTGGCATGAACTAAATAAGCTGCCATCCTTTCATCACGAGCTTGGTAATCTCCAGTGAGTTGGCTTGTGACCAACTGTGAATCACTGAAAACCACTAGTTGTTGTGCTCCCAGGATTTTAGCGCTAGTGAGTCCTGCTATCAAAGCAGTCTTTGGGACACGCCTTGTTAAGGTCGGTGAAGTCAACGCATACTCTCCACTTCCCAGTTTTCTTTTTGACTACGACCGTGTTGGCAAGCCAAGTCGGGTAGTGGACTTCTTTGATCGCCTCGGCCTCCAGTAGCTTGGCAACTTCTTCCACCACGGCCTCAGTTTGAGGGATCCCAGTCCTGCGGGCCTTTTGGATCACAGGGGTATATGTAGAGTCCACATTTAACTTGTGACATATGACCTCGGTATGGACACTGGGCATTTCATAAGGAGTCCAAGCAAAAACCTCTTTGTTTTGTAACAAGAAACGTAAGAGTTCATCTCTTGCAGGCTCGGTGAGCTGGCTACCGAGCAAAAAGAATTTTTCAGGATCAAGGGGGTCGATTCTGACTTCTGTCAGGCCTTCTATGCTTTTCTGATCTGGGGCGCGACCAACGTTATCCAGCTTTGCTCCTAGTTCGGCCATATGTACCTGTTTTGGTTCTTCTTCGCCAAACACGACGGCTAGTAGACATTGTTTTGCCATTTGCTGATCACCCTTGATGGTGATTACCTCGACTTCTCCGTTTGGATTCTGTAATGGGAACTTAAGTTTCTGATGATAAGTGGAGGGTATGGCCTCCATATTATGCAGCCAAGTCCTTCCCATAATAGCATTATAGAGACATGGCGCATCGACCACCAGGAAGTCAGTCTGTGTAACAACGCCCTTGATTTGAACTTTCAGATTTATCTTCCCCTTGGGTTATACAGGTTTTGCACTGAAACCCACCAGTGGGGTGCGTGCCTCTTGTAGATCATTTTATGTAAAACTCATTTTCCTGAAGCAGTCGTAGTAGAGGATTTCTGATGAACTACCGGGGTCCACGAGAATCCGCTGTACTTTGCAGTTTTTGAATTTTAGGGATACAAGCAGTGGATCATTGTGAGGAAGCTGAACCCCTTCGAGGTCTTTGTCAGAGAACCAGATCCAGGGTCTCTCTACCCGAGCTTTCTTAGAGGCTGGTTCGAGCTCGGCTGCCATCACCTACTTGCCGTGTGAAGCCTTTCTGGCCTCAGCACGAGCTTGATTACTCCCAACTGAAGCGAAGTGGATGACGTTGATGATCCTTTCCGAGCCATCGCTGTCCTGATCATTGCTAATCTGGCGCTGACGGATTTGACTGGTGCTTCTCTCTGATCATTGCTACCAAATATGGGTATTGTACAGTGGGGCCTCATCTTTTTTTCCAGTTTTGTCCCTAGAAGGTAAAAGCAAAACATACCCTTGTAAAAACTCATTCAAAGCCTCTTTCACCCTTTTACAGTTTGCCTTGGATTAGCCTCTCATGCTTGCTTTGGATTTTACTTACTCCAAATGAGGTATAACTGTATGCTTCTTATTTCATAAGGGAAGCTTTGGGCTGCTTAAAAAATGGATTACAGTCCCAACTGTAGTAACAAAATTAAAGTGAGGCATTCTCTAACTTCAGTGTTTCTGTAAGTGGCTAAGTGATTGTGCGATATCGCACAAAATGCACTAAATTACTGTCCCATTTTTACTGTGGATGTTACTTGCTCCATATGAGGTCTAACTGCATGCTTCCTACTTCGCAAGAGAAGGTCTTGGCTACTTAAAAAATCGATTACATTCCCAACTGTAGTAATAAAATTGAAAGAGTGAAGCATTCTGGAACTTCAGTGTTTCTGTAAGTGGCTAAGCGACTATGCGATATCGCACATAATGCACTGAATTATAGTCCCATTTTTCCTGTGGATTTTACTTGCTCCATATGAGGTCTAACTCCCAATTTGGGCTGTGTAATAAAATGATGAAAGTCCTAGTTGTTGTGACAAAGTTTACATGTCTTGTTTTTGACATTATGATTTGTTATAAAGACCTAGTTGTTGTGATCAACTGTACCTGTCTTGTTATTTACATTACCACAAAATAACTCATGGTATGATTTGTTATAAAGCCACAATAAAAATACATTTTAAGGACGTTTCATATCTTTTGTTCATCTAATACAACCAAACAAAAAAATTTGAAAATATACTCCAAACTATCTCTGGTTGTTAAGAAAGATGCATATTCATATTCAAGCCAATCAAGTTAAATGGATCACTGTGACTATCTTCTTGAAAAATTGATTCAAGACCATCACCATAAGAAAATGTTTGTGCTCCATCACCATTTATGCATGTGGTTTCATTTTGATGATCATCAAATGGTGATGATCTATTTAAATCTTCTGCTGGGAACTGAGGAAAAAAGGGAGGGAAAACGAGTAGTGTATATAATGATTGTTCAGTTTCTGCGATATCGCAAATATTTGCGATATCGCACAAAAAGGGTAAAATTAGAAGAAAAAAATAGGCTCTTTGTACAATCTCCATATTTGGGATAACTTTTTAGTCAACACCATTTTAAGGAATACAAGGTATTACATAACCTGTACGGTCAAATCCCCTTTATAGTATTAAGCAACCTCCTTCTCTTGTACTAATTGAAATAGAAGTCTTACTTCCACACAAAATAGTATCCTTACTATTACCACTATTAGAAGTCTCACTTCAAATAGAAATAGTAACTTCGTAATTCCTTCATCTTAGAGTTCTAGTAGGATTAGTATCTTTCTAATAACTTGGGTTAGCGTGGGGACCACTAGGGATTCCATAGAAAGCTAGCTCCAACTGGCACACCGCGACCCCACATCTTATGTGCAATCCGGGCCCACAGATAATTGCAAATAACACCACTATATAAATGCAATTGCACTCCAGTCTTAGGAATAAATTACAATAAAGACCCTAAACTTCCCAATTACCACAAGTAAGCCCCTTTATCAATATCCATGGATTAACTGGACTAAAATTGTTCATCCAATGTAAATCCACATCTTATTATCCTTGAGTCCCAATTAATCACAGTGATCATCAGTACCATCCAATTAACTCTTAATCGAGATGGGCGCGCACTTACTAATGACAAATCCATTAATTGGCACAAGGGGATAATAAAGATAGATTCCATTTTGATCATTGGATGTTCCTACAGTCCAACTATCACGTACCCAAGACACCGAGGTGTTGACCTACAGTTGACCTCACTCATTGGTGACTCAAAGCAAATGAATAGATAGAAACTTGAGTTCATCAACGTCTCAGGATTGAGAGCCTATTGCTAGGGAATTATGAGAGCAAACATTAAACTCGAGACAGTATTCCATAAGGTGTTTCTCATGGTCCTTCAATACATCCAATGTACCAGAACCGTGATCTAGAATCTTACATTTTGATGATCGAGACAAATCACACTATCTCGTAGTGATCAAAGCGCTGCAACCTTATCAGATGAGATGCCCAGTCTCATCATCGGTTGTGAAGATATTTAAGTATAAGATTTGTGACAAATATCTCCCGTGTGTGGATCTCATCCATACACATATATCACATTTAATATACTAATGGGACCCAGTTCATCTCATGAACCATTTATGTCATATGTATTGGTCATGTGCATTAAGTAATTAAACACCATTCATCTCATGAAAGGAAAGCATGATATTATTGAAAATTAAAGAAATTAATCAATTTATTACATCATCTGATGGATTGAGTCCATACAATCTAACATGGACTTTAAGAATGGTTACCTAGCCCAAGGTGTTTGAAGACGTTAAACAACATACTCAGAAAAGGTGGCCCAAATGGCGAGCAAGCAGCAAAACTGGTGTGATTTGTTTTTTTTTTGGTTTGTTGGTTCCATATCTCGAACCCATGACCTAATGGTCTAAACCATACGTTCCAACCATCTTGACAAGGAAAAGATTGGCAAATTGGTGTGATTATTTCAGCAAGCCGTGGGCAATTCTTTCCCTCATAGCAGTCATTTTTTTTCTCATTCTTACTTTTTAGTAGACCTACTTTGCTGTCTTTGGCTATTTCAGGCCCCCTGCATAGTTTCTAATTCTATCATATCAGTACTGAATGTTTGATCATAGTGCACCTACTTAAGATTACTTTTCAAAAAATAAGATATTGGATAGTGATGATTATCAAGCATTGTTATTCTTGGTGTACCCAATATGAGATACGCTTAAAACTTGTCCCTAAGTTGTTGTTGGTTTTTTTTTTTTTTTTTTTTTTTGTGAGCATTCCCTTTCTTCACTTTGATGCAAGTTTAATACCTGTTTTACTTTTCCACATCTGCAGGAAGTTATTATTTCAGTAGATTATAGATATTATAACATAACCAGGAAGAAGGAAATCGGAATAGTTGCTGCAAGCCCCAAAAGTGTGAATGTAGTATGGGCTGAAATACAAGATCAATCATTTGGTGGGCTCCTACTCATTTTAGAGTAAAATCTACTAAATCCCTAGAGAAAAATGCTCATTTGAATGGTTCAAATTTTCAATAGGTGGGATCCACTTTCGTCTCCCTGCCATGACTCTTGCTTAAAACCCCGTCACTAGCGTCACTATAATATATAGGCATTTGAATTTTGGTATGTGGCCCTCCACGTGGCTATTGCACTTTATGTCTGTGCGGAACAAACGCATAGAACTTGTTTCTTTAATGAAAGTAGTAGAAATTTCACTTTATGTCTGTACGGAACAAACGCATAGAACTTGTTTCTTTAATGAAAGCAGTAGAAATTTTGTTTGGAGAATTTTGAAATTCTCAGAAAAAGTGAAATTCCTAAATGCTCTTTTTGCCTTGAGCAATTAGAAACTCTATCAAAAAGTAAAAGGGTTGGAATTCCTGTAATTTCAAAGGTTATTTGAGACATTTTGGGTGGCTGGAATTTTAAACTGCTTGCAAAAAAACTTGCATTTACAAAAATGTCAAGGAATAAGATATCACTTCATCTCCAAGAAAAAAAAAACCTCGAATATGACGATTTCTTATAAAAAATTACAATAAAGAAACAAGCCCATAATGTCATTGAATAAGAAAAATAAAATGGTCCTATGCTTTTCACGAATTATCTTCCATCAGTAGATTTTTATTAAATTAGAATGATGCACGGATTCTTATACATTGTGACCGTATATATTTATATAGAAATGACCTTATACATTAATAGGTATTCATTTAATCAATCATGTGGATGATGGTGTATGTTTTCCTATAGCAGTTGTGACTTAAATTGGATCTTTCATCTCTAATGTGTTCAAGGTCTTTTGTTTTACATGTAACTACTTTTTTTTTTTTTTTCTGAAAAGTAAGAATTTTTTTTTTTTTTTTTTTTTTGAAAAGTAAGCAAATTTGACTACTACTTAGTTTCATAACATACAGAAATATGGTGCGATGAATAGAGTACATTTTAACTACAAAAGGGAGAGGGTGAGGTTTTTTTTTTTTCTTTTTCTTTCTAAAACAAAGATAACTTAACAGCAACTGCACGAAAACTGTACGAGAGAGAGAACAGTCAAAGCAAAACAAAAGCAAAAGACACCTAATTACAAGCCTCTATGGGCATAATGCTATTTGTATCCTGGTTCCTATAAGGACTAATCATCCAATTTTTCAACAGAACCAAATGTATAATTTAAGAAACATTTCACACATTGAGAAGGCGCTCAATTTCAACTGCTCACATTTTCAATAGGTGGGCTCTATCGTAGATTTCCAATATTCCTTTCTCACAGAGGAATGATCCAAATTCCAATATGCAAGTGATACAATATCTATATTCAAAAACTCTAAAGAAACTAGGATAATTTTGTGACAAACAAACAAAGCACGCGCCCAAAATTCCTTTTTGTTTTTTAGAGAGATACTGCTGAAAGACTTTTTTGGAGTCACAAGTTGTTAGTTACCCTTTTCTCTTCTTACTCTATTTCCAAAAATGATTTTCTTCTCATACTCTTCTTAACAAACTTAAGTGAGAGAAGTGAAACTCTTTCATATGACCCTCCCAATTAAACTCCGAACCATTCAAATGGGCACCCTTCTCTTTTATAGGATGTGACCAAAACTTATTACAGTATGAGTTAATCCGACCTTAAAACAATCAGGTCCAAATCTAATTATGTTCAACTGTGAACTTGATTTAGATGACAAAACTCAAATTATAATGAGTCTAAGCAGACACAAGCCCAATTTCCTAAATTTCTCAAGCCTATTTTTAATTCAGGGCCTTATTTTTCTTCTTTTGCTCAAACACGTAACCCAAATTCAATTGTGTCTGGAAACAAATCTGATTTTCTCAATTTTATAATCCAGTTATTTATAATTTATGAATACTTATTTATATAAGCTAATGCATAAATAACATACAAGTAACAAGTATATGTTTGTATTTTCATAAAAGAACCACTCATTAGCATATAGTAGATTAGGGAATCATACATGGACAGAAGAATAGTCTCCCATTGTGGGACTAAAAAATTTGAGAAAATTATATTTGTATGCAATAGTTTGATCCATTTTATTTTGGATAATGTAATCTGAAAAAAAAAAAAAAAAAAAAAAGAGATTAAGACTCTCAATAAAAATCAAGTTTGAGTATGAGATTTGGTTTGGAGCTATTACGTCAATCTAAATAAAAATTACAAAAAGTGAACAAAAAACTGAAAGTTTTGTTAATTGTTAGAGATGAATGAAATTCTTTTTTATATTTTATTTGTATTTTTATGTAAAGATCTATCTTATAATGGACCCATTCATAAATTAGGTCACCTCTCACAAATGAGGAAGATGTGCACTTGGATTGTTTAGATTCTTAATAAATTTGTCCCTCCCAATTAGTTGTTTCAATTCTTTAATTTGTTTTACAAAAAAAAAAAAAAAAAAAAAAGGAAAATCTGATACTTTGTAATAAAGTAGAAAAGGATACTTCTATTTTTGGATTGAGAGACTATCACAGCTAAATTGGATCTCTAGCAAAGTAAAAAACCATGGGCAAATAGTGGTTTCTAGTAAATGAAGAAACCCCTTTGTCTCATATTTGTAAATTTTGTTTGGGTCATTTCTGCCCAGCATCAATAATAAAATATTTCAGTATTTCAAAATTTCAACAAAACGTTTTAGAGTAGCGTTTTAAAAAAAAGTATTAAGATATATAAATAATAAAATTCGAGTATTGTATTTAAATTTAACTTGGTCCTATTGCACATAGGGGAGGAACTACGGGTTAGGGGTGGCCATGGCCCCCCTAAAATTACACACAAATATACCCTTACTATTAATAGAGAATTTAATATTTTTTCAATTCGGCCACTCCAAAAAAAATTTCCACAGTGGCCTCCTTTCAAGGTATATTTTCTGGTTCCGCCCTGTTTACACCCATACAAACAAGATGGTCCAATAAGTATCTCTCAGGCAGCCAAAAGTCAACAAACAAGATGGTCCACATTGGTTCAACCGTGGCTTAGGGTTTGGTCCACCCATGTGCTTACCATGTTTGGAAGTTTGATAAAATCCAAACACAATTTTCATCTCATATTTCATTTTAGTTAGACATTTCATCATCATCATTAAGCCCTTTGTTCCAGCTATGTCGGGGCCGGCTATATGAATTTTGCTTCGCCATTAAGCCAAATTCTATGATAAACTGCAATTCTTCATATCACTATCTTACTAGTTTCATCCGTATCCTTTTTTGTCTATCACTTATTTAGTGTCCTCCAAAAGTAACTTACACTAAAATGATGGAGAAAAGTGTATCCATTCTCATTCTACTTGCATTAAAAACAACATGCTACTATCACAGCAACAACAGAGTTCCATCATTTTTCGAAATTGCTTTCTGATGTCATTAGAATGAAATGTGCAGGTATGGATCCCAGCAATTTTATTGATTCGTTTGACCACTAGTGGGCCCAACTGAGAGACCTCAGAGCATACCTGGCCAAGGTGGCACACTTATAAGAGTTCCCATCAGATCATCTGCAAGTTAATAAACATGTTATAGATTAAGGACCAGTATTCAGTAATAAGTCATTGGAAAGAGTCAAAAGAGGAAAAGGCAGCCCCACCATCTATGGAACAAAACTGGGGTATTCTAGAAGATGATTTGGGATTTAAGATTTGATTTAAAATAACACTAGGGGTCTTTCAGCACTACTCCCATTTCCTTCTTGGTTATGCCATCATATCTACTGAAACTGAAATTACCTCCCAATGTTGAAAATTAAAACAGGCATGCTTAAGTAAAACCTAATACATGGAAAAGCATATTATATATAGCTTATGTAAGTGCAGAAAACGTAACTCACAAGATTAGAGGGTGCCTTACAGGACTTATCCAAATGACAGTCGAGAGCTAGTTGCTTCCGGGACCTGAAAGGGAAGAGAAGAAGGTCGGAGAATCCTGGCTGTGGGCAGCGCAGGGCTCTCAGATGCCTTAGTTAGTGCAGGGACTGAGTTAAAGAGGGAGAAGAAGAGAGGCAGAGTGCATGTATGTTCTGTTATGCATACCTGGGTTAGAATCTATCTCTGCTTATATAAGAGAGGAGGTCCTAAAATCTTGCGTGGTGGGCTTGATGACCTGATTGTGGAAGTCTCATTAGCCCACAAAGTAATTAATGAGAGTCCATCACAGCCCACATTGCATTAAATGTCAGTCTGATCAGCCCATGTTGCATTAAATGCCAGTCACATTGGGCCTGGTCTTGTCTTGACTTATTGGTAGCAAAGGTCCCATTGGATCCCTTCTTGGGCCTCCCTCTGATAGGGTTACAGCCACTGGATGCTGCTTTGTCAGAGGTCTGATGAGGACCTTGAACGGCTAGGATGACATTTGTCCCATCAGCATGTGCTCGGAGGTAGGAGATAGTTGTCAACACCCATCTCGGTTGGCAGTCCTCACAGCTGCAGCCGAAATGCGCGACTGGAGACAAAGCACGTGGCCGAGGTCATGCTCAGCTGGATCGAGGTCACAGCACTGGTCTCTGCTAGCGTGCTGGAGTTTTAGCCGAGATGCGCTCAGCCAAGACGGATAAGAAAAGCTATTAGTGCTGTAGTTAAACATAATCTTGGAATTCTTAGGAACTCCCCCACACAATAGCCCCCTAGCTTGTGACTCCTTTAGGGTCTCGGACTCTTTGAAGTCGGAAGCTATAGTGGTACATTGCCGGAGATCTCGCTTTAATGACAGTTGGTGTTTGATCTTCATCCGAAACTTTTTCGTCCGCCCAAGGCAATAAATGCCATGCCTCAATCATCGTGGAAACTGGATCGGTGATGCCACGCGACACCATCTGGTTGACTGCGCCGTCTGGCGGAGGGCGCATATAGCTGCCAGACGCGATGTTTCGAATTTTAAAAACGGTACCCTAAAACGACATCTCTTTTCCTACATATAGTAGTGTTGTTGTCTTCTTCCTCTTCTTTATCTCTTGCTTCCAAAGGACCTTCTCAGAGCTTCCCATCGTAAAAGAGGTTGCAGCGACGTGCACATGAGAGACTTCCTCGTTTGCATTCTATCTGGCTGTAAGTTTTACTTCCTTCTCTCTAGGGTTTCTTCCTTTGGGTAGTCTTTTTCTTCTTTATATATGGGGATTTACAGTCACTGGTTAGAGGGTCCAGCGGCCATAGAAGGGTTAAAAGGGGCATATCAGATTCCGGATGACGTCCAGGTTAAAGCGGCGGACCCTTCGGATTACGCCCTCCGTGGGTACTCGGAAGGATGGATGCCCTTCCCGCTGATAGCCATCATAGAGGGGGGGGGGTATGTTTCCCTTAGATCCGCTTCTCAGGGCTTGCCTTAGCGCTTGGTCCATCAATCCATGGCAGCTACTGTCCAACGGCTACAAAATTATTATGGGCACGGCCGCGCTGAATAGAAAGCTAGGTATCGACCTCGGCGTCCATGACATCGAGGATGTCTACGATATCTGTAAGTCCAAGGAGGGCGGCTACCACCTCCGAGTCAAGCCTCGCCGTACAGGCTTTGTCACGGTGCTTGAAGACTCAAACAAGTACACCGAAGAAGATCTTTTATGCGTCTCGGGGAACTGGGAGTTTGGTGCCGAGACGAACAGAGTGCATAGAGTCCCGCGTCATCTCAGGGCCGTTCCATGTAACTACCCCTTCTTGACTTTATTTTACCATCTTCTTTCTGTGCCGAACTGATGTGCTTACCAACTGTGCAGCTGCCTGAGAGAGGAAACGACTGGCCAAGCCAGTCGGCTGGAAGAGAAACGACGAGTGGTACCGAAAGATCACAAGGTGCACCGAGTTTTCCAACAGATCGGCTTGGGCGCTTTTGGGCTACGAGTCGAAGTATCGGGGGTACTACAAAATAGCTGAAGCACCACTGCAGCTGCCTCGAGGAGAGGATTTGGGGCGAGTGAGCTTGTGGCCGGAAGCCGACCTGAGGCTGCGTTCGAAGAGGGAGGACCTTCCCGGGTTGCATCTGACGCCTTTGATCGGGCCACTTCAGGCGCTGAAGTGTCCTCACTCGAACCGCGATCCTCACCCTAGCCACAATCGAGCGGCACCCCTCTGAGAAGAAGAGCCCGCCGTTCCTCGCCGAACTTGGGTGAGATGTCGCGCGCCCCAGCGTTCCTGGACTTAGAGGCGCTGGCGCTTGGGGACGAGGATGGATCTCCTCCGTCGGCGGTTTTGGACATCGTTGGACGCTCTGCCCCCAGTCCCGTCGTGACCTCCATGGGCATCGAAGAGGAAGTGCTGGCTCCGCATCCAAGTCCGGAGGTTCGGCAGTCGCCCAAAATCGAGCGCAGTGAGGGTCGCTCGAGAAAGATGTCAAGGAAGGGAGGGGAAAGTTCGGGCGGAGCACTGCCGCCAGCCGAGTCGGCACCTTGGGAGCCGAGCTTCCTACTCGAGCCGGGGAGGCCCATGACGGTGGCAGATTGTATCCATAGGAGGCCGAACTCCCTCGTGCTTGAGACGCACAACCGTGCTTGTGCGCTTCTGCGTGACATGGCTCGGCTAGAAAAGATGAGTGACCCCAGGCTATTGACGTCGCTGATGCACTCTTGCTTTCAGGTAAAATATGCTCAACAGTACTTTCCACTTTTTTCTTATTTTTACCAAGTGTTTCATTTCGGCTACTGTTTTCTCACTTGCTTCTTTGATTTCAACAGACATTGCAGAAGTCGATGGTAGTCATCGACATGTTCAATAAGCAGGGACCCTTGGTCGCCATTCTTGTTGAGGAAAAGGGGGAGTTGGAAGAGGTGTTGGGGGTCAGCTCTTCAAGGGCAGACCAGCTGGAAGCGCTCAAGGGCAATCTCGAGGCGAAGCTCAGGGAGGTCGCCGTAGAGATCGAGAATGAAAAGATGAAAACTGCCGATCTCGAGGCCTTGGCGGAGAGATTGAAGAGTGACCTTCAGGCTGAGTCAAGGAGGGCGGATGAGGCCAACGCTAAGATCAAGTCCGAGAGCGAAGCCGCTTTCCAGGACGCTGCGAACCAAGCGACCGCCTATTATGGAGCGAAGGTCTTCCGCGTCTTGGACAGGACGTGGTCGAAAGCGTGGCGTGCTGCCTTGAGGGAGGTGGGGATCTCGGAGGACCATCCATCCTTTGTGAATCCTCCGGAGTGTCCTGGCCCTTCTGTTCCCAACGACAGGGTGGTAATAGAGGCATCGGCCGACGTCCCCAGCTGCTCAGTTCCTCAGGAGCCTTGAAATATTCTTTCCTTTGATCAATAGTGATGTGAAAGCTTGTTTTTTTTTTTTTTTTTTTGTACTTCGGAATGTAACGAATCTTTCAGCAATACAAATCAAATTTTCGCCAGTGTTCTCTTCTACTCCTTTCTTTTTTTGCTTGATTTCCTACTTAGCAGCATCTAGGTCCGGCTTTAGCAGATCTTGCCGAGGATAGTTGATTTAAAATAGGATTTGGCACAACATAATGCCGAGATCCTTGGGCAATATCATCGTGGCTGTAATGGCTTCATGCCGGGGTGGTGCGTGGACCTACCCTCAGGCAATCTCATCGTGGCCGTAATGGCTTCATGCTGGGGTGGTGCGTGGACCGACCCGCAGGCAATCTCGTCATGGCCGTAATGGCTTCATGACGGGGTGGTGCGTGGACCGACCCGCAGGCAATCTCATCATGGCCGTAATGGCTTCTTGCCGGGGTGGTACGTGGACCGACCCGCAGGCAATCTCATCATGGCTGTAATGGCTTCATGCCGGGGTGGTGCGTGGACCAACCCGCAGGCAATCTCATCATGGCCGTAATGGCTTCATGCCGGGGTGGTGCGTGGACCGACCCGTAGGCAATCTCATCATGGCCGTAATGGCTTCATGCCGGGGTGGCGCGTGGACTGACCCGCAGGCAATCTCATCATGGCGTTGTCGCCGAGCTGCCTATTGTTCCTAAGTTCGGTAACAATGGGGACAAGAACAAGAACTGGAACTGCTTTCATTGATCTTGGGAAACTTGAATACAGACTCAAAAATAGAACTTTTGAGGTGTGATACATTCCATGGCCACGGCAATTGTCGGCCATCCATATCTTCAAGCTTGTAAGCTGACTGTCCGGCAGTGGCAACTACCTTGAACGGTCCGTGCCAGTTTGGTGCTAGCTTGCCTTGATTTGGGTTTCTATCTCCTGGGAGTGTCTTCTTTAGAACTAGCTCTCCAATTGAGAACCTTCTCTCCCTGACCTTTTTGTTATAGCCCCTGGCCAGTTGCTGCTGATAGGCAGCCAGTCTGATAGCTGCTGCTTCTCTGCGTTCGTCAGCGAAATCCAATTCCCGAGCAAGGTTTGTTTCGTTCTGGCCTTGGTCAAAGAGTTCTGATTTCAGGGTCAGGAGGCGACCTCAAGAGGAATGACTGCTTCCATGCCATAAGCGAGGGAGAAAGGGGTTGCCGAAGTGGAACGTTTTGGAGTCGTTCTGTAAGCCCACAAGATGCTTGGAACTCTTCTACCCACCTTCCTTTAGCTTGATCCAATCGTTTCTTCAGCCCATCAAGTATCACTTTATTGGAGATCTTTGCTTGGCCGTTGCTTTGCAGGTACGCCGGAGTGGAATAGTGGTTTCTGATGCCGAGCTCCCGGGAGAAATTCTTGAAAAAGGCGGAATCAAATTGGGTGCCATTATCCGAGATCAGGACTCTTGGGATGCCGAACCTCGTGATGATGTTCTTCCAAACAAAATTTTTCGTGTCATGCTCTGTGATGGAGGACAGTGATTCTGCCTCTATCCATTTGGTAAAATAGTCGGTGGCCACTATCAACCACCTCTTATTCCCCAAAGCTCGTCGGAGTGGTCCCACGATGTCCAGCCCCCACTGGGCGAAGGGCCACGGGCTGGAGAGCGGACTCAGATCTTACGTCGGTTGCTGGAGAGAATGGGAGAATTTCTGGCACTTCTCACATTTTCTGGCATACAGCTGTGCATCCTTTTGCATATATGGCCACCAGTACCCCTGGCTGATTGCTCGGTATGCTAACGATCTTCCTCCTATGTGGCTTCCACAGATCCCTTCGTGTATTTCGTAGAGAAAATCTTCAACTTTGCTCGGGTGAACACACTGAAGGTATGGGCCGGTGAATGACTTCCTGTAGAGCTTGCCTTCGGGAGATAACCAGAACCGTGCCGCTTTTAGTCTAATTCGGTGAGCCTCGCTTTTATCTTCGGGGAGCTGGTCGTCCTTAAGGTAGGATATGATCGGATCCATCCAGCTCGGGCCAAAGTCAAGGCAGAGGACTTCCTGAGGCGGATGAAGCTCTATGCTGGGCCTCGCTAATGATCCCACTTCGATGGTTCTTCTCTTTCCTACCTCGACAGCGGAGGCTAAACTGGCAAGGGCATCGGCGTGAGAATTCGATTCTTTGCCAATCCGTCTGATTTCGGATGTCTGGAATTCTGAGAGGAGCTTTTTTGCAAGGACGAGGTAGGCAGCCATCTTGTCGTCCCGAGCTTGGTAGTCTCCAGTCAATTGGTTCGTCACCAGTTGGGAATCACTGAAGACAACTAGCTGCCGAGCTTCGAGGATTTTGGCGCTGCTCAGTCTTGCTAATAGGGCTTCATACTTCGCCTCATTATTTGACGCCTTGAAATCCAGGGTTAGAGCCTGTTCGATGACTAGCCCCTCTGGCGATTGGAGGACAGCGCCGGCGCCAGCTCTCCTGGTAGTTGATGATCGGTCGACGAAGACTTTCCAGATTGGGGCCAGAGATTGGCTCTGAGGTAGTTCATCAGTTTCTATGGGCGATGCCTCAGGTCCACTGCCCCCCGGTTCGGCGCCGAGCTGGGTTGGTGCCGAAGCTGGAGGTATAAACTCTACGATGAAATCTGCTAGAATCTGGGCCTTAATTGCTGTCCTGGGCTAGTATTGAATATCATACTGCCCTAGTTCAATTTCCCAACGCGAAAGCTTTCCTGAAAAATCCGCTTTTCGAAAGACAGATTTTAGTGGGTGTTTTGTAACCACCACTATAGTGTGAGTTTGGAAATAGTGGGAGAGCTTGCAAGAGGCACTAACGAGTGCCAACGCGAGTTTCTCCAGTTGCAAATACCTGGTCTTGGCATCGAGGAGTGCTTTGCTCGTGCAATAAATTGGTTTTTGTTGTTTTTCTTCCTCTCTGATGAGGACCGAGCTCACTGCTCGATCCGAGACCGCTAAATACAAATACAATATTTCTCCTTGCTTTAGAGTTGAAAGTAAAGGGGGTGAAGAGAGGTAGGCCTTGAGTGCTTGCAAGGCCTGGTCATGAAAGTCCGGGGATCCGAACCGTAGAGGGGGGGGGGTGAATAGGGTGAGCTCCATTTATGACCAATTTTAACCAATTTTAACTTCTTTAAAACAAACTAGTCACAAGTGGTGATTACAAATAAAATGCGGAAGCATAATAAAAACAATCACCACAAAGCAAGCACCATCACACAAGGATTTATAGTGGTTCGGCCTCAATGCCTACATCCACTACCGGCTTGTGATCCAACACCCCACTGGATTTCCACTATTTATGCTTTTCAATAGGCTAAGCAATAACCTTTACAATATGCTTTTCAAGGCTAAGCAATAACCTTTACAATGATGTTTTTCAAGGCTTAACATCAACCTATGCATTATGCTTTTATAGGCTAAGCAATAACCTCTTCAACCACAAGGTTGGTTATCTCTATAAGTAGTGTCTAAATTACACTTGATGGAGATTCAATTAAGCTAATTACATTTGCCTCTAAAATAGGCGGATGTGAAAATGAAAATCTAATACACACACACACACTATGAATGCAAAGATGAAAGCACATGATGTGTGTGTGTGATGTCCTCAATCATTTTGAAAATGAAAGTTCATAAATGTATGCCAAAGGCTTTTAAAAGTTTTAGCTCATAAAAACATTTATGATTGAGGTAGTAATGCTAATCACATGTTCAAAAACAACTTGTAAAAGATTTACAAATCTAGTTCAAGGAAGTTGTGAAAGTTTAAGAACAAAACATGTGATGCATAAGGATTTCAATCAATTTAACAATGTAGCTTAATATATGTATGCTTTAAAGCATTTGAAAGTATAAAGCACAAAAATAGATTTGATTGAAATCAAGGGACAAATTACATGTACTTAAAATACAACTTGAAAATGATATACATATCAATGCTAAGCAAGTTGTGAAACTTTAAAACAAAAGTACATGTGAAGTTGTTGAATCCAAAACATAAGATATATTTGAAAGTGATTTTCTTATGATGAAAAACAACAACCAAAGATTCAACCAAGTATATGAATCATGTTACATATAATTTCAAAGATTCTTTCATTAACATGATCTACTTAGATTTACCAAATAAAGTACTACTTGAATTGAATCAAATGGTGATGCATCCAAAACAATAAATCAATTCAAAACATAAAACATGTTAAGGACACAACAAATCATAGTTTATCATGCTAGAGAAGATTTACTAATAATTAAAGCTAAACATGAAAACATATGATTTGTGTAGTTGTTAAATCCAAAACATAAGATAGATTTGAAAGTGATTTTCTTATGATGGATAACAACGACCAAAGATTCAACCAAGTATATGGATCATGTTACATATAATTTCAAAGATTTTTCCATTAACATAATCTACTTAGATTTACCAATTCAAGTACTACTTGGATTGAATCTCAAAGTGTTGCATCCAAAACAATAGATCAATTCAAAACATAAAACATGTTAAGGATACAACCAATCATAGTTTATCATGCTAGACAAGATTTACCAATAAATAAAACAAAGCATGAAAACATATGATTAGGAAAAGTAAAGCTTACTTAATGATTTAACTCCATGAAACCAAGCTTTAGCTTTCCAAATGTCCCTCAACCTTCCTTAGCTCATTCCCCTTTGTTTGGCCTCAAAACATCTCAAGGAGGGCCTCTTTGTTCCTCAAAATTTCTATGGGAATGAGCTTCTTTTTATACCAAAAAATGCCCAACGGCTAGTCCCCGGTCGACCTGGTACACTGCCCGGTCGACCGGGTGAACAACGGTAAAAAAAGTGACCGTTTGAAAAGAGCTCAACGGCTCTTTGCCCGGTCGACCGCACAGTGTGGCCGGTCGACCGGGTCCATGGGCCGGTCGACCGGCCACACTGCGCGGTCGACCCGGGCCTGGGACCATTTTTCCCACAAATGCATATTTTGAGGTATTTTCTTATGGGAAGTTTTGGGCCAATAAACCAAGCTTGGAATCATGATTTTAATTCAATCCAAGTTCTTTTAAAATCATGAAACATACAAAGCCAAAAAGATTTGAAACTTCTTAAAACCATTGGCTAGCTTGATTTATAAAACTTCTTTTCCAAAATAAAATGCATCCAATGAAAACATGCATGAAACAAATGATTTACAAGATTTAAAACAATGCATGAGTAAATCAAGATTTCAAGTTTTTCTAAATCAATGCAAGTGTGAAAAATCAAATGATGCATCCATCAAATTGCAATACACAAAATCCCTAACAATCTCCCCCTTTGCAATTTGATGGCAACTCACTCACCACTGAATAAACACACTAAGTCTTCAGCTCCCCCTAAGCTGGACAAGTCTTGAAATCTTCTTGGATGCTTCTTCTCTTAGCTTGGGCTCTTGGGTTTTCTTCAATCTTCTTGATGCTTGGAGCTTAATCATTCTTCAAGCTTTCTCTTCTTCTTTCCTTTCTATGACCAAGCATCTTCTTTAGCTCCAAGCTTTCTTTCTTCTATTAGCTCTCCCCCTTTGACCATGCCTCTCTTTCCTTTTGGCAAGATATGCATTCTCTCCCCTTGTAGAAGATCATACACTATCTCCCCTTAGGATGTATGGACATTCTCTCCCTCTTGAGACAACTTGATTTCTCTCTCCCCCTTTGACATTAAATTGCAAAGGTACCTACACACATGAAATAAAGACAATACCTTTTAGTAGCACCTGTTAACTAAAGAAAACGAAAATGAAATATATAACAGGCCATCATGTATGGAAGAAGAAGTCTCTAAGGGTTCAAAGCCAATACAAAGGTCAATTTGATCAAAACTAATACTTCCTATGAAGGTGTACACTCCCCCTCAATCCATTCTCTTCTTTTGTCAAACTTTTGACAAATATTTAACTATTTGGAGCAAGAAGAAGATGGTTTTACCAATTGAGGAAAAGCTTCAAGGAAAGGATTAGATTCATTTAACTATAAAGCTCAATATGATCAAATTGCCAATATAAAGAGCAAGGCCATGGAGAAAAGCGATCATGGATACCAATTGGAATATATATAAGAAACAAATATACCAATTGAGATTGAAGGATATGACTATTAAAACAATCACTCTAAAATGGAGTTAAGGAATTTACCTATTAGGGAAAAATCCAAATTAGAGCTATCCATGATGTTATAGGGTTTATTAATCATAGCATCAATCAATATAACTTATGAAAAACATATGCTATGAAAATTTTGAATTCATTTCATGCAATCAATAAATATGACTATTAATGTAAAAGAATGAGTGAAATGAAATTCAAACATGAAGCCAACCTCAACTAATAACCAACCAATATTATGAACACATAAGCATGGTGGTCATGAGATATACCTATATGAACAAGAGAGGTGGCAACATGAAAATTATGATGCTAATGGAATGTGACATGGAATGTAAACATATTACTATCAAGTTCAATCCAATGTACACAATGTCTATCACATTCATAAGAAATCAAATCAATCGAAAATTATACCAATTGAAACCAATTGAATTTGATAACATGATAAGGAGCAAGAATGTGACAAACACAAAATTCCATCAAGCATCATAAATGGATATTCATCACTTTTAATGATATAACTAATGAGCATTGTGATGAACATGCTAAATTGCATAAAAAGATCTAACTTAGAAGAACATGCAATTTAAAAGTGTCAAATCATATGAATTCAACATCTAAGATATCCATCAAACAATAGATATAACTATGAAATACAAGGAATGGATTTCGAAGAGGTTCATATGATTAAGCACACTATTATGAAGTTGAGACATGTATAAAGAATGATACCAATAAGAAAACTATACATGAAACAACATCATAACCATCTATTTCAAAAATAATGACTTAGAAAGCATAAAGGATGGATTTGAGAGTTCTAGTATGGTATCATCAAATATAACTAAGAAAACAACCATATGTGGAACTCATTGACATTTGCATAGAGATGATCAATTACAATCAAGATCTAACTCATACCATATCATCAACAATACAACCATGTGTGCACAAGAAGGTATGAAGTTAGAAGGATATCATAGATCACATATAGATAAAAATAGATCTAATATATGGATTTACCTATTAAGAACAATGGTTTAAATCCAATTCATCTAAGATGATCAATTAATCTATCATGCAAAATCTCTACTCTTAGCAAATGTACTAAGCTTACATTGCAATGGAAAGGGATATGAAGATCATATCAAATGAGAGTAGCATATAAAAACTCATATGTACTTTTGAATCTCAAATGATCATGAAACAAAAGATTTTACTATAAAGCACATAAACAATCATCAATTTGCATTAATGAAAATATATACCAAGTTAGGCACAAACATGCAAATCAATGAAACCATATCCAACTATGCAATGTAAGACATCAAAATCAATTTGCATAAAAAGAATGTAACTAAATGAGCAAAGATGCAAATTGTTTGTAAAAATTATTTCCTTTCAAATGATAAAATCATAATTAAGCACAAGGAAATAAATTCAAGGAAAATGTTTCTATAAATACAACCAATAAAGCATAGAACATTTTCCAAAGTTTTTTTTTTTTTAAATAAAACTTGTATTTCAAAAAGTGTAACTACTTGGAAACACATACAAGTTGATTTTGCAAAAACAATAATTTTCCATTTGAAAGTATGACTTTAAAAATCAATGGAAAACTTAAATTGCTTCAAATCATTTGATTTACCAAAAATATTTAATTAAGACATACATCAAATGATTTTCCAACATCAATTGATCATGAAAAACTTAGCTAAGAAAGCTTTTCTAATCACAATCAATTGATCATGAATAGATATGCATTACAAGAGATATACCTATATGATCAAAATGCAAATCTATCATGATAATATTGCAATCAAAGGATTTTGAAAACCATGAGATATAACTTTAAGAGTTCATGAAAACAAAATCAAATGATCACAAAGAAACATTGCATTTTAACAAAATGCAAATGTAACAAGACCAACAATAAGATATAACTTAAAAAGAATAGGTTGGTCTAGAGAGGTTCAAGGCCTTAAGGATAGTCTAAATGTCTACCTTTGAAAATTCACTTAAGGTCTTGACAAGGTTGTCCTTGAGAGTTTACTTTGAAGTCCCACCAACTCTTGGAGATTTAACTCATAAAAGTTTTAGAGTGGTGAAATGATTCTTTGGGGAAATAAAGAGCTAGGAAGGAAAAAACATTTTCAGTCCATAGTGGAAATCATTTTAAAAGATATGCAATAAAACACAATACTAGGGTTCTAATCCAGCAAGGATCAACTCCGGGTTGTTAAGCCCTAAAATGGAGTAACCCGCTCTGATACCAATTGAAAGTCCGGGGATCCGAAACCTAGAAAGGGGGGGGGGGGGGGGTGAATAGGGTGAGCTCCATTTATGACCAATTTTAACTTCTTTAAAACAAACTAGTCACAAGTGGTGATTACAAATAAAACGCGGAAGCTTAATAAAAACAATCACTACAAAGCAAGCACCATCACACAAGGATTTATAGTGGTTCGGCCTCAATGCCTACATCCACTACCGGCTTGTGATCCAACACCCCACTGGATTTCCACTATTTATGCTTTTCAATAGGCTAAGCAATAACCTTTACAATATGCTTTTCAAGGCTAAGCAATAACCTTTACAATGATGTTTTTCAAGGCTTAACATCAACCTATGCATTATGCTTTTATAGGCTAAGCAATAACCTCTTCAACCACAAGGTTGGTTATCTCTATAAGTAGTGTCTAAATTACACTTGATGGAGATTCAATTAAGCTAATTACATTTGCCTCTAAAATAGGCGGATGTGAAAATGAAAATCTAATACACACACACACACTATGAATGCAAAGATGAAAGCACATGATGTGTGTGTGTGATGTCCTCAATCATTTTGAAAATGAAAGTTCATAAATGTATGCCAAAGGCTTTTAAAAGTTTTAGCTCATAAAAACATTTATGATTGAGGTAGTAATGCTAATCACATGTTTAAAAACAACTTGTAAAAGATTTACAAATCTAGTTCAAGCAAGTTGTGAAAGTTTAAGAACAAAACATGTGATGCATCAGGATGTCAATCAATTTAACAATGTAGCTTAATATATGTATGCTTTAAAGCATTTGAAAGTATAAAGCACAAAAATAGATTTGATTGAAATCAAGGGACAAATTACATGTACTTAAAATACAACTTGAAAATGATATACATATCAATGCTAAGCAAGTTGTGAAACTTTAAAACAAAAGTACATGTGAAGTTGTTGAATCCAAAACATAAGATATATTTGAAAGTGATTTTCTTATGATGAAAAACAACAACCAAAGATTCAACCAAGTATATGAATCATGTTACATATAATTTCAAAGATTCTTTCATTAACATGATCTACTTAGATTTACCAAATAAAGTACTACTTGGATTGAATCAAATGGTGATGCATCCAAAACAATAAATCAATTCAAAACATAAAACATGTTAAGGACACAACAAATCATAGTTTATCATGCTAGAGAAGATTTACCAATAATTAAAGCTAAACATGAAAACATATGATTTGTGTAGTTGTTAAATCCAAAACATAAGATAGATTTGAAAGTGATTTTCTTATGATGGATAACAACGACCAAAGATTCAACCAAGTATATGGATCATGTTACATATAATTTCAAAGATTTTTCCATTAACATAATCTACTTAGATTTACCAATTCAAGTACTACTTGGATTGAATCTCAAAGTGTTGCATCCAAAACAATAGATCAATTCAAAACATAAAACATGTTAAGGATACAACCAATCATAGTTTATCATGCTAGACAAGATTTACCAATAAATAAAACAAAGCATGAAAACATATGATTAGGAAAAGTAAAGCTTACTTAATGATTTAACTCCATGAAACCAAGCTTTAGCTTTCCAAATGTCCCTCAACCTTCCTTAGCTCATTCCCCTTTGTTTGGCCTCAAAACATCTCAAGGAGGGCCTCTTTGTTCCTCAAAATTTCTATGGGAATGAGCTTCTTTTTATACCAAAAAATGCCCAACGGCTAGTCCCCGGTCGACCTGGTACACTGCCCGGTCGACCGGGTGAACAACGGTAAAAAAAGTGACCGTTTGAAAAGAGCTCAACGGCTCTTTGCCCGGTCGACCTCACAGTGTGGCCGGTCGACCGGGTCCATGGGCCGGTCGACCGGCCACACTGCGCGGTCGACCCGGGCCTGGGACCATTTTTCCCACAAATGCATATTTTGAGGTATTTTCTTGTGGGAAGTTTTGGGCCAATAAACCAAGCTTGGAATCATGATTTTAATTCAATCTAAGTTCTTTTAAAATCATGAAACATACAAAACCAAAAAGATTTGAAACTTCTTAAAACCATTGGCTAGCTTGATTTATAAAACTTCTTTTCCAAAATAAAATGCATCCAATGAAAACATGCATGAAACAAATGATTTACAAGATTTAAAACAATGCATGAGTAAATCAAGATTTCAAGTTTTTCTAAATCAATGCAAGTGTGAAAAATCAAATGATGCATCCATCAAATTGCAATACACAAAATCCCTAACAGGTCACACTCGGGAGTCCACTGGAATTTTGAATTTTTTGTTAGAAGTCTAAAGAAGGGCTGGCACTTATCTGAGGATCTGCTGATGAATCGGTTCAGTGCGGCAGCCATGCCAGTGAGCTTCTGGACCTCTTTTGCAGTGGTCGGGCTCTGTACTCTGAGGATGGCGGAGATCTGATCCGGATTAGCCTCGATTCCTCTTCGCGTGACCAAGCTTCCAAGGAACTTGCCGGAATGGACGCCGAAAGCAAACTTGGAGGCATTTAGCTTCAACTTGTATTTCTTTAAGATGGCGAACACTTCAGTTAGGTCTGCCAGATGGTTTGCGGATTGCTTAGACTTGATGACCATATCATCAATGTATACCTCGACGATTTTGCCGAGCTGCGCCTCGAACATTTTGGTGACGAGGCGCTGGTATGTAGCTCCTGCATTCTTTAATTCGAAAGGCATCACCTTATAACAGTAGGTGCCCCTGGGTGTTATGAACGCAGTCTTCTCTTCATCCGAACCGTACAAGGGTATCTGGTGATAGCCCCGATACGCGTCGAGGAAGCTCATCCGATCATGGCCAGCGGTGGCCTCGATCATCTGATCAATCTTGGGGAGTAGGAAGCTGTCCTTGGGGCAGGCTTTATTGAGGTCGGTGAAATTGACGCACACCCTCCACTTGCTGGTTTTCTTTTTGACCACCACTGTGTTGGCCAACCAGACCGGGTATTGCACCTCTCTGACCACTTCGGCTTCGAGTAATTTGCCAACTTCCTCGACCATGGCCTCTGTCTGTGGCACCCCAGCCCTGCGAGCTTTCTGCATCACTGGCTTGTGCCTGGGGTCTACATTCAGCTTATGGCACATGACGTCGGGGTCGATGCCAGGCATCTCTTCTAGCGTCTAGGCAAAGGCTTCTTTATTTCGGAGCAGGAACTCGATTAGCTCGGACCGTTCTGGTTCGGTAAGCTGGCTGCCGAGCAGAAAGAACTTCTCTGGGTCGCGTGGGTCGATCCTGATCTCGGTTAGATCTTCCACGCTCTTTTGCTCGAGATCCTGGCCAACTCCATCCAGCTTTTTCTCCAGTTCGGCCATGTTGACCTGCTTGGGCTCGCGCTCTCCAGGTACCATAGCCATCAAGCACTGTTGGGCCATTTGTTGATCTCCCCGAACCGTGACTATCCTTACTCTACCATTGTCTTCCAATGGGAATTTTAGCTTTTGGTGGCGAGTAGAGGGCACCGCTTCCATACTATGAAGCCAAGTCCTACCCATGATGGCATTGTAGGGGAATGGCGCGTCAACCACCAGAAAGTCCACCATCACGGAAGCTCCTTCGATCTGAACTTTAAGGGTCACCTTCCCTTCGGGGAATACAGGCTTGGCACTGAATCCTATCAGTGGAGTTCGGGCCTCCTGCAGGTCTACTTCCGAGAGGCCCATCTTTGGAAGCAATCGAAGTAGATGACCTCGGATGAACTGCCGGGGTCGACAAGGATCCTCTGGACCCTGCAATTTTTCAGCTTCAGTGTGACGACGAGCGGGTCATTGTGCGGGAGCTGCATGCCTTCCAAATCTTCATCTGAGAACCATATCTTGGGTTGCTCCTTGCTAGCCCTTTTCGCAACTGGTTCGAGCTCGGTCGTCATCACTTGTTTACCATGGGATGCCCGTCTAGCCTCGGCATGAGCTTGGTTACTCCCCTTGGGAGGAGGAGCGAGGTGTATGACGCTTATGAGTTTTTCGGACTCATCGCTGTCCTGGCCCCTTTCATTTCGGCGCTGAGCTCGGGAATCACTCCTGGTGCTCGCCTTGATGTAATCTTTGAGATGTTCATCCTGGACTAGCCTCTCCAGATGAGACCTGAGGGTTCTGCACTCCTCGGTCTTGTGACCGCTTTGCTTATGATAAGCGCAGAATCTGCTCTGATCGTAGTCGGATGGATCGCCCCTCATGGGCCGCGGCTAGCTGAAGTACGGCTCCGATTTAGTCTTATTCATAATCTTATGAAATAGGCTCTTTGAATATGGTGTTGACAGCTTTATAGGGGTCGGAAGACAGCCTGGGCTTCTTGCTATCTCTGTAGGCAGACGCTGGAGCCTTCGCCGAGCTGGTCGGGGTCCGGCGTCGGCTCGATTCTTCTCTTCTAGAGGATCGACCTTCCTTCCTTGAAGGCTTGCTATCTCGATCCTTACGGCTGACATGGAAGCTCTCCCGAGCTCGGAGCTGGTCGTCTTCTTGAGCAATGAAGCGGTTCACCCTGGCCATCAGTGCTGTTATTGAGGTCACAGGGTCACCAGCCACATCCTTCCGAAGATCATTGTCTGGTAACAAGGCATTCTGGAAAGCGAAGATCGCTACTTCATCTTTAGAGCTGTCAATCTGACTATAGATTGTCCAGAATCGCTTGGCAAACTGGGTGATGTTCTCCCCCTGTTTCATTCTCAGAGCCATTATGTCGGCGTTATTTTTGGGCATGACCCTATAGGCTTGAAACTTCTTCATGAAGGAATGCTGGAGCTGCTGCCAAGTCGAGATGGAGTTCTCTAGGAGTCCGCAAAACCACTTCAAGGGAAGTTCACCCAGGCTGGAGGAGAAAACCCTACGATTCAAATGGCCTTCGTCTCCCCAAACAGACATCCTCTGGGAGAAGTGTCGCAGATGCGTAGCTGGATCCGAGGCTCCTTCATAAGTGACAAACCTCGGGATGGTAAACTTCCTTGGAAGAGGGAAGTCTCTGATGTCGCGAGTGAAAGGTGACGCACCGAGATCGACGGAAGTGTAGACGTCTTGTTGATCCCGGGCGAGACCAGCCACTTCCAGATTTCGCCAAACTGCCTGCTGAATTCGCTCCTCAAGCCACTCTTGAGTGTCATGACGAACCTCTGGAATAGTTTCCGACTGTCGCTGCGAATAGCTCAGGCTGTCGCTCGAGCTCTCGTCACGAGTTTGACTGCATCTCATCTCATTCAAATGAGTCCTGAGGTCTCTTCGGGGAGGAGTGATTCGCTGGTGGTGATAAGAACCTCCTCCACTAGCTCGCTGCAGATGCTGTCTAGCCATGTCGGCTGCTTTATCCTTCTCCTTAAGCTGCTGCTGGAGCCGATTGATGATGGCGTCCTTCTCTCGGATGGTGGCATTCTGCGTCCGAATTTCCTCAAGAGTAGGATCAAAATCCTCGTCAGAACTATAATCTTCATCTTCATCTTCATCATCCCTTTGGCGGTTGGACATATGTGGCTCATCGTCCACTGGAGATTTATGTCGTCGAGTTCCCTCAGGCGTGGGATCTCTTCCTCTAGGAGGCTGGAGAGGTGCCATCACCACCCGTGAGAGTGACTCTGAGCGGGGGTGGCGCTCCTGAACGTTGATAGGGGTGAAAAGGGACTCGTAGAAGTCGTTTACCATGGTTTCCGCATGGTATGCTCTGGATGCTTCACCTTTCACAGCTTTCTCAGTCATGGTGTGAAGGAAGACTTTGACAATCGCTCCCCACAGACGGCGCCAATTGTAAGTGCAAAAAACGTAACTCACAAGATTAGAGGGTGCCTTACAGGACTTATCCAAATGACAGTCGAGAGCTAGCTGCTTCCAAGACCTGAAAGGGAAGAGAAGAAGGTCAGAGGACCCTGGCTGTGGGCAGCGCAGGGCTCTCCGATGCCTTAGTTAGTGCAGGGACTGAGTTAAGGATGGAGAAGAAGAGAGGCAGATTGCATGTATGTTCTGTTATGCGTATCTGGGTTAGAATCTATCTCTGCTTATATAAGAGAGGATGTCCTAAAAGCTTGGGTGGTGGGCTTGATGACCTGACTGTGGAAGTCTCATCAGCCCACAAAGTAATTAATGAGAGTCCATCACAGCCCACATTGCATTAAATGCCAGTCTGATCAGCTGATGTTGCATTAAATGCCAGTCACATTGGGCCTGATCTTGTCTTGACTTATTGGTAGCAAAGGTCCCATCGGATCCCTTCTTGGGCCTCCCCCTGATAGGGTTACAGCCACTGGATGCTGCTTTGTCAGAGGTCTGATGAGGACCTTGAACGGCTAGGATGACATATGTCCTATCAGCACGTGCTCGGAGGTAGGAGATAGTTGTCAACACCCATCTCGGCTGGCAGTCCTCACAGCTGCAGCCGAAATGCGCGACTGAGCAGAGGTCATGCTCAGCTAGATCGAGGTCACAGCACTGGTTTCGGCTAGCGTGCTGGCGTTTTAGCCGAGATGTGCTCAGCCGGGACGGATAAGAAAAGCTATTAGTGCTGTAGTTAAACATAATCTTGGAATTCTTAGGAACTCCCCCACACAGCTTACAACAAGAAGTACAATGCAATTATTTACAGCTCACTGGGAATGTTTACCATGCATGATAAGCATCACCACCCAATATCTAATTTTTCAATAAAGCAAACTCAAGCAGGTGCTACTCTGATCAAACATTCAGTCCTTCTTCGGTAGAATTAGGACTATGGGGGCCTGAAATAGCCAAAGACTGCGAAGTAGGTTTGCAAAAAGGTTAGAATGAGAATGACAATGGCTGCTATCAATGAGAGTATTGCCCATGGATTGCTGAAATAATCATGCACCAATTTTGCTCGCTATTTAGGCCACCTTTTCTGAGTATGTTTGATAACTTCTTCAAACACCTTGGCTAGTTAACTATTCTTGAAGTCCCAAGTAATCCGCCCCCCTGCACAGCTTGTTGAAGAGAAGTGCCACATCGTCATCACTGCCTAACACATGTTCTATGATGCCAGATTGGTTGAGTAACTGCAAATCTCTAGGTGTGTCTATCGGTGAATCCATGAAGATGCAATAGCTCGTAAAGTGACTACCGCAGTCAGGAAACACTGCTCAAAGGCGATGAAATTGCGGAAAAGGGAATTGGTGGAACCAGAGATCGTAAGGCGCTGTATTTCCATCAATCCTTGTTCAAATGTTATGTCCAAGAAGTTTCTGGCCTTCTTTCTCTAAAATTTTAACTCCTGCTTCATGGAGCTCGGTCGCAGAAGGGATCGTCTTTGGTGGTGGCGGCAGTCTGTGTTCAGACAGTAGTAAGCTTTGGTGGCGTTGGCCTGATGAATTATCATTTTTGTTTTTGGTGAAGGCCTGATGGAATTGGGAACCGGTCATGTGGTTCTATAAATGCCAAGGGTTGGCGTTTGGGGGTGTAGGTGCAAAAAACGTAACTCATAAGATTAGGGGGTGCCTTAGAGGACTTACCCAAATGACTATGGAGCTGGCCGCTTCAGGGACCACTCAGATGTTGTGAAGGACTTCATTGGGAAAGATTGCTCCCCGGAGAACCTGAAAAGGGCAAGGGAAGACTGGTCAGATGACCCTTGCTTCGGGCAGCGCAGGGCTCTCCGATGCCTAAGTTAGTGCGGGGATAGAACTAAGGATGGAGAAGAGAAACAGTAGTTTCAGGGTATGTTCACCGTTCTCTCATACCGTTCTGGAGTTTGCTCCTTGTATTTGTAGTGGGGAGAGTTGACTCTTGGGGACAGGGTCCCATCAGTTCTGATCATGGCGGCTTGATGTAGACCTACTGACAGCTCTTTGCCCGATGCATGTCATCACGTTCTGTAATGTGATTGAGTCTCCAAAGAGGTACAACTGGCTGTACTTGTCTCGTTAAGCATTCTGGAGTTGCCGCCTAAATGGGAGTACTTGGCCTAGCTGGAGCACCTGGCATAGGTGAAGCTCCTGGCCGAGTTGAAGATCTTGGCCGAGGTGAAGCTCCTGGCCGAGGTGGAGTATTTTGCCGAGGTGAAGATCCTGGCCGAGGTGAGATGGTGCTGACCACGGTGGTGCTGACTTGGCTGAGATGGTGCTGTCCGAGCTGAGACCGCGCAGGGCTGCAGGTCGTGGCTGGAAAGCCTGGCCGAGGTGGGAGAACTTCTATCAAGATTAGGAAAACTCCCACACAAATGCCCCCAGCTCCTGATCTTCTTAGAGTTCACCAACTCTTGGAGGTCGGGAGCTAAGTTTCATGGAGTTGGTACTCCTCACCGGTGATAGGGTGACCTTGGAAATGAGATGACAGTCGAAGCGACAAGCTGGTACTGCTTACCGGAGCTCGAATGACCATGTCATATGAAGATGCCTCCTCTGGCACTGTTGCCAAGTTGGGTTTTGCCGTGACCAAGATTGCCGAGCTGGAGCTAACATGATCTCGGTGGGCTCACGGAGTTCTGCAACTAGGCGAGAACTAAAGCTGCCATGACTGAAGCAGGTGCTGCCACAGAGGCCACATTCGTCGCTGGCATGGTTGAAGGTATCCGAGTGAAGGCTGGTGCCATCACCGAGGCCTGCTGGGGCTGGGACCGAGGCTGGCCGAGCTTGACCGTAGGCCGAGCTGAGAACACTTGGTCAAGATAGAAGGTTGACATACAATGTGTTGGCCGCGAAGGCTTCATGCCGGGGTGGTGAGGACCGACCTGAAGGCAAGCTCATCAGTTGCCGCGAAGGCTTCATGCCTGGGTGGTGAGGACCGACCCGCAGGCAATCTCATCAGTTGCCGTGAAGCAGGCAATCTCATCAGTTGCCGTGAAGGCTTCATGCCGGGGTGGTGAGGACCGACCAGCAGGCAATCTCATCGGTTGGCCGCGAAGGCTTCATGCTGGGGTGGTGAGGACCGACCCGCAGGCAATCTCATCTGTTGGCCGCGAAGGCTTCATGTCGGGGTGGTGAGGACCGACCCACATACAATCTCATCAGTTGCCGCGAAGGCTTCATGCCGGGGCTGTGAGGACTGACCCGCAGCCAATCTCATCTGTTGGCCACGAAGGCTTCATGCCGGGGTGGTGAGGACCGACCCACAAGCAATCTCATCAGTTGTCGCGAAGGCTTCATGCCGGGGTGGTGAGGATCGACCCGCAGGCAATCTCATCTGTTGGCCGCGAAGGCTTCATGCCGGGGTGGTGAGGACCGACCCGCAGGCAATCTCATCAGTTGCCATGAAGGCTTCATGCCGAGGTGGTACGTGAACCAACCCTCAGGCAATTTCATCAGTGGCCGTAAAGGCTTCATGCCGAGGTGGTGCGTGGACCGACCCTCAGGCAATCTCATCGTGGCCATAAAGGCTTCATGACGAGGTGGTGTGTGGACCGACCCTCAGGCAATCTCATCGGTGGCCGTAAAGGCTTCATGCCGGGGTGGTACGTGGACCGACCCGCAGGCAATCTCATCTTTGGCCTGCTCGAGCTATGATCAAAGTTGTCCGAGCTGGGGCGGGTGTTGACACCGAGGCCACAGTCGTAGTTGCGTGATCGAAAGCATCCGAGCGAAGGCTGGTTTAGTCACCGAGGCCTGCCGGAGCTGTGATCAAGGCTGGCCGAGCTGAGGTTGGTGATGTAACAGAAGCCACAGTCGTAGCTGCGTGATCGAAGGCGTCCGAGCGGAGGCTGGTGCTGTCACCAAGGCCGGCCGGAGCTGTAATCAAGGCTGGCCGAACTGAGGCTGGTGATGTAACCAAAGCCTCAGTCGTAGCTGCGTGATCGAAAACATCCGAGCGGAGGCTGGTTTAGTCACCGAGGCCTGCCAGAGCTGTGATCAAGGCTGGCCGAGCTGAGGCTGGTGATGTAACAGAAGCCACAGTCGTAGCTGCGTGATCGAAGGCATCCGGGCGAAGGCTGATTGTCACCGAGGCCTGCTGGAGTTATGATCGAGGCTGTCCGAGCTGATGCTGGCGCTGTCACCGAGGCTACAGCTGGAGCTGGCATGATCGAAGGCATTCGAGCGAAGGCAGGTGCTGTCGCCGAAGGAGCTGCTGGTCGAGCCTTCATCGCGAGCTTCGTCTCGTCTTTGATTGCTCAGGGCTTGCTTTAGGTCCTGATTGACCGATGGAGCTTGGCTGCATATAGGGAGTGAAACCGAGGTTGCCCCCCTTTCCTGCAGCTGCTGCTGAAGTTGGCGAATCAATTCATCTTGCCCTTGAATAACAAGGTTTCGGGCCCTGATACTCGCGAGGAGAGAGTCATCATCGTCGTCCTCGCTGTTAATCTGCTGATGGGATCGATGAGGTATGACAGGCATTGGGGACCTGCTTCGCTGGGGAGCTCTTGCCAGGCGGGGTCTAACCTTGGTTTGGTTCTGTCGAGGGGGCGGCAGTCATCGTTGGGGACGCTTGGCTAACTGATTATTCCGCTGGGAGGGCGCTGTTACTCCCCTCGAAGTTCCTGCCATGGGGGCTTCCGTCGGACGAGTTTTGCCCCCGGTCCTTCTCAGACGGGAGGGTGGCGGCTGCTCTTGCAACGTCACTAGCAGCTGTGCTGGAGCCGCTACTCGTCGCTCTGCCCGTCGTCTTTGAGACGGCACTGTCCCTTGCAGCACTGGTGACTGCTGTGCTGGTAAAGCTTGAGAATGCTCGCCGGTCTTTTAGCTTTTTGAGACATGACGTTTTTGAATCGCTTCCCACAGACGGCGCCAATTGTAAGTGCAAAAAACGTAACTCAAAGATTAGGGGGTGCCTTAGAGGACTTACCCAAATGACTATGGAGCTGGCCGCTTCAGGGACCACTCAGATGTTGTGAAGGACTTCATTGGGAAAGAATGCTCGCCGAAGAACCTGGAAAGGGCAAGGGAAGACCGGTCAGAGGACCCTGGCTGCGGGCAGCGCAGGGCTCTCCGATGCCAAAGTTAGTGCAAGGACTGAACTAAGGATGGAGAAGAGAAACAATAGTTTCAGGGTATGTTCACCGTTCTCTCATACCATTCTGGAGTTTGCTCTTTGTATTTGTAGTGGGGAGAGTTGACTCTTGGGGACAGGGCCCCATCAGATCTGATCATGGCGGCTTGATGTAGACCTACTGACAGCTCTTTGCCCGATGCATGTCATCACGTTCTGTAACGTGGTTGAGTCTCCAAAGAGGTACAACTGGCTGTACTTGTCTCGATAAGCATTCTGGAGCTGTCGCCTAAATGGGAGTGCTTGGCCTAGCTGGAGCCTAGCTGGAGCACCTGGTCGAGGTGAAGCTCCTGGCCAAGTTGAAGATCCTGGCCGAGGTGAAGCTCCTGGCCGAGGTGGAGTATTTTGCCGAGGTGAAGTATTTTGCCGAGGTGAAGATCCTGGCCTAGGTGAGATGGTGCTGACCATGGTGGTGCTGACTTGGCTAAGATGGTGCTGTCCGAGCTGAGACCGAGCAAGGCTGCAGGTCGTGGCTGGAAAGTCTGGCCGAGGTGGGGAACTTCTACCAAGATTAGGAAAACTCCCACACAGGGGGGTATCCTGGTGCCACTCATAGATTGAGATAGGGGAGATGTTGGTTGGATGGATTTGGGACTTTCAGATGGGGAATTCTTTAGGGAGGAGAGGGTATCAATGTGTTGAGAAGAACGTGTTGCCATGGATTCAGAAATCTTAGTGGGAGACGCTGGTTGGAGGAATTTGGAACTTTTCATGGGGGAGTTCTTTGGGGAGGAGAGGGTATCACTGGGTTGAGGAGAACACTTTATCATGGATTTAGATATCTTAGTGGGAGATGTTGGTTGGAGGGATAAATGTATTAAATGCAGGAAATGATGAACACCAACTGTTTCTGGAAGCTCAAGGTCATGCACCTCTGGCAAAAGATTACGAAAGAAAGTTTAGACAGAACTCCGATCAGAGGATGATTGATCAGCAAGTTCCCATACTCGTTCCAACATGAAGAAAGTAAGCTGATTCTCTAAGAGAAACATGTCATAGCCTACACGAGGCAGTGTCCGTCTATCACTATAAATGGGATCATCCCTTACTAAACCACTTTTTAGCTGGAGAAGGAGTTGAATGATAAAACAACAATCAAGCACCATCAATTTTTACAAATTCTTCAAACCCCATTTGGATATTTCCTGAGGAGGAATCTCGAGCTTCATATGCTATTTCCTTCATCTCGTCAATATACATGTCTAAGTCATTCCCGAGTTTACTACGCAATAGGACACATTCTAGATAGGACCATTTGAGATTTTCCATGCGTTGTAGGCTTTGTCTTGATCAATGAAATGGGCCAATAGAGACAACCTTGGGGCTGTAGGCACCATGACCATCATTGCGGATGTCTTCAGGGACTTGCAAAGTAGTGCAAATATAAGTGGGAGGACTCCAACGTTTAGAGGCAAGTTCCTCTTTCATGAACTCGGCTAAATCTTCTATAGGTACTACCACATCATTGCCACGCTTCCTAGCATTATCATCATCTAAGTTGCAGCTGCATTCTCCTTCCAACTCTTCCCTCATCAAGGAACAAGTCTTCTCAACTAGGTGATTCTATGTGTGAATTTGTACTTTCTCCTTGTATCTTTTCTACAAGAGGAATGATCAAACATCAAACACTAATGACATGGTATTAAAATGGTGCATTATATAGCCCACTGGGTCATATGTATATCGGAGTTGGTTGTGAACCAACAGATAGTTTTTGCCGAGGTGGAATCTCTAATGATTCCCATGCCAGCTACTTTTCACCATGTTAGTACAGAATTTTTTTACCCAAATGGTTGTGGGATCGGGTGTTGGTGCATAAATTTGCTGATAACAACAACAAAAATAATTAGGGAGGAGTAACACAAGACACCTCTGGGGTATTGTTATACCACATGCACTGCACCACTCACTCAATTTAGTGAAAAAAAAAAAAAAAGAAGAGGAACAATACTGAGAGAGAGACTTCCAGATCCAGCAGTCTCCTCTTGTTCTTCCCTCTTCTCCCCTCTTCTTAAAGGGAATTTTACAGTTTAATACCTCTTAACTTGGATTTTATGAGATAATGACAAAATCACCTAGAATGAAAGCACAGTTGCTGGGCTTTGATCTTTTTTTCTTCTGACTATTTTGCCCAAAATCCAATGATATGCTAAGTCACGATATCATGGGGATTTCAAAGACTAAAAAATCCCACAATATCATGGGTTTAGGCTTTTTTTCTTTCTTTTTTAAATCTACATAAAAAAAAACCTCACAGGTTTATATCTCCCATCGAAGGATAACCAAATTGAAAGTGCAGGATAGGGCCAATGAATAAGTCCTAGAGGGGGGGTGAATAGGACTAATGGAATACTTTTGCCAATTTTAATCTTCTTAGTCCGATTTTAATCCCAACTAGAATAATGAACAAAATGAGCACAAATAAAAATATAACTTATGCGGAATATGTGTTCAATATGAGAGTGCTTAAACAATCAAAGATATGACACAATTAGTTTTATGTTAATAAGCACTATTGTGTGTTGTGTGTGTCAATTAAACTCAATGATGAAATGTCATACGTATCAATCTCCACAACATATAGAATGTAAATCATGCAATAGAGAAATTGACATAGGGGATTTATAGTGGTTCAGTCACACAGACCTACATCCACTCTCAAGGGTCACACAGTCCCTTGGTTTCACTATGAAGAATCAAACTACACAAGTATTGGTTCTATCTCAATTTTGTTACCGAGGTTCGATCACACAGATCTATTCCCCCACACACAATCTTGGAGTGATTTAGTCACACAGATCTGAACCACTACCACAGAATACACAATTTGTAGAAGTTTGAAGAAGGGTGAACACTTGCCTTTGATGAAGTCCACAATGTGTTCGTTGAAGCTCTAACCGTAGTCGAAGCTTTCACCTCTTGATGCTAACTTCGTGTTGATGAAGATGCTCCAATGAGACGCCCAACCAAGTGGTAGAGGTCTGATTTCTAGGGTAGAAATGATAAATATATTTAAGGTCAAGATACCCTAGGTTTTTCTCAAAGCACACTCCTTAGAGCTAAGAGAGCTCTTGGATTTGCCAAGATATGATCAAAGTGTGTTTGGAAGAAGCTTAGAGAGCTTGGGAATGATTTACTAGTATTTGGGACAAAGGCTCTTCAAAATTATCTCACATTATTTGAAGAACGAGCTTTTGGTATTTATAGACAGAGCTCCAACGGCTAGTACAGGTGGCTAGCCGACTTGACCCCTCGGTCACCTACTGTTCTAACGGATACCTGCAACAGTCACTTTTTTTAAAAAAGTTCTAAACAGTCGGTCACCTGTCGGTCAATAGGCGGCTAGCCGACTGGTGACCGCCTGGTAGCCGGCTGGTGACCGACCCTGAGATTTAGAAAAAACTTGTTTTCATGCTTACTGATATTGCAACCGACTGGTAACTGCCCATAGGTCGGTTAGCCGACTTTTGGGGTAATTTCTGAGTTCTATTGAGACTCAAAAACAGGTTCTAAAAACTTATTAAATTAACCATTGAGTTAAGGGTTTTTAGGGTTACTATGGGAATGGTTTGAGGTCCCATATACTTGAATAGGTTGGCACACACATGGAGTTCTTTCTTGATGAATTCGGGCCCTCCAAGACTTGATCTTCTGCCTTCAAACTTGATCTTCCTTGTGAAACTCTGAGAGGCAAGGTCTTGGACTCTTTGGCACGGAATTGACAATCCAAGAACAATGCTTATGAAAGTGTGGCACTAACACAAAAGTTTTTTTTTTTTTTTTTTCAAAATCAAAATATAGTGAAAGATAAAAACCCATTTTCCTTGCTTGTTTTCAATCACTTAGTTTCCAAAAACTGATAAATCCTAAATTCTTATTTCAATTTTCACAACTCAGTATATGATGAAAGATTAAAAAAAAAAATTGTGAAAGATTTTTTTGGAACTAAATCCCACATCATGGGTTTTGGAAAAATCATCAAAAATAACTTTTGACCTCATTTTATATCCAAACCGATATGGCCTTTTCTTTCTCTTGATTATTGTGCTCTTTCCTAGGAAAAGAAAAGGATAAAAAAAAAAACTTGGTATTAAGGATGTGATAAACCAGAGAAGAACAGTCTACAAAAATCGATTTTAGGTTTTATGTTGATGTTGGATTTGTAAGCAGTATTAAGGACGTGACAAAGTGTAGGAGATTAGGGTACAAAAACCCATTTCAGGTTTTCATTTTGTCTTCTACATTAGGTTAGCGGAAGAGAGGAGGAAGATGACAGAAAACTAGTTTTTTTCATGTGTGGAGGGTCGATATTGACACAAGTGGTCAGAGGAGACCAAAGACTAGAAAAACAAAGGGTGCCTGATTTTGTTTTGGAAATGGATCCCTGTTTGGTCCAAACAGCAAACCCTGTTTTGGACCAATCAGGAAGTACCACGTGGGGGAGAGATGTCAAATCAATTACATCTCATCTCCTCAAAAAATAAAAAATAAATTCTTTCCCATGTGGAGCACCCCCCACCCCGCCCCCCCCCCCCCCGCCCGTCACACACACACACACCTCAAAAAATAAAAAAAAATGTGGAGCCCGCCCGCCCGCCCAAAAAAAAAAAAAAAAAAAAAAACTGTTTGGACCAAAGAGGGGATCCGTTTCCCATTGTTTTTTGGTAAGCCAATCATGATAAAGCGCCCATCCATCTTCTTTTACAAAAAGAGTTCCATCCATCCATGATTGAGGTGAGAAATGAAAAGGTGGTCGGCCCAAATTTTAGTTATGAAAGTCCTCAGCTTTCAATGGGTTATAAAAATAAAACTGCACTGTAGAAGAATGTTGAAATAATTGAGATGGATGAGAGGTGAGGGTTTTTAAGCCAAGGCATAATATACACATGTTTTGGCAAAGTATTTCATCATAGAATGATCTTATATTCATATTAGTATCCAATTATGTTGGACTTGGATATGAAGAATTGTAGTCTATCATAGAATCTGGCTTGATGGAGAAGCAAGAATTTTACAGTCGACCCCAACATAATTGGGGAAATTGTGTTTGGATTTTCATCAAACCAAAGCCACAATTGAACCAATGTGGACCATCTTGTTTGTTGACTTTTGGCTGGCTGAGAAAGATACTTATTGGACCATATAGTAACGGAAAAAGCCAACACCTAGAACCTTGTTCAGGTCTTAAGGAAATGTGGGGCTAATACTGTGTGGGGAAGTTTCTAACATCCCCAAAATTATGCCCAATAGCACGATTCCGGTTATCAGCCCGGCTGAACAGATCTCGGCTACAGCGTCTGCACGCTAGCCGGAACCAGTGCCATGATCCCAGTCCGGCTGACCGCACCTCGGCTGTGCTTAGGCCCGAGACGCATTCCGGTTGAAGCTGTGAGGACCGCCAGCCGAGACGCAGTTCGGCTATAGATGCAAGCGCCTGACGCCTTCCGGTTGCAGCTCTGAGGACTGCCTCCCAAAGCGCGTGCTGACGATTATCTCCTGCCCCCAAACACCTATTGACGGGACAGACGTCATCCTAGCCGTCCAAAGTCCATATCAGGCCTCTGAGAAAGCAGTATCCGGCGGCAGTAACCCCATCAGGGGGATGCCCAAGGAGGGATCCAATGGGATCTTTGCTATCGATGAGTCCAGACAAGATTAGGCCCAATGTGACTGGCATTTAATGCAGTATGGGCTGACCAGACTGGCATTTAATGCTTTGTGGGCTGTGATGGACCCTCATTAATTGTTATGTGAGCTGTGATGGACTTTCATTTATTGTTCTGTGGGCTGATGATCTCAGCAGCCAGATCATCAAGCCCATGATAAAATATCTAGAAGCTCTGGTATATAAGCAGAAGAAGAATCTAATTCAGGTACGCACAACAAAATATACATGCATTCTGCCTCCCTTCTTCTCCATCCTCAACTCAGTATCCACACTAACTGAGGCATCGGAGAGCCTTGTGCTACCCACAGCCAGGGTCCTTTGACCTCTTTTCTCTTCCCTTTCAGGTCTCCTAAGCCAGAAGCAGTCAACTCTCAACAGTCATTTGGTTAAGTCCTTTAAGGCACCCCCTAATCTTGTGAGTTACAGTTTTTGCACTTACAATTGGTGCCGTCTGTGGGGAACGTTGTCAATCTTTCTTCCTTCACACTATGACTGAGAGAGCTGCAAAAGGTGGGAAAACATTCGAAGCAGGCCATGCAAGAGCCATGGCAAACAACTTCCACGAGTCCTTGAGGTCTACACCTGTTTATCTGCGGGGGTACCAGCCCCGCCCAGAGTCATATCCACGAGTGGTGATGACCCCTCTTCAGCCTCCTAGGGGAAGAGATCTTACTCTTCAGCAAACTCAACGTAAATCTCCGGTTTGGTCTGATTGCCGGAGGCACGATGAGGATTACAGTTCTGATGAGGATTTTGATCCTACTTAAGAAGAAATTCAGGCGCAGAATGCTACCATCCGGGAGAAGGACGCCCTTATCAGACGCCTTCAGCAACAGCTTAAAGAGAAAACTGAAGCAGCCGACATGGCTAGACAGCATCTGCAGCGGGCCAGTGGAGGAGGTTCTTCTCACCATCAGCAGATCACCCCTCCCCAAAGAGACCTTAGGACTCATTTGAATGAGGTGAGACGCAGTCGGACTAATGACGAGGGCTCCAGCAGCAGCCGCAATCATTCGAGGAAACGGTCGGAAGACATTCCCACGGTCCGTCATGACGCTCAGGGGTGGCTTGAGGAGCAGATTCAGCAAGCAGTTCGGCGAAACCTGGAAGTGGCTGGTTTCACCCGAGATCAGCAAGACGTGTGCACATCCGCCGATCTCGGCCCGTCACCTTTCACTCGCGACATCAGGGATTACCCTCTTCCAAGGAAGTTCACCGTCCCGAGATTTGCCACTTATGAAGGAGCCTCGGATCCATCCGCACATCTGCGACACTTCTCTCAGAGGATGTCTGTCTGGGGGGATGAAGGCCATTTGAATTGTAGGGTTTTCTTGTCCAGCCTGGGTGAGCTCCCCTTGAAGTGGTTCTGCGGCCTCCCAGAGAACTCCATCTCAACCTGGCAGCAACTCCAGCATTCCTTCATAAAAAAGTTTCAAGCCTACAGAGTTATTCCTAAAACAGACGTCGATATAATGGCTCTAAGGATGAAGCAGGGCGAGAACATCACTCAGTTTGCTAAGCGGTTCTGGACAATCTATAGCCAGATCGACGGCTCTAAAGATGAGGTAGCGATCTTCGCTTTCCAGAACGCCTTGCTGCCAGACAATGATCTCCGAAAGGACCTGGCTGGTAATCCTGTGACCTCGATCTCGGCATTGATGGCTAGGGTGAACCGCTTCATAGCTCAAGAGGATGATCAGCTCCGAGCCCGTGAGAGCTTCCATGTCAGCCGAAAGGATCGGGATGGCAAGTCCTCGAAGAAGGAAGATCGGTCCTCCAGAAGGGTAGAGTCGAGCCGACGCAAAGCCCCGACCAGCTCCGCGAAGGCTCCGGCATCTGCCTATAGAGACAGCAAGAAGCTCAGGCTGTCTTCCGATCCTTATAAAGCCGTCGATACCATTTTCAAGGAGCCTATTCATAAGATCATGAACAAGATCAAATCGGAGCCGTACTTCAGCTGGCCGCAGCCCATGAGAGGCGATTCGGCCAACCGCGACCAGAGCAGATTCTGCGCGTATCACAAGCAGAACGGTCACAATACTGAGGAATGCAGAATCCTCAGGTCTCATTTGGAGAAACTAGTCCAAGATGGACATCTCAAAGAATACGTCAAGGCGGGCACCAGGAATGAGTCCCAAGCTCAGCGCCGAAATGAAAGGAGCCATGACAGTGATGAGTCCGAAAAACTTATTAGCGTCATACACCTTGCTCCCTCTCCCAGGGGGAGTAATCATGCGCGCGCCGAGGCAAGGCGGGCAGCCCATGGAAAACAGGTGATGGCAGCCGAGCTCGAACCGGTTGCGAAAAGGGCCCGCAAAGAGCAGCCCAAGATTTGGTTTTCAGATGACGACCTGGAGGGCGTGCAACTCCCACACAATGATCCGCTTGTCGTCCAGAGTCTGAAAAACTGCAGAGTCCAGAGGATCCTCGTCGACCCCGGCAATTCATCCGAGGTCCTCTACTTCGACTGCTTCATAAAGATGGGCCTCTCAGAAGCAGACCTGCAAGAGGCCCGAACTCCATTGATAGGATTCAGTGCCCAACCTGTATACCCAAAAGGGAAGGTGATCCTTAAAGTCCAGATTGAAGGAGCTTCCGCGATGGTGGACTTTCTGGTGGTTGACGCGCCATCTCCCTACAATGCCACCATGGGTAGGACTTGGCTCCATAGCATGGAAGCGGTGCCTTCTACTCTCCACCAAAAGTTGAAATTTCCGTTGGAAGATAACGGTAGGGTAAAGATAGTAACGGTTCGGGGAGATCAGCAAATGACTCAACAGTGCTTAATGGCAGTGGTGCTCGGAGGACGCGAGCCCAAGCAGGTCAACATGGCCGAACTGGAGAAAGAGCTGGATAGAGTTGGCCAGGATCTTGAGAAAAAGAGTGTGGAAGATCTAACCGAGATCAGGATCAACCCACACGATCCAGAGAGGTTCTTCCTGCTTGGCAGTCAGCTTACCGAGCCAGAACGGTCCGAGCTGATCGAGTTCCTATTCCAGAACATAGAAGTCTTTGCTTGGACCCCAGCAGAGATGCCTGGCATTGACCCCGAGGTCATGTGTCATAAGCTGAATGTGGATCCCAAGCATAAGCCAGTTATGCAGAAAGCTCGCAGGACCGGACTGCCGCAGACAGAAGCCGTGGTCGAGGAAGTCGGCAAGTTACTCGAAGCCGGAGTGGTCAGAGAGGTGCAATACCCGGTCTGGCTGGCCAACACAGCGGTGGTCAAAAAGAAGACTGGTAAGTGGAGGGTGTGCGACGACTTCACCGATCTCAACAAAGCCTGCCCCAAGGACAGCTTCTCACTCCCAAAGATTGATCAGATGATCGACGCCACCGCTGGCCACGACCGGATGAGCTTCCTCGACGCATATCGGGGCTATCATCAAATACCCTTGTACAGTCCGAATGAAGAGAAGGCTGCATTCATAACGCCCAGGGGCACCTACTGTTATAAGGTAATGCCCTTCGGATTAAAAAACGCAGGAGCTACATACCAGCGCCTCGTCACCAAAATGTTTGAAGCGCAGCTCGGCAACATTGTCGAAGTATACATTGATGACATGGTCGTCAAGTCTAAGCAGGCTGCAAACCATCTGACCGACTTGACTGAGGTGTTCACCATCTTGAAAAAGTATAAATTGAAACTGAACGCCACCAAGTGTGCCTTTGGTGTCGGTTCCGGCAAATTCCTTGGGAGTTTGGTCACACGGAGAGAAATTGAGGCAAATCCGGATCAGATTTCGGCCATCCTCAGGGTGCAGAGCCCGACCACTGCAAAAGAAGTCCAGAAGCTCACTGGTATGGCTGCCGCACTAAATCGATTCATCAGTAGATCCTCAGATAAGTGCCAGCCCTTCTTTAAACTTTTAAGGAAAAACTCTAAATTTCAGTGGACTCCCGAATGTGACCAGGCCTTACAAGCACTCAAGGCCTACCTTTCTTCACCCCCTTTACTTTCAACCCCAAAGCCAGGGGAATTATTATATTTGTATCTAGCGGTCTCGGATCGAGCCGTGAGCTCAGTCCTCATTAAAGAGGAAGAAAATCAACAAAAACCAGTTTATTACATGAGCAAATCGCTCCTCGATGCCGAGACCAGGTATATGCAACTGGAGAAGCTCGCGTTGGCATTAGTGTTGACACCAAAAATGTCACTATGTCCCTTCAACACCAAAAGCTACATGGAGCCACATCCTGCCATAAATAGGAAGGCGCCACTTCAAGCACCAGATCTTGTCAGAATAAAAAAAAACTGCAAGATCCTTCAAAGCAGTCAAAAGAAGAGTACACATGAAGTTTCAGGCCACTTCGACATCATTTGGCCCAACTTCACTCCTCCGACAGCCAGACAAGAGCTCCCGGCAGCGACAATGTCGAAGACTTTAAAACTTCGATCAGAGCCTACGGATGGTCTCAAAATACCTCCAAAAGGCCCCCTGCCAAATTTCAGGTCAAACGGACGACATTTGACCCTTCATCAACTCTCAGGAAGCAAAAACAGGCCTACCGGCAGCGGAGCACTCCGGAATCATGGCATTCAAATTGGAGCTAATGGATCATCTCAAAATGACTCCAATAGGTCCCCTGTCAAGTTTTAGGTCAAACGGATATCGTTCGGCCTAGTTTCAAAGCTCGGCATTTTCCTCGAGGTGAAATCAAGGCGAGCATTTGCGGGACCCCAAAAGGCTTCAAAACTCAAACTAAAGCCCATGGTTGGTCTTACTTACTACTCAGGAGGCTCCCTGTCAAATTTCAGGTCAATCGGACATCGGTTGACCACAAGTCAAAGCTCGGCATTTCTCTCATGGCGGAATTAAGGCAAGCGTTTGCGGGGCCCCAAAAGGCTTCAAAACTCAAACCAAAGCCTATGGTTGGTCCTATCTAATGCTCAAGAAGCTCCACGTCGAATTTCAGGTCATTCCGACATCGTTTGGCCTAGTTTCAATGCTTGACAAAAATCGGCAAAACCGCACAACAAAGTCTTCGGCTTTCCAGAAAAATAGGAAACTTTGTGCTCCGATTTGCGTGGCTTCTCGTCGGGTTTTCTTCAAGAGAATCAGGCCAATAAATGAGGGGAAATGTCAGGAAAAAATCAGAAGAAAAAAGAATGAAAAAAGATCGAAAAACGGCGAAGAAACGGCGACCGGACGGCGACCGAAAAACGGGCCCAAGGCCCATGGTCGCCGGCGACCATGGAATTCGCCGGCGACCATGGAATTCCGGCGACCCAAAATTTCGCCGGAAGACCCTTTTTTGGGTCCTTTTCGCGTTTCGAGTTGATTGGCCCCTGTGATTTTTCCAAAATCTGATTTTTCGTGCATGAAATCCGTCGATCTTCGTCAAACATCACGGATTCGACGCCGAAGTCATTGGATGATCATTAGATGCCTCGAATTCGCCAACCGGCCGACAAAGAAAGCACACTTTCTGCCCGCCCGATCGTGAAATCGACAGGACAGATGTTGCCGGCACGTTGACATTGATCAATGTCTAAAATTGCATCGCCATCCGACATCAAACAACATGTGGATCCACCGGCGGTCATCGCAAGAAGAATTCCAAAAGACGCGGCGCGGCCCGCGACTCTTCGAGCGACTTGGCGACCAATTAATGAAGTTAAATGACCCGTTTTATGACAAATTAATGCGGTCATTAACTCATTATTTTGGACGGCCCAATCAAAAGCAAGCAAATGGGAGTTACAAGTCAAAGGATTTATGGCATTAAAGCCATGAAACTCCTCCCATGATGGGGATTAAAGGCAATTAAAAGCTCATTATTCTCCATCGGCCAATCAGATTCAAGGAAAAAGGAGTTACAAAACAAATGCTTTAAAACTTGTAACTCCTCCCATTATGAGTATTAATGCATTCAATGCTCATAAACCCTCCTAAATGGCTACCAAAGGCCTATAAATAGGAGGACATTCCAAAGGGAACCAAGGCTAGTGCTATCCGGATCTAGCTCTCGCTTTCCCCCCGAAGAAGACAAAAAATCTAGAAGCCCTGCAACTCTGCTGCAAAGACCACCAAAAGGTGATTGAAGCACCCTTGGGGGGCCACCCCCCCAAGGACCTCCCTTCTTCTACCAACATGGCTAAAACGTGGCTTTTCAGCCCGTTTACTTAGCTTTTTATCGGATATAAGACCTTCTCTTGGTCTTTATCCTTTAAAAATCTGAGGTTAGAAAGCCGAGCCAAGAATCCAAGCATCGTGTTCTCATCTGCATGGACGACGGAGGAGCCCATACATGACTCGCGACCGTCGATCTGAACGTGTCCCCACAATCGAATGAGAAGTCAGATTCCTTTTCTTGATTTCTATTGTACTTTATTTTTCTTTTAGAGACAAAAATCACAATTCTTGTCTTTCATAATGGATGAGACTTGTAAATCGCCTTTTACGGCAAAATCGCCTTTCACGGCAACAAATGAAATCGCCTTTCACGGCATTAAAAAAAAAACCCTTTTGTCTCTTCTCTTAAAATATGTGTACAATGGAAAACTAGAAAAAGTTTCATTTCCCCTTTCTACTTGTGAAGGTGGATCTTCGGATCACCGTTTCTAAATTCCAAGTAGAAAAGTGAAATTGGCATACCCGTACAAAAAAAAAAAGATGTTGAAACCCTTTATCTTTTTCTTCTCCTCCCCTCCGCCGCACCCCGAAAGACCCGGGGCGGAGGCAGCGGGAGAGAGGGAAGAAATCGGGTCCATCAAGCTGGCACACCCGGTGGGACACGTTCATTTGAGAACATGAACTTAGATTCTTTGGCACCTTTCTAGTTGGTTGCCAATGTTGAATCTTGCATAAAAAAAAAAAACATGAGATGGGATTTTTTTTTTTTTTTTGGAAATTTCTTTCTTTAAGTCTATTTCCAATCTTTCTCCTTCTCGAAAAAAAAATAATCTTCTCTTGTTCTTTGAATTCAGATCTGAGAAATCTCGATCTCCTCCCTTTTGGATTCAGTGCCCGCAGAAATGTTTGAGCACGCTTTCAGATTGGGAAAGGGACCGTTTGCTCTCTTTGATGAGTTCGAAAAAAAAAATCTGATTTCAAACTTTTCAGATTTTTTTTAAAAAAAAAAAAAAAAAAAAAACTTCTTTCTTTTGGACCCAAATTTGAGAAATTTTGGTTTTCTTTTCCTTTCTGACTTAGGGCTCGCAGAAATTGTTTGAGCCCCTGTTCAGACGGGGAACGGACCATTCGCTCTCTTTGATGAGTCCACCAAAAAAAAAAAAAAAAAAAAAAAAATCTGATTTCAAACTTGTCAGATTTTCAAAAAAAAAAACTTCTTTCTTTTGGACCCAAATTTGAGAAATTTTGGTTTTCTTTTCCTTTCTGACTTAGGGCTCGCAGAAATTGTTTGAGCCCCTGTTCAGACGGGGAACGGACCATTCGCTCTCTTTGATGAGTCCACCAAAAAAAAAAAAAAAAAAATCTGATTTCAAACTTTTCAGATTTTCAAAAAAAAAAAATTCTTTCTTTTTTTTGGATCCAAATTTGAGAAATTTTGGTTTTCTTTTCCTTTCTGACTTAGGGCTCGCAGTAATTGTTTGAGCCCCTGTTCAGACGGGGAACGGGCCATTCGCTCTCTCTGATGAGTCCGCCAAAAAAAAAAAAAAAATCTGATTTCAAACTTTTCAGATTTTCAAAAAAAAAAAAAAAAAAAAAATTCTTTTTTTGGATCCAAATTTGAGAAATTTTGGTTTTCTTTTCCTTTCTGACTTAGGGCTCGCAGAAATTGTTTGAGCCCCTGTTCAGACTGGGAACGGACCATTCGCTCTCTCTGATGAGTCCATAAAAAAACAGGGATGCATTTGAGAACACGAAAGTTTTACCGATTGCGTTCTTTGATCGAAGTTGACCTAAGAAAAGCCTTGTCCAGAGTTTGGAGACAGCTAGGCTGTTCTAGGTAAGGGTCCTCCAAACGGGTTCATTAAGTAATCCTACCCTTACCTGGGGGCTGATCTATCAACATTGGTTTCATAAGAACGAATCGTGAGAACTCCTCGATGTGTATTCTCAAACCCTAAAAAAAAAAAAAAAAAAAAAAAAAAAAAAAAAAAATTCGTCGATTTTTGGTTCAAATTTGAGAAATCTTGATCTCTTCCTTTTCAGACTCTGTGCTCGCAGAAATGTTGAGCACGTGTTTGAATTGGAACATCATTTGCTCTCCTTGATGAATCCGATACTGACTTTCAAAAAAAAAATCTTCAAAAAAAAAAAAAAAAAAAAACTCTGTCACGTTTGGGTTCAAAGTCGAGAAATCTTGACCTCTTCCACCTCGGATTACTGTGCTCGCAGAAATGTTGAGCACGTGTTTGGGTTGGAACGTCATTTGCTCTCTTTGATGAATCTGATCCTGACTTTTCAAAAAAAAAAAAAAACTTCCGTCATTGTTAGGTCCAGATTCGAGAAATTCTGGTTATTTCCCTTTCGGACTCTGTGCTCGCAGAAATGTTGAGCACGTTTTCGGATCGGAGTGCCATTTGCTCTCTTTTATGAACCCAACCTTGACCTTTCAAAAAATCCCATCTCGTGTCCATTTCAAGGATGCGATTTACAACATCTGTGCCTAGCGGTACTAGTACGCCCTCTTGGGTCTACTGTATTCGCGACCGACACATTTGTACTCCCAACCTTATATCGTTTTACCTCGAGTGAGCCTCGCTCCTCGGTAATCTGAATTAAGGTTTACAATTGCTTCTAGCAGTCACTGGAACGCTCACTCTGAGCCTTTCATACTCGCGTTTAGAACAATTGTATACTCTATGGCTTTTTGCCTTCTTCATCTTGCTTGGGCCGGGCCTTGTCCCCTCGAGCAAATTGAAAAGAAAAAACCATAGTTTATTTCCATTTATGATCACCACATTCTTGTGATTACTAATGGATCCGGTCTTGTTTCAGAAAGGTTTTTCAAAAACTAACAATGGCAGCTTCGCTGACAATCACCTTCGATGAGAACAAGTACCAGCTGATGCTTCAAGAGAAGCAAAACAAATGCGCTTCTAAGCGCCTTGCCAGCGGCCGAAGTGTCACTTCCTTCGGCAACGCACAAGACACCGGGTCGACCTCCTCTCCCCGGTCCATCATCTTCGGGTCGCTGGGACCTTTCCCACTTCCCGCAGAAGAAACAACTCCTGCCAAGAAGCAGAGAACCGCCCCTGGGCACGTCACTACCGTGACACCAAGGGCAACCGCCAAGAAGACTGAAGCTCGCGACAGCTCCGCGAAACCTCAGCCTGCAAGAAACCAGGTCTACCTCAAGACTTGGTCTCCAAGACCTTCTCCAAAACAAAGAAGGTCCCAAAGATCTGCAAGGCCAGCATACCTGGCCCCGCTCAAGGAGAACCGGTTCTACCCTCTCTCGTACACGAAAGAGGAGAAACCAACCCTCCACCAAACAAAATCTACCCAGCACGAGCCGGCTTATTCCTATAAGCCCAGGATCAAATCGTGCATCATCAGGCCTCAGCGAGAACCTGTCAAGGCCTGTATTTCTGCAACTCGGCCCTTCATTTCAACAGGGGCCGAGCTCGCCGAATTTAAAGCTTCGCTGCGACAGGCTAAGGACCGCATCCAGATCCTGTCCTTACCAAATTACAAAGAAGACAAGCTCGGCTGCTGCGCACGAGGGACCCACCTCCTTCGTGGCTAGAGCACAGCCCGAGCTAACTGAAGCTCAGATTGCTCGTCGCATGCGTCGCCGCGCGGCGTATCGGCAAAAGAGACTAGAGAAGCAAAGAGCTCAGCACTCTACGCTCCAGGTCTCTCAAAAATGGGTTGAAAAAGAACCACCCAACCAAGTTGCTACTGTCCATATGGTTGGCAAAACCAGAAAGCGCCAGAAGTCAGCAACAAAAATCCATGTCAAGCGACCGGTGACTCGCAGCGTGTCCCGGGCGCGAAAAATATAGAGAAGATTCTCCCACTCCTTCAAGTCAAGGACACCGGAGCAATCACTCTTCGAGCTCTTCATCCAAAAGAATGAGCTCCAGCTCAGCCACCAAGACAATATCCTCATTCGACTCTCGAAAGATGAACGTCTTAGTCACAAATGCTGAGCAGCCTCCACCGCAAGATGACGTAGCAGCACGCATCCAGCAGCTGGAACAAGGACAACAGAGGATAGAAGCTCTCATAGAGAACTTACTTCTTACCCTCCAACGTCCACTGAATAATGAAAATGAAGCTCCTCCAAGTCACCATGAAGAGGAGGTAAATGAGTCACGCGCCCTTACCAAAAAGGACGTTGACGATATCCTCGCCAAAGCAAAGGAAGAGGATTCACTAAAGGAACATGGAATCAAGCCGCCATATCCCTTATGGATGGACTCGGTACCGTTTCCTACCAAATTCAAACAGCCCACTCTCCAAACATATACGGGGAAGGGCTCGGCCAGGCAACATGTCATCCATTTCAAGATCCTGACGGGAGCCATCGCGGATCAAGACGCCCTCAAGATCCGTCTCTTCGCAAGTACCCTAAAAGGTACGGCCTTTTGATTGGTACTCCACTCTTCAGGAGGACTCTATCCAAAACTGGGCCATGATGGAGACACGCTTCCTAACTCACTTCAAAGGTGAGGATCATCCTGTGACTATGGCTCAACTCTGCAGCCTAAAACAGGGAGAGAATGAGTCGACATACGACTACATTCACAAATGGAAGGCAATGGCGTACAAATGTTCAGACGTACTGCCACAAACGTCGCTGGTCGACATCTGCCGTAACAACATGAGAGCAAAAATACGCTCCATGATTATCGGCAACAAGTCAAAGAATCTGGGAGAACTCCTAGAAGCATCTATGGAGGCTGAGACGGTGATCAAAGACCTCAGCAGTCAGAAATCATCAAAGAAGGAGCCGACCGCCGTTGCAACCTCGAAGCAAAAGAAAAAGGAGGTTCTCAATGTGCAAACCAAGTCAGCTCCGCAGCCACCAAAGAAAGCTGAAAACAAAGGTGCAGGTAAGAGACCTGAACTCTCTGATGCCTTCAAAGAACGAGTAGAAAAGAAATACCCGTTCGATGAAGATGTCGAAGAAATCTTCGAGGCTCTCTTGGCAAACGGGAAGCTCACCCTGCCTGAACCCAAAAGACCAGGAGATGTTGGCAAAACCAACGATCCCCGGTACTGTCCATACCACCAGATGATCTCGCATCCTCTCAACCAATGCTTCGTTGTGAGAGAAAAGATCAACGAGATGTGGAAAAACGGAGTCATCACCTTTGACAAAAACTATGGGTCTGCCTCCGTCAACATGGTGTCATATGGACAAACACAAAAGTCACCAAAGAAGAAGGTCACTACTTCCTTCAAGGTGATAAAAATGGCTCAAACATCCCAAGAGCTAGTCCCGTGCCCAACACCAGATGGACAGCCCATATGGGTACATCCCGACCTCCTGGAAGATGAAAACTGGGAGATCGTCAAAACAAAGCCGACCGCTCAACAGCGAAGGCAAGCCAGGAGACAACTCCGCAAGCTTAAACAGCAGGAGAAAGCTCAACCAAAACAAGAAGTTCCTGAAAAGACAGAAACTTCCCCTACCCCTTCACTGGGGGCAGCAGAAAAGTCTCCTTCCGAGACTTCGAGGCCGGCAAGGAAATTCACCCTTGGTGATTTCATGCCATTACTACTCAAAACTGAAGACATGCAGGGGGCATCATACTCTTGCAATTCAGTAGTTGGATTCCCCATGGATGGGTACGAGTCCAGTGACACCGCCAGTGACACCGATGAATGGGAGGAATCCCTCGAAACAGGAGAATACCTCTCTGACGAGGAATGGATCCCTGAATCCCATCTCATGCCGGTGATCTGGTATAACCCTTTACAACCACAGGGATCTTGGTCTGATGATGAAGGAGACCAAGAGGTTGTTCAGGAAAATGCTGTTGACACAGCACCTGCCAATGCTCCGGTAGAACCCGATCAGGAGGAACTACAAGGAGTAGATGAAGAAGAAGATCTGGCCCCTATGCCTGATCTCGAAGAATATGCAAGGATCTTGCAACATCTTGCCATAGAGCAAGGACAAGATCACATCAATCAGCTTCATCGCAATCCAGAACCGGTGGTCCCGGAAAATCTACAGGAGTCCCCTCCAGTAACTCCTGAAAATGAAGAAAACTGCTGGGTGGATGATCCCCTTACATCAGAGGACGAATCTGACTCCCAACAATCCGTTCCGGAGACGTTTCCTATTGCTTGCAATGCGATAGTTCGAAACGACAGCGCCTCTGGAGCTTCATCTGCCGAGGCCACAAACTCCCATACTACATCAGGTAGTATATCCTCTGATATTACTACCTCGGAGATGGCATCTTCTCAACCTTCGTCTTCTGAAACTGTCACATCAGAGTACAGACCTCTTCTGGCTGACTACCTTGAAGACGTCTCTACCAATGAAATTGTAAACAAAGAAGACAAATTGCTGGACGCTGTTCAGGACTTGTTCCCGGAAAATGCTCCATGCAATGCAATCACTGAGGATAGTAAGGTTGACACGGAAGCATCTTCAGCAAATGAAAAGGATCAGCCCCTCAATCCAGAGGGTGGACTTCCGAATGAAGAACCATCTCCAGAAGCTCTCGAAGTTGGTAAAGGTACCCGCTCTGGCCGGGATTACCACAAAAACTACAATCTAACTTCTTCTTCTTATGTAAATCCTTCGGGACAGAATGTAAGCGCCCCAAGTGGCAACATTAATGAAAATGCAGGCCCTAAGGAGGCTTTCAAGTATGACTTGATTGAGCACTTTAGACACATACCTGCACGTCTGCACATCCTAGACTTATTACGAATGTCTCCCCAAACTCGTGATAGTCTCATTTCAGAACTGCAAAGACTGAATGTGGATGTCGACAAGCATGCCCCACAAGTCCTACAAATTGAAATGGACTATAGGGTTAAGAAATCAAATACCTCCTCAAAAGGAGAAAAGAAGAAGACTGAGGGATCTTGCAATGATTGCCTCTCAGTTCAAAAAGCAGCAAGTGCAACTATCGCCTTCACTAAGGAAGACCTCCTACTAGGTGAAACAAAGCACAACCGGCCCTTATACTTTACAGGGTACATCAAAGAGATGCCGATACACAGAGTACAGATTGATCCGGGTTCTGCCCTCAACCTCATCTCTACTTCGGCACTCGAAGAGCTGGGCATCCCGCCTAGCAAACTGAGTCACACATCCGTGTCTATCTTTGGATACGATGGAAGCGCTCAGAGGCCTATCGGCAAGATTAGGTTCAAGTTGCAAATCGGTGATCTTATCTCTGAAGTCACTGTGTATGCAATAAAGACCCCCTCATGCTACAACATCCTTCTCGGACGCCCCTGGATACACGAGAGTGGTGTTGTTCCTTCAACTCTTCATCAGTGCATCAAGTTTGTTGGCGATGACGGCTTGGTACATCGCGTATTTGTGGACAAAAAACCTTTCAAAGGCAAAGAAGTCCATTTCGCAGACTCGCAGATGTACAAAGATGAAAACGAAGAAAAGGAGAAAGAAATAGCATCCTTTGCCGAAAGTTTCCAGAAAGATAAAGGCAAGGCTCCTCCGCAATCACCGGAAGAAAATCAACCATCCGGCAAAACTGAGGAGATCAACCAATCTCCTTTTGTTGTCCCCCTCAAGTCTTCAAAGCCGCTGGTGATCACTACCAAGGCGAAGAAGACCAAACAAAAGCCTGGGGGCAAGTTCGTCATCTCCTTTGTGTCTATTATGCAAGACACAGATTCGGATTCAGAGACAGAAGACGACACTTCGTCAAGCCAAGCTGATACTCAGCAAGCTCAACCTGCTCTCACTCCATTGGAGGCACCTGCTGGCATAGGCGATCCAGCATCAGCTTCCTTCGTTGTTCCGACAACCTCACCAAAAGAAAAGCCGATCCTTTTCCACAGGTCGGCGGCTTCTTCATCAAACTCTTCGCTTGAGCCTTTCCAAAACGAAGGTATGCCACAACTATCCTTGTATAGTCCAATGGCGCAAGCTATCATGAAGAAAATGGGCTATGACGCTCAAAATCCAATCGGCTTGGGAGGTGGCCACGGTATTCTCGTACCATTGGAGCCCACCCTGACAAAAGGCCAGCAGGAGGATTGGAAACTCTATCGTCATATAGAAAAATCTTCATACGGACTGGGCTACGACCCGGATGCTCCCATGAGACAGTTGACTCAAAGGCTACAAAGTCGTCTGGCCGACGAAGCCTCAACATCTCGTGTCTTTGAAGACATTGATCTCCCTGGATATCTCTTTGAAGAGTTACCCGTCAAGGATCCAGGAAGCCCCTCCAATTGGTACGATTTCTCTGATGATAAAGAGGAATTGTCCGATGATACAGATGCACAGTCTTCTGGTCCAGAAGAACCATCATCTCCAAAAGAAGTGCCATACTTCGATCCAGTTTCAGCAGCATTGGTGAGAAGAGTTGGGATCCTGAGAAAACCTTTGAAACTCCGGAAGGTCTTGTTGAGTTGGAGCCTCCGAAAATATTATGGAGGAACCACCTTCAAGTCTTCCAACAGAAGATTCTGTTCAAAAGATAGACTTGGGAACGCCAGATAGCCCACGTCCTGTATTCATAAGCAAGAATATAAAGGATGATGAGTTACCCGAGTATATCGCTTTTCTTCGTGAGTTTGTTGATTGTTTTGCATGGTCTTACGCTGAAATGCCTGGTTTAGAGACCCAAAAATAGCAGTTCACAAACTCAATCTACAAAAAGATATCAAGCCTGTCAAACAAGGCCAAAGAAGATTTCGTCCTGACATAATGGACAAAATTGAACAAGAAGTTCAGAAACTCAAAAACGTTGGCTTCATCCGCGAGGAACAGCATCCTGAATGGTTGGCCAACATCGTCCCAGTGACAAAGAAAAATGGGCAGATCAGGGTCTGTATTGATTATAGAGACCTGAACAATGCATGTCCTAAGGATGAATTTCCGCTCCCCATACCGAAGGTGATGATCGACAACACCTGTGGATTCGAGCGGATGACATTCATGGATGGTTTCTCTGGGTACAATCAGATAAAAATGCATCCTGAAGATGAAAGACACACATCATTTCGGACCCCATTTGGCGTGTATTGTTACACTGTAATGCCATTTGGTCTGAAAAATGCTGGTGCGACATATCAGAGGGCTATGATGAAGATATTCCAAGATATGCAGCATAAGACGGTCGAATGCTACGTTGATGACCTCGCCGTCAAAAGCAAAAAGAAAGAAGACCATCTCAAAGATCTTCGAGAAGTCTTCCTCCGACTACGCAGGCACAAACTGCGAATGAATCCCCTAAAATGCTTCTTCGGTGTATCATCGGGTAAGTTCCTCGGATTCGTAGTTCGGAAAGCGGGAATAGAGCTTGACCCTATCAAAGTCAAGGCTATCCTAGAAATGCCATCCCCAAAAACCCTGAGACAGTTAAAAGGGCTTCAAGGAAGATTGGCATACATTCGACGGTTCATCTCCAACCTGTCAGGGAAATGCCGTCCATTCTCCCGCCTAATGAAAAAGGGCGTGGACTTTGTCTGGGATGATGAATGCGAAACTGCGTTCCAAGACATCAAGTCATACCTGACCAAACCTCCAGTACTGGCTGCCCCCACAACTGGAAAACCATTTATCTTGTACACAAGAGCCCTCGACCACTCTTTGGGAGCTCTACTTGCACAAGGAAATCATGAGGGAAAAGAAGCTGCTCTATACTATCTCAGCTGCTCTATACTATCTCTCAACCGCATGCTGGTAGGTGCAGAGCATCGCTACTCTCCAGTCGAAAAAGAATGCCTTGCAGTGATGTTTGCTGTACAAAAGCTACGTCACTATCTGCTGTCCAACACAGTATACCTGATCTCGAGGATCAATCTCCTGAAGGTCCTTGTCACAAAAGCAGGTTCCCTCAATGCCCGACTGGCAAAATGGTCTATCCTCCTGTCACAATTTGACAGACCTCCGATCGGCGACTGGAGGGATCCGTTCATTGATTATATTATGTTCGGAATCCAGCCTGAAGATTCAAAAGAACGGGTAAGTGTTCAAAGACGAACCCCAAACTTTCATCTGGACATTCCTTCAAAGATGCTCTACAGAAAATCCTACAATGGAGTACTTCTACGTTGCTTATCACAACAAGAAGCTAAAGAAACTCTCAAAGAGGTGCATGCTGGTCTTTACGGAGCTCATCAGGCTGGTCCAAAGCTCTACGATCAGATAAAAAGGTTAGGTTATTATTGGCCTACCATGGTAGCTGACGCAATGCAATTTGCTAAACGCTGCCAACAATGCCAAGTTCATGGAGACTATGTCCACATGCCTCCAGAATGGCTACATCCTACAGCAATTTCATGGCCTTTCGAAGCCTGGGGTATGGACATCGTAGGTCCTATCTCCCCTCCGTCAAGCAAAGGTCATCGCTTCGTCTTCGCCGCTACGGATTATTTCTCCAAGTGGTCAGAAGCTTTTGCGCTCAATGAAATGAAGACCTCATCAGTCCTTCAGTTCTTGCGCACCAACATCATTTGTCGCTTCGGCATACCTAAAAGATTCGTCCATGATAACGGACCACAATTCCGTGATCACAGATTCTACAGGTTCTGCGACAAATACAAAATCCAAAGTTGTCCTTCAACTCCGTACAATCCGGCGGCGAATGGACTGGCAGAGGCCTTCAACAAGACACTCTGTAAAATTCTCAAGAAAATGGTCTCTAGCCACAAAAGGGACTGGGGCGACAAACTATCCGAAGCTTTGTGGGCCTACCGAACTACCGTTCGAGGACCGACCCATAGCACGCCATTCTCCTTGGTCTATGGATGCGAAGCTGTTGTCCCTTTAGAGGTACAAATTCCTTCCTTAAGGGTATCTCTACAAAATGACATGACGCAAGAAAGCAATGTCAAATTAAGACTCCAAGAGCTGGACAATCTCGATGAGAGACGGCTCGAGGCACTCCAAAGCATTGAGCTCTACCAAGCACGCATGGCTGGATCTTTCGACAAAAAGGTCAGGCAACGCGCCCACAAAAAGGGTGACTTGGTTCTTGCGGTGAAAAGGCCGATGGTTTTCGCTCACAAATCCAAAGGCAAATTTGAACCAAAATGGGAGGGACCCTTCGTCATCGACCAAGTCTTCTCCAATGGCGCATACGCACTTCTAAACATGGAAGGTGATAGATGTATGCTGCCCATCAACGACAAGTTCTTGAAGCGGTACTACCCTTGAAGACTTCCTCCACTGGGTCAGAGCGACGCCTTCAAGGCCAAAACCTATTTCTAGGTACTTGCTCGTCAAACCCACTCCTTTTGGAATTTTCATCTTTATGTTGAATTTTCAAAACAATGCTTACTTTCATCGTTTCATTGTTCAAAAGAAAATCAAAATCCAAAAATCTAAGTTTAGGAGCCTCTTCCCAAACTTGACCAAAATTTTCGATCCTGGAACCCAAAATTCTTGGTTCGAAACAAAAATCAGGACTTAGGAACTTCCACCCTAGTCCGCCTTGCCTTTTACCGCCAAAAATGGTTTTAGGTCAAAATTTACGACCCTCGTGTCTAAAAAACAAAAATCGGGAAAGCGATGTCAAGACGATATTCGCAAAAACCCATTGGAAAGATGCGAACCCCATTCGATACTTCCAAAACCTCAAAACCGCAAGGAAGCAACACCTCGTTGATACTTGCAAAATTTCAAAAAATCGTGGAGACGCAACATTCCAGTTGATATCCACAACCCAAATTTCAAAAGAAAAACAAAGGTTCGAAAAAACCTCAAAATTTCAAAAATCGTGGGGAGGCGACATTCCATCGATACCCGCAAAACAAAATTTTTGAAGAAAAAGCAGGGAAGCGACGCTTAGTCGATACTTGCACCCAACTTCGCGAGGAAGCGACATTCCATCGATACTCGCAACCGAATGAGCAAGGAGGCGACATTCCATCGATACTTGCAATACCATTCAGCAGGGAGGTGACTCTTAGTCGATACTTGCATTTTTGAAAACCAAAAATCGGCTTTTACGCCAAAAACTCGGCTTCCATGCCAAAAAACCCGGCTTTTACGCCAAAAACTCGGCTTCCATGCCAAAAAACCTGGCTTTTACGCCAAAAAAAACTCGGCTTCCAAGCCAAAAATCGGCTTTTACGCCAAAAATCAAAACAAAATCTGGCTCTCATGCCAACAAAACAAAACTTGGTTTTCAAAAAATCCGGCTTTTACGCCAAAAACAAAAATCGGCTCTCATGCCAAAAATCGGGTCTCATGCCAAAATCCGGCTTTTACGCCAAAAACAAAAATCGGCTCTCATGCCAAAATCTGGCTTTTACGCGCCAAAAACAAAAAACAAAAATCGGCTCTTATGCCAAAAATCGGCTTCCATGCCACATCGGCTTTCACGCCACCAAAATCTGGCTTTCACGCCACCAAAATCGGCTTTCATGCCACTTCAAAATTTTTGGCTTTCAAGCCATCAAAAACTAGGCTTTGTGCCACAAAATCTGGCTTTCATGCCAAAACAACACTTTTGACAAAAGATTTTCACAAAATGATAACCTTTTGATCAAGATTTCCAAACAAACATTCCCATTCAACTTTTGCTTATTTTCAACAAAAAGAATTTAAGTAGAACAAAGGGGACACACAAAAAAAAAAAAAAACAGAGTGCCAAAATGTTTATACATGGAGGTACCAAAAAAAAGAAAGAAGGAAGTTTGTCACAAGCTCAGTCCATCATAGTCTTCAACCAAAGACTAAGGTCCTCGAGCAGACTCTTGGCCTCAGCCTCCAAAGCTTCCAGGCCACGCTTCTTTAAGATGCCACCGTAAAATGTGGCAGAAAACCGCGATCCATCTCCAGCACGGGGGAATTCCTCCCAAAGAAGTTGCCATCGCTCATGCTCCTGAGTCTTCCTTCGGAGATTCCCGTCAACCTCTTCAACCTGACGGATCAGAGTGCTTTCTCTGGCACGAGCTTCAAGAACAACAGCCCATTTAGCAGCAGTCTGTTCTTCCAACAACTCGAGACGCTGCCTAGTCTCGTTGATCTCCTTATCGAGGTGGCTCAGGTCTTTTGATAGCTCAATAATAGCCAGTTCGGCGACATTCCTCTCCCGAACGAGCTGCTTCCGAGCCTTCAAGATCTTATTCACCTCCGATTTGACCTCGCTGGAAGGCTTCAGAAACATTTCGTTGAAAAAGTCATCACTTGGGGAGTCCTTAGTCTTGTTCCACTTATCGCCCAGTGCAATGACTCCATCAACGAAAGCCTTGGCATTGGTGATATCCAGACCAACCTCTGCGCTGTCAGCAAGGATGTCTCGCACGTGCTTGACCATGCCAAAGCCAGCTTCCAAGTGACCAGAAGAAAGAGTCTCGACCCAGGAGCTCAGTACACTCTTCAAGACCTTCTTTGCAAACTGAAGAGAGGGCCCAGATGAAGACTCGCCCTGCTCCGCTGACTGACTGCCCATGTCAGGCCGTAGTGGGCGACAAATCGAAAGAGCCGGCAGACGCATGTGCATTTTCCGGCGACCCGAAAATCGCCGAAGACGCGACTCCAGTCCGGGTCCACCACTTTTTCGGGTCCTTCCGACGTTGCGGGAGTTGATTGCCCCTGTGATTTTTCTCCACAATCTGATTTTCTCGTGCATCCCGACAATCCCGTCGATCTTCGTCAACACGACTGGATTCGCCGCGCGAAATCATTGGATGATCATTAGATGACTCCGGAACTATCGCTTAACGAGCGGCCGACAAGAAAGCACAACTTTCTGCTCGCTTGCCGATCGTGAAATCGACAGGACAATGTTGCCGGCGCGTTGACATAACCAATGTCTGTAAATTCATCGCCATCCGACAATCAAACAACATGTGGATCCACCGCGATCAATTCGGCAAGAAGAAATTCCAAAAGGCGCGGGCGCGGCCCGCGACTTTCAAGCGACTTTGGCGGCCAATTAATGGGAATAAATGACCAT
>QPKB01000008.1:28753456-28828526 GCA_003546025.1 Camphora micrantha | reverse complement strand
ATACGCATAACAGAACATACATGCAATCTGCCTCTCTTCTTCTCCATCCTTAACTCAGTCCCTGCACTAACTAAGGCATCGGAGAGCCCTGCGCTGCCCACAGCCAGGGTCCTCTGACCTTCTTCTCTTCTCTTTCTAGTCCCGGAAGCAGCTAGCTCTCGACTGTCATTTGGATAAGTCCTGTAAGGCACCCTCTAATCTTGTGAGTTACGTTTTTTGCACTTACAATTGGCGCCGTCTGTGGGGAGCGATTGTCAAAGTCTTCCTTCACACCATGACTGAGAAAGCTGCGAAAGGTGGAGAAGCATCCAGAGCATACCATGCGGAAGCCATGGTAAACGACTTCCACGAGTCCCTTTTCACCCCTATCAACGTTCAGGAGCGCCACCCCCGCTCAGAGTCACTCTCACGGGTGGTGATGGCACCTCTCCAGCCTCCTAGAGGAAGAGATCCTACGCCTGAGGGAACTCGACGACATAAATCTCTAGTGGACGATGAGCCACATCTGTCCAACCGCCAAAGGGATGATGAAGATGAAGATGAAGATTATAGTTCTGATGAGGATTTTGTTCCTACTTTTGAGGAAATTCGGACGCAGAACGCCACCATCCGAGAGAAGGACACCATCATCAATCGGCTCCAGCAGCAACTTAAGGAGAAGGATAAAGCAGCCGACATGGCTAGACAGCATCTGCAGCGAGCTAGTGGAGGAGGTTCTTATCACCACCAGTGAATCACTCCTCCCCGAAGAGACCTCAAGACTCATTTGAATGAGATGAGACGCAGTCAAACTCGTGACGAGAGCTCGAGCGACGGCCACAGCTATTCGCAGCGACAGTCGGAAACTATTCCAGAGGTTCGTCATGACACTCAAGAGTGGCTTGAGGAGCGAATTCAGCAGGCAGTTTGTCAAAATCTGGAAGTGGCTGGTCTCGCCCGGGATCAACAAGACATCTGCACTTCCGTCGATCTCGGTGCGTCACCTTTCACTCGCGACATCAGAGACTTCCCTCTTCCAAGGAAGTTTACCATCCCGAGGTTTGTCACTTATGAAGGATCCTCGGATCCGGCTGCGCATCTGCGATACTTCTTCCAGAGGATGTCTGTTTGGGGAGACGAAGGCCATTTGAATTGTAGGGTTTTCTCCTCCAGCCTGGGTGAACTTCCCTTGAAGTGGTTTTGTGGACTCCCAGAGAACTCCATCTCGACTTGGCAGCAGCTCCAGCATTCCTTCATGAAGAAGTTTCAAGCCTACAGGGTCATACCCAGAACTAACGCCGACATAATGGCTCTGAGAATGAAACAGGGGGAGAACATCACCCAGTTTGCCAAGTGATTCTGGACAATCTATAGTCAGATTGACAACTCTAAAGATGAAGTAGCGATCTTCGCTTTCCAGAATGCCTTGTTACCAGACAATGATCTTCGGAAGGATCTGGCTGGTGACCCTGTGACCTCAATAACAGCACTGATGGCAGGGTGAGCCGCTTCATTGCTCAAGAAGACGACCAGCTTCGAGCTCAGGAGAGCTTCCATGTCAGCCGTAAGGATCGAGATAGCAAGCCTTCAAGGAAGGAAGGTCGATCCTCTAGAAGAGAAGAATCGAGCCGATGCTGGACCCCGACCAACTCGACGAAGGCTCCAGCGTCTGCCTACAGAGATAGCAAGAAGCCCAGGCTGTCTTCCGACCCCTATAAAGCTGTCAACACCATATTCAAAGAGCCTATTCATAAGATTATGAATAAGACTAAATCGAAGCCATACTTCAGCTAGTCGCAGCCCATGAGGGGCGATCCATCCGACCTCGATCAGAGCAGATTCTGCGCTTATCATAAGCAAAGCGGTCACAAGAACGAGGAGTGCAGAACCCTCAGGTCTCATCTGGATAGGCTAGTCCAGGATGAACATCTCAAAGATTACATCAAGGCGAGCACCAGGAGTGATTCCCGAGCTCAGCGCAGAAATGAAAGGGGCCAAGACAGCGATGAGTCCGAAAAACTCATAAGCGTCATACACCTCGCTCCTCCTCCCAAGAGGAGTAACCAAGCTCGTGCCGAGGCAAGACGGGCATCCCATCGTAAACAAGTGATGACGACCGAGCTCGAACCAGTTGCGAAAAGGGCTCGCAAGGAGCAGCCCAAGATATGGTTCTCAGATGAAGATCTGGAAGGCGTGCAACTCCCGCACAATGACCAGCTCGTCGTCACACTAAAGCTAAAAAATTGCAGGGTCCAGAGGATCCTTGTCGACCCCGGTAGTTCATCCGTGGTCATCTACTTCGATTGCTTAAAAAAGATGGGCCTCTCGGAAGCAGACCTGTAGGAGGCCCGAACTCCACTGATAGGATTCGGTGCCAAGCCTGTATGCCCCGAAGGGAAGGTGACCCTTAAAGTTCAGATCGAAGGAGCTTCCGCGATGGTGGACTTTCTGGTGGTTGACGCGCCATCCCCCTACAATGCCATCATGGGTAGGACTTGGCTTCATAGTATGGAAGCGGTGCCCTCTACTCGCCACCAAAAGCTGAAATTCCCATTGGAAGACAACGACAGAGTAAGGATAGTCACGATTCGGGGAGATCAACAAGTAGCCCAACAGTGCTTGATGGCCGTGGTACCTGGAGAGCGCGAGCCCAAGCAGGTCAACATGGCCGAACTGAAGAAAACGTTGGATGGAGTTGGCCAGGATCCTGAGAAAAAAAGCGTGGAAGATCTAACTGAGATCAAGATCGACCCACGCAACCCAGAGAAGTTCTTTCTGCTCGGCAGCCAGCTTACCGAACCAGAACGGTCCGAGCTAATCGAGTTCCTGCTCTGAAATAAAGAAGCCTTTGCCTGGACGCCAGAAGAGATGCCTGGCATCGACCCCGAGGTCATGTGCCATAAGTTGAATGTAGACCCCAGGCACAAGCCAGTGATGCAGAAAGCTCGTAGGGCTGGGGTGCCGCAGACAGAGGCCGTGGTTGAGGAAGTTGGCAAATTACTCGAAGCCGGAGTGGTCAGAGAGGTGCAATACCCGGTCTGGTTGGCCAACACAGTGGTGGTCAAAAAGAAAACTGGCAAGTGGAGGGTGTGCGTCGATTTCACCGACCTCAATAAAGCCTGCCCCAAGGACAGCTTCCCACTCCCCAAGATTCATCAGATGATCGACGCCACCGCTGGCCATGATTGGATGAGCTTCCTCGACACGTATCGGGGCCATCACCAAATACCCTTGTACGGTTCGGATGAAAAAAAGACTGCGTTCATAACACCCAGGGGCACCTACTGTTATAAGGTGATGCCTTTCGGATTAAAGAATGCAGGAGCTACATACCAGCGCCTCATCACCAAAATGTTCGAGGCGCAGCTCGGCAAAATCGTCGAGGTATACATTGATGATATGGTCGTCAAGTCTAAGCAATCCGCAAACCATCTGGCAGACCTAACTGAAGTGTTTGCCATCTTAAAGAAATACAAGTTGAAGCTAAATGCCTCCAAGTGTGCTTTTGGCGTCCGTTCCGGCAAGTTCCTTGGAGCTTGGTCACGCGAAGAGGAATCGAGGCTAATCCGGATCAGATCTCCGCCATCCTCAGAGTACAGAGCCCGACCACTACAAAAGAGGTCCAGAAGCTCACTGGCATGGCTGCTGCACTGAACCGATTCATCAGCAGATCCTCAGATAAGTGTCAGCGCTTCTTTAGACTTCTAAGAAAAAATTCAAAATTCTAGTGGACTCCCGAGTGTGACCAGGCCTTGCAAGCACTCAAGGCCTACCTCTCTTCATCCCCTTTACTTTCAACTCCAAAGTAAGGAGAAATATTGTATTTGTATTTAGCGGTCTCGGATCGAGCAGTGAGCTCGGTCCTCATCAAAGAGGAAGAAAAACGACAAAAACCAATTTATTACATGAGCAAAGCACTCCTCGATGCCGAGACCAGGTATTTGCAACTGGAGAAACTCGCGTTGGCACTCGTTAGTGCCTCTCGTAAGCTCTCCCACTATTTCTAAACTCACATTATAGTGGTGGTTACAAAACACCCACTAAAATCTGTCTTTCGAAAAGCTGATTTTTCAGGAAGGCTTTTGCGTTGGGCAATTGAACTAGGGCAGTATGATATCCAATACCAGCCCAGGACAGCAATTAAGGCCCAGATTCTGGCAGATTTCATCGTAGAGTTTATACCTCAAGCTTCGGCACCAACCCAACTCGGCGCCGAACCAGGGGACAGTGGACCTGAGGCATCGCCCATAGAAACTGATGAACTACCTCAAAGCCAATCTCTGGCCCCAGTCTAGAAAGTCTTCATCGACCGATCATCAACTACCAGGAGAGCTGGCGCCGGCGCTGTCCTCCAATCCCCAGAGGGGCTAGTCATCGAACAGGCTCTAACCCTGGATTTCAAGACATCAAATAATGAGGCGGAGTATGAAGCCCTATTAGCAGGACTGAGCAGCGCCAAAATCCTCAGAGCTCGGCAGCTAGTTGTCTTCAGTGATTCCCAACTGGTGACGAACCAGTTGACTGGAGACTACCAGGCTCGGGACGACAAGATGGCTGCCTACCTCGTCCTTGCAAAAAAGCTCCTCTCAGAATTCCAAACAGCCGAAATCAGACGGATTGGCAAAGAATCGAATTCTCACGCCGATGCCTTTGCCAGTTTAGCCTCCGCCGTCAAGGCAGGAAAGAGAACAACCATCGAAGTGGGATCATTAGCGAGGCCCAGCATAGAGCTTCATCCGCCTCGGGAAGTCCTCTGCCTTGACTTCGGCCCAAGCTGGATGGATCCGATCATATCCTACCTTAAGGACGACCAGCTCCCCGAAGATAAAAGTGAGGCTCACCGAATTAGACTAAAAGCGGCACGGTTCTAGTTATCTCCCGAAGGCAAGCTCTACAGGAAGTCATTCACCGGCCCATACCTTCAGTGTGTTCACCCGAGCAAAGTTGAAGATTTTCTCTACGAAATACACGAAGGGATCTGTGGAAGCTACATAGGAGGAAGATCGTTAGCATACCGAGCAATCAGCCGGGGGTACTGGTGGCCATATATGCAAAAGAATGCACAGCTGTATGCCAAAAAATGTGAGAAGTGCCAGAAATTCTCCCATTCTCTCCATCAACCGGCGTAAGATCTGAGTCCGCTCTCCAGCCCGCGGCCCTTCGCCCAGTGGGGGCTGGACATCGTGGGACCACTCCAACGAGCTTCGGAGAATAAGAGGTGGTTGATAGTGGCCACCGACTATTTCACCAAATGGATAGAGGCAGAATCACTGTCCTCCATCACAGAGCATGACACGAAAAATTTTGTTTGGAAGAACATCATCACGAGGTTCGGCATCCCAAGAGTCTTGATCTCGGATAATGGGGCACCCATTTTGATTCCACCTTTTTCAAGAATTTCTCCCGGGAGCTTGGCATCAGAAACCACTATTCCACTCCGGCGTACCCGCAGAGCAATGGCCAAGCAGAGATCTCCAATAAAGTGGTACTTGATGGGCTGAAGAAACGATTGGATCAAGCTAAAAGAAGGTGGGCAGAAGAGCTTCCAAGCGTCTTGTGGGCTTACAGAACGACTCCAAGACGTTCCACTTCGGCAACCCCTTTCGCCCTCGCTTATGGGATGGAAGCAGTCATTCCTCTTGAGGTCGGCCTCCTGACCCTGAGATCAGAACTCTTTGACCAAAGCCAGAACGAAACAAACCTTGCTCGGGAGTTGGATTTCACTAACGAACGCAGAGAAGCAGCAGCTATCAGACTGGCTGCCTATCAGCAGCAACTGGCCAGGGGCTATAACAAAAAGGTCAGGGAGAGAAGGTTCTCAATTGGAGAGCTAGTTCTAAAGAAGACACTCCCAAGAGATAGAAACCCAAATCAAGGCAAGCTAGCACCAAACTGGCACGGACCGTTCGTGGTAGTTGCCACTGCCGGACAGTCAGCTTACAAGCTTGAAGATATGGATGGCCGATAATTGCCGCGGCCATGGAATGTATCGCACCTCAAAAAGTTCTATTTTTTAGTCTGTATTCAAGTTTCCCAAGATCAATGAAAGCAGATCCAGTTCTTGTTCTTGTCCCCATTGTTATCGAACTTAGGAACAATAATCGGCAGCTCGGCAACAACGCCATGATGAGATTGCTTGCGGGCCAGTCCACGCACCACCCCGGGATGAAGCCATTACGGCCATGATGAGATTGCCTACGGGTCGGTCCACGCACCACCCCGGCATGAAGCCATTACGGCCATGATGAGATTGCCTGCTGGTCGGTCCACGCACCACCCCGGCATGAAGCCATTACGGCCATGACGAGATTGCCTGCGTGTCGGTCCACACACCACCCCGGCATGAAGCCATTACGGCCATGACGAGATTGCCTGCGGGTCGGTCCACGCACCACCCCCGCATGAAGCCATTACGGCCACGATGAGATTGCCTGAGGGTAGGTCCACGCACCACCCCGGCATGAAGCCATTACGGCCACGATGATATTGCCCGAGGTTCTCGGCATTATGTTGTGCCAAATCCTATTTTAAATCAACTATCCTCGGCAAGATCTGCTAAAGCCGGGCCCAGATACTGCTAAGTAGGAAATCAAGCAAAAAAAAAAGGAGTAGAAGAGAACACTGGCGAAAATTTGATTTTTATTGCTGAAAGATTCGTTACATTCCGAAGTACAAAAAAAAAAAAAAAAAAAAAAAAAACAAGCTTTCACATCACTATTGATCAAAGGAAAGAATATTTCAAGGCTCCTGAGGAACTGAGCAGCTGGGGACGTCGGCCGATGCCTCTATTACCACCCTGTCGTTGGGAACAGAAGGGCCAGGACACTCTGGAGGATTCACAAAGGATGGATGGTCCTCCGAGATCCCCACCTCCCTCAAGGCGGCACGCCACTCTTTCGACCACGTCCTGTCCCGGACGCGGAAGACCTTCGCTCCATAATAGGCAGTCGCTTGGTTCGCAACGTCCTGGAAGGCGGCTTCACTCTCGGACTTGATCCTGGGCCTCCGCCTCATCCGCCCTCCTTGACTCAGCCTGAAGGTCACTCTTCAATCTCTCCACCAAGGCCTCGAGATCGGCAGTTTTCATCTTTTCATTCTCGATCTCCACGACGACCTCCCTGAGCTTCGCCTCGAGATCGCCCTTGAGCGCCTCCAGCTGGTCTGCCCTTGAAGAGCTGACCCCCAACGCCTCTTCCAACTCCCCCTTTTCCTCGACAAGAATGGCGACCAAGGGTCCCTGCTTATTGAACCTGTCGATGACTACCATCGACTTCTGCAATGTCTGTAGAAATCAAAGAAGCAAGTGAGAAAACAGTAGCCGAAATGAAACACTTGGTAAAAATAAGAAAAAAGGGGAAAGTACTGTTGAGCATGCGCGAGAAGTACCTTACGGAATACTGTCTCGAGTTTAAGGTTTGCTCTCATAATTCCCTAGCAATAGGCTCTCAATCCTGAGACGTTGATGAACTCAAGTTTCTATCTATTTATTTGCTTTGAGTCACCAATGAGTGAGGTCAACTGTAGGTCAACACCTCGGTGTCTTGGGTACGTGATAGTAGGACTGTAGGAACATCCAATGATCAAGATGGAATCTATCTTTATTATCCCCTTGTGCCAATTAATGGATTTGTCATTAGCAAGTGCGTACCCATCTCGATTAAGAGTTAATTGGATGGTACTGATGATTACTGTGATTAATTGGGGCTCAAGGACAATAAGATGTGGATTTACATTGGAGGGACAATTTTAGTCCAGTTAATCCATGGATATTGCTAGAGGGGCTTACTTGTGGTAATTGGGAAGTTTAGGGTCTTCATTGTAATTTATTCCTAAGACTGAAGTGCAATTGCATTTATATAGTGGTGTTATTTGCAATTAACTGTGGGCCTGGATTGCACATGAGATGTGGGGTCGCGGTGTCCCAGTTGGAGCCAGCTTTCTATGGAATCCTTAGTGGTCCCCACGCTAGCCCAAGTTATTAGAAAGATACTAATCCTACTAGAACTCTAAGATGAAGGAATTCAGAAGTTACTATTTCTATTTGAAGTGAGACTTCTAATAGTGGTAATAGTAAGGTTACTATTTTGTGTGGAAGTAAGACTTCTATTTCAATTAGTACATGAGAAGGAGGTTGCTTAATACTACAAAGGGGATTTGACTGTACAGGTTATGTAATACCCTGTATTCCTTAAAATGGTGTTGACTAAAAAGTTATCCCAAATATGGAGATTGTACAAAGAGCCTATTTTTTTTTCTTCTAATTTTACCCTTTTTGTGCGATATTGCAAATATTTGCGATATCGCAGAAACTAAACAATCATTATATACACTACTCGTTTTCCCTCCCTTTTTTCCTCAATTCCCAGCAGAAGATTTAAATAGATCATCACCATTTGATGATCATCAAAATGAAACCACATGCATAAATGGTGATGGAGCACAAACATTTTCTTATGGTGATGGTCTTGAATCAATTTTTCAAGAAGATAGTCACAGTGATCCATTTAACTTGATTGGCTTGAATATGAATATGCATCTTTCTCAACAACCAGAGATAGTTTGGAGTATATTTTCAATTTTTTTTTGTTTGGTTGTATTAGATGAACAAAAGATATGAAACGTCCTTAAAATGTATTTTTATTGTGGCTTTATAAGAAATCATACCATGAGTTATTTTGTGGTAATGTAAATAACAAGACAGGTACAGTTGATCACAACAACTAGGTCTTTATAACAAATCATAATGTCAAAAACAAGACATGTAAACTTTGTCACAACAACTAGGACTTTCATCGTTTTATTACACAGCCCAAACTGGGAGTTAGACCTCATATGGAGCAAGTAAAATCCACAGGAAAAATAGGACTATAATTCAGTGCATTATGTGCAATATCGCATAGTCGCTTAGCCACTTACAGAAACACTGAAGTTCCAGAATGCTTCACTCTTTCAATTTTGTGACTACAATTGGGACTGTAATCGATTTTTTAAGTAGCCAAGACCTTCTCTTGCGAAGTAGGAAGCATGCAGTTAAACCTCATATGGAGCAAGTAAAATCCACCGCAAAAATGAGACTGTAATTTAGTGTATTTTGTGCGATATCGCACAGTCACTTGGCCACTTACAAAAACGCAAACACTGAAATTAGAGAATGCCTCACGTTAATTTTGTTACTACAGTTGGGACTGTAATCCATTTTTTAAGCAGCCAAAGCTTCCCTTATGAAATAAGAAGCATACAGTTAGACCTCATTTGGAGCAAGTAAAATCCAAAGCAAGCATGAGAGGCTAATCCAAGGCAAACTGTAAAAGCGTGAAAGAGGCTTTGAATGAGTTTTTACAAGGGTATGTTTTGCTTTTACCTTCTAGGGACAAAACTGGAAAAAAAGATGAGGCCCCACTGTACAATACCCATATTTGGTAGCAATGATCAGATAGAAGCACCAGTCAAATCCGTCAGCGCCAGATTAGCAATGATCAGGACAGCGATGGCTCGAAAAGGATCATCAATGTCATCCACTTAGCTTCCGTTCCAAGCGGGAGTAATCAAGCTCGTGCTGAGGCCAGAAAGGCTTCACACGGCAAGCAGGTGATGGCAGCCGAGCTCGAACCAGCCTCTAAGAAAGCTCGGGTAGAAAGACCCGGGATCTGGTTCTCTGACAAAGACCTCGAAGGGGTTCAGCTTCCTCACAATGATCCACTGCTTGTATCCCTAAAATTCAAAAACTGCAAAGTACAGCGGATTCTCGTGGACCCCGGTAGTTCGTCAGAAATCCTCTACTACGACTGCTTCAGGAAAATGAGTTTTACAGAAAATGATCTACAAGAGGCACGCACCCCACTGGTGGGTTTCAGTGGAAAACCTGTATACCCCAAGGGGAAGATAAATCTGAAAGTTCAAATCGAGGGCGCTGTTACACAGAAAGACTTCCTGGTGGTCGATGCGCCATCTCCCTATAATGCTATTATGGGAAGGACCTGGCTGCATAACATGGAGGCCATACCCTCCACTTATCATCAGAAACTTAAGTTCCCATTACAGAATCCAAACGGAGAAGTCGAGGTAATCACCATCAAGGGTGATCAGCAAATGGCAAAACAATGTCTACTAGCCGTCGTGTCTGGCGAAGAAGATCCAAAACAGGTACATATGGCCGAACTAGAAGCAAAGCTGGATAGCGTTGGTCGCGCCCCAGATCAGAAAAGCATAGAAGGCCTGACAGAAGTCAGAATCGACCCCCTTGATCTTGAAAAATTCTTTTTGCTCGGTAGCCAGCACCGAGCCTGCAAGAGACGAACTCTTACGTTTCTTGTTACAAAACAAAGAGGTTTTTGCTTGGACTCCTTATGAAATACCCGGTGTCCATCCCGAGGTCATATGTCACAAGTTAAATGTGGACTCTACATATACCCCTGTGATCCAGAAGGCCCGCAGGACTAGGATCCCGCAAACTGAGGCCGTGGTGGAAGAAGTTGCCAAGCTACTGGAGGCCGAGGCGATCAAAGAATTCCACTACCCGACTTGGCTTGCCAACACAGTCGTAGTCAAAAAGAAAACTGGGAAGTGGAGAGTATGCGTTGACTTCACCGACCTTAACAAGGTGTGTCCCAAAGACTGCTTTCCCCTCCTGAAAATTGATCAAATGATCGATGCCACTGCTGGCCATGACAGGATGAGTTTCCTCGATGCATACCGAGGTTACCATCAGATTCCAATGTATGAGCCTGACCAATAGAGAACCGCATTCATAACACGTACAGGCATCTACTGTTATAAAGTAATGCCCTTTGGGTTAAAAAACGCAGGAGCTACCTACCAGAGGTTGGTGACCAAGATGTTTCGGGCTCAGCTCGGCAACACTGTGGAAGTTTATATCGATGATATGGTCGTCAAGTCAAAAAAGTCATAGGATCACTTATCCGACTTACGTTAGGTGTTTACAATCCTCAAAGAATATCAACTCAAGCTAAATGCCTCAAAATGCGCATTTGGGGTCGGCTCCGGTAAATTCCTTGGTAGCCTGGTCACAAGACGAGGAATTGAAGCAAACCCCGACCAAATCACAGCAATACAAGAGATAGAGAGTCCACGCACGGCAAAACAGGTTCAGAGGCTCACAGGCATGGCTGTTGCACTTAATCGCTTCATCAGCCGAGCTTCAAACAAGTGCCGACCATTCTTTCAGCTTTTGAAGAAAGGCTTGAAGTTTCAATGGACTCCGGAGTGCGACCAAGCTCTGCAAGCACTCAAAACGTATCTTGCGTCTCCCCCTTTGCTTTCTACTCCGAAACAAGGCGAGGTGCTCTTTCTATATCTGGCCGTTTCAGATCACGCGATAAGCTCCGTCCTCATCCGAGAGGATGCTAAAGTGCAAAAACCAATCTACTATACAAGCAAGATCATGCTTGATGCTGAAACCAGGTATTTTCCATTAGAAAAACTTGCACTCGCACTTCTTACTGCTTCTCGCAAACTCTCTCACTATTTCCAAACCTACAAGATAGTGGCTGTTACGGAACACCCACTCAAAACCCTTTTTAGAAGGGCGGACTTTTCTGGAAGAGTTTCTAAATGGGCCGTCGAACTAGGACAATACGACATCCAGTATCAACCTAGAACGGCGATCAAAGCCCAAGTCTTGGCGGATTTCATCGTCGAATTCATCTCTCCAAGTTCGGTCCCGACCTCACTCGGCACCGAACTGAGGGACCAAGGTGATGAACCCGAAGTCACAAGAACCGAAGAAGAGCAATCCAGAAAAACTTTTCTTGTTTCTGCTTGGAAGGTCTTCGTTGACGGATCCTCAACGCCTAAGAGGGCTGGCGCTGGCATAGTTCTTCAATCTCTAAAAGGACTGGTCGTTGAGCAAGCCCTAACACTTGACTTCAAGGCATCCAACAACGAAGCTGAGTACGAGGCTTTGATAGCAGGACTCACTAGTGCTAAAATCCTGGGAGCACAACAGCTAGTGGTTTTCAGTGATTCACAGTTGGTCACAAGCCAACTCACTGGAGATTACCAAGCTCGTGATGAAAGGATGGCAGCTTATTTAGTTCATGCCAAACATCTCCTATCTCATTTCCAAAAAGTCGAAGTCAGGCTGGTCGGCAGAGACCCTAACTCCCATGCCGACGCCCTAGCAAGTCTGGCCTCTGCTGTTGAGGCTGGAAGAAGGACGATCGTCGAAGTAGAATCCTTGAAGCAGCTGTCGCGACCCCGGACCGAGGCCGCGGCTTAATGGTGATGATTAATTATAAGATGATTAAACCTCCCACAGGTTCCCGCGGTGAGGGTTCCGAAAAACACAAGGAACAACCAACTCACATGATCAAGTATGCGGAAGCGCGTAGCAAGTCACATCTTAACAAGTCATGACAGAATATAAACATAATGTCATCAAGACTAAAATATCAGAATGAAGACATAACGAGGCATTCCCATAATAATTCAAGTTCCAAAGTTAACAAAGTATATTAAGTTATTACAATTCCCAAAATAAGAGGCCAACAAACGCCAATACAATTCCAAAAGTATTTAAAAAACCCAAAGAGGTGATCCAACGAAACTCATGACCCGTCCCAACGTCTAGATGACGTCGTCGGGTTGCCACTCACGGGCTAAGGTAGGCCCAACAGCCTCCTCCTGGCACTCCTCCTCAAAGGGATGGTCTCCTGCACCTGGTCACCAAAATACAAGCATCAAACACGACGGTTTAGCAAGAAATCATTTTAAGTGAAAGCATGTAAAACAATGTTTAATCGAGAACATAAGGAAATACTTTACTGAACGTAAAACAAATACTTACGAAACACTTTTCTAAATCAAAGACAAACTAACATGAATGCATAACATATATATCATGAATCGTAAATCCACAAAGAGCCCATCCTTTCTCTATCATTTATAATGAAAAGAGTAAGCACGCACGACAAGCACGAATATACATAATATAGCACGACACGATTCCCACAAATACGGGATTTCCGGCCGCGGAACCGGACACGCACGATGTGTAATAAATACACGACTAATCTGCAGTTAGTTCACATGTTTAAGGACCTCCAGACAGTGGATCAGACTGAAAGGGCAGTCCAAGCTCTGTGGTGTTCACTTGAGTTCATGAATGCACAAAACACGCAAAGCACGATTCAAACATATCGAAAATAAAAGGGGAAATCACTTGTCACGGCAAGACGAGGCACGACTAGCAAAATGCATAATATATATGCTCACAACTTATAAAAGTGATCCCCATTTAATACTTGAAACACATCTTCGAACGAGCTTACAAACTTGATTTCAAAACGAGTACACGATATAACTTGCAGTATGAAACCAACGTTCAAAACACGATAATTTTATCAAGTACATGCTTAGGCTATTCATTGACCCTTGGGTGATTGGAACTCTATGTTTAAAATACAAGGATTGGTGTCCCCGAAGTTAGAACATAGCATGGAGTTCCATTCACACAATGTCAAGTTAAAGTCCTTAATATAGCCTAGTTTTCAGATTTTAAAAGAAAATGTAAATGGGCAAAAATCTTCTTAAACAGGGAAAATTCCAGTGTGCCCAGTCGACCTGGCCCTTGGCCGGTCGACCGCGTACACTGTGAGCCCGGTCGACCGGCCAAGTCCCGGTCGACTCAGAGTTGTAACTTAAATTCAATGAACAGTGTTTTGGTCAGGTTCCAGAGAACCTGGCCCTGTGTCGCCGGTCGACCGCGCCCCCTGGCCGGTCGACCGCGTGAACTGCAGGAACAGTCATTCCCGCAGTGCAGCAGGTCATCCAACTGGGACCAAACCCAGTGTCCCCGGTCGACCGCGCCCCTTGGCCGGTCGACCGCGTGAACTGCGGAATCAGAACCCAGTTCTGATTCTGCAGTGCACTGGTCCTTCCTTTCCTTCCTTTCTTTCCTACATCCTTTCCAACCTAATTAGCAAATTTAATACATAAATATAACATGCTATCAAGGCTGACATTGGGCATATATTTCATACTTAAACAAGTCATTATCATAGAAACCCATTTCATAATCCTTCAAACCCTTTCTTATCAAAACAAATCCAAACTTCTACAAAAGCAAGACTTAATTAAAAGATATGAAATCTGAAAGTTTGGAAAGCTATTAGGCATGCTTTCATTTTCCAAAGTAAGATCACAACATGAAAACCTAGTAAAGCAAGGCATTAATACCAAATAACAAATCCATAGATCCACATGCATAAACAACCTAAATAGATTACTTGCCTTAGCCAAATGAAAACAAGATTCTTCTTCAAGCACTCCTAACCAAAAGCCAAGAACTACAAAAAACCCATGAAATCCATTCAAAAACTCACCCAAAAATACATCCAAGCAACCCATTTCGAAATGGTTGCTACAAGTTAGAAAAACAAGATCTTTGGAAGTAGAAAGAACTCTATTAAAGAGATGGGTTGAAGCTCTTACCTAGAGGTGCCCAAACAAGAAATGAAGAAGGAAATGGAGATCTTTCCCACCAAGAAACTTCAAGAAAATGGTATCAATGGAAAGCTTGGCTTGAGAGGAAGAAGATGATGGTTTTAGAATTTCATTTGGAGACTCATAGCTCAAGCATTCAAGAAGAGAAGAAGAGGGGAAAAAGAGGGTTTTCAGCCCTAGGTCAAGAAAAAGTTGCAGGATTTTTGTGGAATGAAGAGAGAAAGAGGGGAAAAGGGCTTAAGTGCTAGACAAGTGGGTCCCTTTTAGTGCCAATCTTGCATGAGTCAAAACATGGTCTTGTGGGCCTCAAATGAAGTCGACGAAGAAGGATAAAACGATCCTTGAAATATCTAGTTTTCAAAAAGTATATTTTTGACATGGTTTTGGGATCTCGAAAATCGTGTCCAGATTTGAGTGTGAAAAGGCTATTTTACCCTTTTTGGCCAAAACTTGAGTTTCTGGGCTACAAACACAAATGGGCTAAACACGAAAGTTGTACATAATCACAAAATGAATCAAATGAAATGAAAATCACGATTAACACAAAACCAAACACAATCTTCCCACGCTTACACGTACACCCAGGCCTTCCTGAGTGTGCCTAGTTAACACTAAACGTTCTCGAACTCCCCAAAGCTATAACCATGACTAAAACTAATCACATTCTAACCCACGATAACTAAACCCAATCAAGACTAAGCACACACTAAGCAAACACTATTGGGTTAATCTTGGGTTAGGGTTTGACAGCAGCCAAGCATAGAACTTCACCCCCCTCGGCAGATCCTATGCATTGATCTCGGTCCCAGTTGGATGGACCCGATCATCTCTTATCTTAGAGATGATCGACTTCCTGAAGACGCGCGTGAAGCCCACAAAATCAAGCTGAAAGCAGCTCAATTCTGGCTGTCTCCGGAAAGAAAGCTCTACAGAGTCTTACACCGGTCCCTACCTTCAGTGTGTTCATCCTAGTAAAGTCGAAGACTTCCTCTTCGAAATCCATGAAGGGCTCTGTGGAAGCCACATCGGAGGTCGATCATTAGCATACTGAGCTATCAGCCAAGGCTACCGGTGGCCTTACATGCAGAAGGATGCCCAATCATACGCTCGAAAGTGTGAGAATTGCCAGAAATTCTCACATTCGCTCCATCAGCCGGCGCGGGACCTTAGCCCACTCTCCAGTCCATGGCCTTTTGCCCAATGGGGATTGGATATTATGGGACCTCTCCACCGAGCTCCTAGGAATAAAAGGTGGCTAATGGTAGCCATCGATTATTTCACCAAGTGGATAGAAGCTGAAGCACTATCGTCCATTACCGAGCAAGTCTCAAAGAAATTCGTATGGAAAAACATAGTGACAAGGTTCGGCATCCCACGAGCTTTGGTTTCGGACAACAGAACCCAGTTCGATTCCAACCTCTTCAAAACTTTCTACCAAGAGCTCGGCGTCAGAAATTATTATTATACTCCGGCCTATCCGCAGAGCAATGGCCAGGCCGAGATTTCAAACAAAGTAGTGCTCGACGGACTCAAAAAGAGGCTCGACCGAGCTAAAGGAAGATGGGTTGAAGAACTTCCCAGTGTCCTATGGGCTTATAGGACCACTCCAAGACGTTCTACTTCGGTAACACCTTTCTCCCTGGCCTACGGAATGGAAGCTGTGATCCCTCTTGAAATCGGTCTCCCGACCTTGAGATCAGAGCTATTCGATCAAGGCCAAAACGAAGTGAACCTTGCTCGAGAATTAGACCTAGCCGAAGAACGAAGAGAGGCGGCAGCCATTCGCTTAACCGTCTACCAGCAACAGTTGGCCAGAGGCTATAATCTCAAAGTCAGGGAAAGGAGATTCAGTTGGAGAGCTTGTCTTAAAAAAGACACTTCCCACTGACAAAAATCCAAACGAAGGCAAACTCGCCCCGAACTGGCATGGACCGTTCAAGGTAACTTCGGTCGCGGGACAAGCTGCGTACAAACTTGAAGACATGGAGGGTAAAAAATTACCAAGACCCTGGAATGCAACGCACCTAAAGAAATTCTATTTTTAGGTAGGTCGTATGAAAGAATCCGAGATCAAATAAATAACAAATTTTTTGGCTCTCGATTCTACCGATTGAGCATGACTCACAATATAGGCTACATACATCTCGGTAACAGTACCAGATTACAGCCTGAACTAAAAACAGTTCGAAAGATAGGCCTGCCTAATTGTTGCAAAACATTAGGGGCTTAACACAAACACCAAGTTGTGGAACTCGGTGAAAGTGATGTATCCAATTTGTTTCCGTTTGAGTTCGGTCTATGGACTATTCTTTCCTACGGACAAATTTCGTATCTATGGCCTCTCGGTTTACGGAACCAAGGTTCGATACTTGGCCTCTCGGTTATGGAACCAATGTCGGATACTTGACTTAAAAACAAGAAGTTATGGATCAAAAAATTTTTATATATTGAGATTCTGGTTACAAAACCGAGCCCGAAAAAATAAAATACAAAGCTGCAGAAACTCAAGTATCAGAACGAAGAGCAGGACTCTTTTGAGGTACAGGACTTGTGTACTTGGACAAATTCCTATAAGCAGGATGGTCACTAGGAATCTTTGCTTCCTTCAACGCGGCCACCCAACCCTGTCCCCATGCCTTATCTCTGATAGACGCGAACTGAGCCTCGTACTGCTTCGTTGCCTCATCTGCTCCCTCCTGACGCGCGACGTCGACTTCAGACTGCAGCTTGGCTTCGGCTTCATCTTTCTGTTTCTCAAGTTCGGCCGCTCTTTCAGACTCAGACTTGAGTTTCGCCTCTGCTTTGTCTTTCTGATATTCAAACCCTGTCGCTCTCTCAGACAGGGCCTGGAGTTTGGCTTCAAAATCAACTTTTTGCTTCTCCAGGCGGGGTTCAAGCTCGGCCTTCTCTTTCTTTAGAGACTACTTCAGCCTCTGATTGGGACTTTGTGGCCTCAGCATTCTCTAACCTCGTCTTCAGGCCGAGGTTGATATCTTCCATTCTTTTCAGCTTCTGGGTAGCAAAGTCCAGGTTCGACTGAAGCTTCCTCTTCTCGGCTTCCAGCTGTCCGAACTGCTGGAATCTCTCCAGTATCTCGATATATCTCGTCGCTCTTCACTCGACGGCGCAAGATCTTGAGGTAACCTTGATCTCGGCCTCAGGCTAGTCTCTTCCTCAAAGTCAGAACTAGATACCGAAGCCTGGGCACCTGATGCTGCCCTAGCCTCGGTCTCGGCCTGCACAGTCGCTTCTTTCGCCTGTTCAACAGCCCGAGCGTTGGCCTGTGTAACCACTTCCCTTGCCTGCTCGGCAACCCTAGTTTCTGCTTGTGCAACCTCCTCTTCTGCCTGCTCGGAGGCGTGAGTTTCGAACTGCGTGGATTCCTCGCTCCCTTCTTCGGCTACAAACACCTTCCTCTTCTTCGAAGAATGGTACCTCGGTGTCTAACCTAGGAGCGACCAAGCGGCTCTATTATTATGGCCTTGATAGCAGTACAGAAGTTGGAACCATCTCAAATTCCTTACCCATCCGTCTTTCTGGGCTTCTTTCTTCCTCTGATCAGCGTCTGCATCAATGCATGAACAAGTTAGTAACAGGTTTGAAAAATACAGGAAGAAATAAAGGAAGACAATGAAGATAAAGATTTACTTGGAGGAATGCCGATGTCACGGGGGACCCTGTGCAACCTCTGTGCCACTGGCTCGTCATCACCGAATTCCCAATTTCCCGTGACAAACAGACGGTTGTCCCCGGCATATTTATATGAATCCTCCAAATCGGTGACGAAACTCCCTCGTTTCGGCTTTACCCGGAGATAATAAAAGTCCCCTCCAGATTTGCAGAGGTCGTAGGTATCCTCGATATCGTGAATACCGAGATCAGTATTGAGGATCCTATTCAGCACTACGACCCCCATTATTATTTTGAAACCGTTAGGTGACAATTGACAAGGGCAGATGTTCCATTTGCGTAAACAGATCCGAAGCAGAGGATGGAGAGGAAACTGAACTCCACCCTCGACCACGGCGACCAGAGGAAACGGCATCCAACCATCACGGAGAATATAGCCGTCCAATGGGTCTGTGGGATCATCTAACCTAAACTGAACATCGTCAGGTATCTGATACTTAACTTTAAAATCAGTTATGGCTTTCGGGTTCCCTAACAAGTTCCTGTAAATCCCCATCTCTCCTAAAAAACCTAACTAGGAAGATAAGGCAAAAATCCGGAAGAAAAGAACTAGAGAGAAAGATATGAGAAAACACTGCCAAAGAGCGAAAGGAGACTTACATTGAATGAAAACTGAACTCAGACTCAGCCTCTGCAAAAACTTTTTCTCTCAGCAGGAGATCGCTCTGATTTCTGCAAAGGATTCTTTTTGGCAAAAAGGGTAGAAGGGAACCTTCTGTCTTTGTATACAAGAAGATGGCGCCCTCTTTCGAAAATCGCCCCTTTCGAAATTCGAAACAAAACGCGTACCATTCCCGCCAAAAGTCACCTAGGGTACTGGAAGCGTCACGTCAGTTGCAAGCGTCGCATTAATTGCCGAGCATGCCTTTCTTCAGAAACTGAAGCGACAGCCACCGGAAGAGCGACACGTAGTGCCGTCAACTGACAGAGATCAGGGCGCAGCACTTAAGAAGCCTCAAGCAGGCAAAATGACATCGAAAGCCTCGGAGATAATTCCGGCTTCAAGTAAATCTCGAACTTTGGCCGAAAGCACTTCGGTAATAGTACTGATGCGCTAGCTAAGAATCAAGCTCATTCCTGGCCTCGGTCACGCGTCTCGGTAATAGTACCAGACAGCTTGCCGAGACGGGAAGTGACGCACTCTTTCCTCAGCAATACGGTCTTCTACCAAACATCGTCAGATGATAGAAGTCACCGACACTGGGATGAAGTAGGCACTCAGCCCGAAATGTCTAAATAAATTTCCTCGCTATGTTACTAAGCTCCTGACCTCTAAGAGTATAGAGGAACTCGAGAAGTCAGAAGCTGGGGGCGATTGTGTGGGACTATTTTCATTATCTAAGAACTATGTTCGCTTGAGCGCACTAAATGTTCGCTCGAGCGAACTCTTCAGAAATTCATTTCATCCAAACAGAATCTCGTTCGCTCGAGCGGACCTACTGTTCGCTCGAGCGGACCCCTTCAGAATTTCACCCGAAATTCTAATACACTCTCTCTTCTTCTACTATCTTTCTCCATTAACTTCCACAACCTGCATAAAACCATTGGAACCTCATGTTCCCCCTCATATATCATCGATTCACATTCATTCATAATCACACTTCTAATCATCCCTTAATCACTTCATTAAGCATTCATAATAAACCCAAAACTCAAGAAAACTTCATAAAATCCATGGAAATACCATACATTCCTACAATGGTTAACACTAATTACAAGCAAGGTTTATACTTGCCTCTTTGGAAGCTATTTGCCAAAAACCCTCTTTTACATAGCTTGGGCTTGGACACAAATAATCCCTTTTCAAACCCTATTCCATAAAACATCCAAATGAACTCCCATGAGTCATTTGTGCTAAAAATCACTACAAAGCAATCAATAGGACTTGGAAATAACAAGGGAGATCCATTACTTACTTGTAGCTCAAAGGAAAGAGATCTTGAGGTCTCTCTCACAAGCTCCACTCTTCAACAATGGAGGATTGGCTTGGGGAAGAAGATGAAGTTGAAGATGAACTCCTCAAAAACCCACTTCAGTCACTCTTAGCTTCACTCTTGATGGAGAGAAAATGGAAGAGAAAAGAGAAAAAAGAAAATGGAGAGCCTAGGGTTTGCTCTTGAGTTTCAAGAGGTGGAATCAAAGAAGAACCCATTTCATTCTAATATAAGTGGGTTTACACTAAAACCCCTTTTAATAAGCTTATTTACATTTAGAGTCAAATGAGGCTTCACTTGGTCCATTTGAGGTCAAATGGAATCGCGTTTATTATGAATGTTAACGTACTCATCGAGATACACACGTTGGTATCAAGAATTTCCGTATTTGACGAAATACGTGAAAATCCGTATTTACGAAAAAGTCCTTAGCCTACCTTGTTTGAGTCTAAACTCATTTTAATCAATTCAATTTCATTCAAATCCATTCCATTATGCTTAAAGCATCATTTGAGACTGATTTGTCTCTCTTTGGTCATTAATCTTGATTAACTCAATTATTCATGCTTAATTAGCATTAATCTCAATTAATTAGCCTTAATCACGATTAGTTCGGGTCGGGGTGTAACATTCCCCTAAACTTTTATAGCCATTCGGTCCCCCAAATTCAATACAATTCAATAGTAAATTAAAAATTCAAATTTACCTGAACAAATAGTTCTGGATACTTTTGGGCCATTTGTTCTTCAAGCTCCCATGTAGCTTCATTGGGTTCATGATGATCCCATAGGACTTTAAACCACTTGATTGTCCTCATGCGAAGAACTTGTTCCTTGGTATTAATAATTTGAGTCGGCTTCTCAACATACGTGGTATTTGGCAAAACTTGGATCTCTTCATGCTGAATGACATGTGAAGGATCTGTCACATACTTTCGAAGCATCGACACATGGAATACATTGTGAATACTAGAAAGTTCCGGTGGAAGCTTTAGGCGATAAGCTACATCTCCAATTCTGCTTTTTATCTTGAAAGGTCCGATAAACCTCGGTGAAAGCTTGCCTTTCTGACCGAACCGGATAGTACCTTTCATTGGAGAAGTCTTCAAGAATACCAAGTCATCAATGGCGAATTCCAGATCACGCCGACGGTTAGCAGCATAGCTTTTCTGCCTTGATCGAGCAACCTTCAATCTATCTTGCACTTTCTGAACTCTCTCTGACATTTCAGCAATTATAGTAGGACCATGGAAACTCCTTGTCCCAACTTCTTCCCAGCTAACTAGAGTCCTACATCTTCGACCATACAGTGCTTCAAAAGGTGCCATCTCAATGCTAGAATGATAGCTGTTGTTGTACGCAAATTCACACAATGCTAAGTGTTCATCCCAGTCACTACCAAAATCCATAACACTGGCACGAAGCAAGTCTTCCAAGGTTTGAATAGTCCTTTCCGATTGTCCATCTGTTTGAGGGTGATATGCGGTGCTAAACCGAAGTTTAGTACCCATTGAATCTTGAAAGGATTGCCAAAATGAGGAAACGAACCGACTATCTCGATCTGAAACAATCGAGACCGGTGTTCCATGTAATCGAGTTATTTCCCTGATGAACAACTTGGACATATCAATGAATCCCATATCTTTTCTAAATGGAAGGAAATGTGCAGACTTCGTAAGACGGTCAACGATCACCCATACGGTGTCATGCTATCTCCTCGTCCTTGGTAAACCAGATACGAAGTCCATAGTCAGATGTTCCCATTTCCATCTAGGTATATTCAGAGGATGAAGTAACCCAGGTGGTTTCTTGTGCTCAAACTTCACACGCTGACATGTTAAGCAGGAAGACACATAGTTTGCTATCTCCCACTTCATGTTATTCCACCAAAATCTACCCTTGAGATTTCTATACATTTTAGTGCTTCCCGGATGTACAGAATATCTAGCGTGATGAGCTTCAAACATTATTGCCTGTTTCAAATCCTCCTGTGCTAGCACACATAATCTGTCTCTAAAATACAGAACTCCTTCCACCAACACAAAATCCGGCCTAGTTGCAAGGTTGTCCTTGATTTTTGCCAATTCAAGGTCTTGAAATTGTCTATCCTTGATTTCCTTGATAAGCATTGGCTCAAAGACGGACATTGCTGCAACCAATACCTTATCGTCCACCACTTCAACGGACAAGTCCAAATCTCTGAATTCTTCAATTAAAGTCCATTCACCAACTAGCGATGCCAAGTCAGCAGATTTCCGACTCAAAGCATCCGCTACTACATTACCTTTCCCAGGTACATATGTGAATTGGAAATCATAGTCCTTGATGAGCTCTAACCAACGACGTTGTCTCAGATTGATGTCCTTCTGAGTGAACAAGTACTGGAGACTACGGTGATCACAATGGACTTCAAAAGCCTCTCCGTACAAATAATGTCTCCACTGCTTCAAGGCAAACACAACCGTCGCGAGCTCAAAATCATGCGTTGCATAATTCTTTTCATGCTCCTTCAACTGACGCGAACCGTAGGCAATCACCCTACCATTCTGCATCAACACACATCCCAATCCGACACCTGAAGTGTCCAAGTAAACCATAAATCCTCCTCTTCCTTCAGGCAATGCTAAGATTGGGGTTGACACCAACCTTTGCTTCAAAATTTGGAAGCTAGACTCGCATTCATCATTCCATTGGAACGGGACGTTCTTCTGACTCAACTTCGTTAACGGAGCTACTATCTTAGAGAAGTCCTTCACAAATCTTCGGTAGTAGCCTGCCAACCCTAAGAAGCTCCGAACTTCCGGTACACTTTTCGGATTCTGCCATTTGGTAATTGCTTCAATCTTAGCTGTATCAATAGCTATCCCATTCTCGGTAATTATGTGACCTAGAAATGTCACTTGTCGTAGCCAGAAATCACATTTCTTTAACTTTGCGTATAATTGATTATCTCTGAGAATCTGCAAAGCTGTTCGTAGATGATGTGAATGTTCTTCCTCTGACTTCGAGTATACCAGAATGTTGTCAATGAAGACCACAACAAACTGGTCCAGATATGAAGCAAAAACTCTGTTCATTAAAGCCATGAAAACTGCAGGTGCATTCGTTAGACCAAAAGGCATTACTAAGAATTCATAGTGGCCATATCGGGTCCTAAATGCAGTCTTCTGGACATCTCGATCTTTAACTCGTATTTGGTGATATCCAGATCGAAGATCAATCTTTGAAAAGAACGCCGCACCCTAGAGCTGATCAAACAACTCATCAATTCTAGGCAATGGATATTTATTCTTGATTGTCAGTTGATTTATTTGCCTATAATCGATACACATACGAAGGGTGCCATCCTTTTTCTTCATAAACAATACAGGTGCTCCCCAAGGTGAGACACTTGGCTGGATAAAACCCTTGTCTAGCAAATCCTGTATTTGTTTCTTCAGTTCAAACAACTCTGACGGTGCCATTCTATATGGTGCCTTTGATATTGGTGCAGTACCCGGCACAAGTTCTATAGTAAAGTCCACTTCCCTTGCTGGAGGTAGACCTGGCACTTCATCTGGAAATACGTCTGGAAACTCACAGACTACAGGAATATCTTTCAACTCCCGTACAGGCTTCTTCTCAGAAATAAATGCAATGTAGCCTTCACAACCACTATGCATTAACCGTTCAGCCTTGAGTGCTAAAACAAGCCTGGTATCATACTTCTTCCGAACTCCGTCAAACATTACACTGGCATTGGCCTCATCCACTTTAAAAGTGATGATTTTGCGGAAACAGTCTAAACAAGCCCTGTACTTCGCAAGCCAATCCATGCCAAATATTACATCAAAATCATTTATTGGTAATAACTCCAAATCAGCTGGCATAGATACTTCTCCAATTTTTACACTACATTGGGGAATATACAACTCACACACTACTCGTTTTCCTAATGGAGTAGTTACAACAAAGTCATAAGACAATTGCACTATTCGTTCTTCGATATCACTACAAAATGAGGGTGCTACAAATGAATGAGTAGACCCTGGATCAAACAAGGCAATTGCAGGTCTATTATCTACCAGAATTGTACCTTCAACCACATTGGTGGCAACCTCTGCTTGCTCTCTATTCACCCCATAAGCCCTTCCGACAAGCTGTGGCCTATTCTGCTGTGGTTGCTGCCTTTGTTGCCACTGACGTTGTTAACCTTGACGCTGAGGCTGCTGTTGCCTAGGAGGAGCCGGTAAAGCCAATTGTTGTGGAGGAGCAGGAAGCACTGCTTGTCCTTGAGCAGGCTGCTGGTACGGAGCCTTATTATCTCTCCTGCTTCTTGGGCACTGAACCATTCTGTGATTTAAGGAACCACAGACCAGACATGCTCCAGTAGTCCTCCAACATGCCTCAGTCTTATGACCCTTGCCACAAGTCTCACAGACTGGCCTGTCCTCCGATCTTGCAGTGAATTTCTGCCTCTTGTTCTTATTCTTATATTGTCCTCCCCCTTTCTTAAAATAGGAGCCAGTAGTACCACCACTACTCCTCTTTGAATTCTCAGCCATCTCCTCTCTATGCACCTCTTCAGTGGTAAAGGCTCTATCCACCGCCTCACCAAATGTAGTAGGCTTGTTGGATGCCATTACCATCTTCTTATATGCGGGATTCAACCCATGAAGAAATCTCTTCACTTTCTTTTCCTCGGTATCTACCAAGTCGGTAGCATACCTAGACAATTGCAAAAAGGTGTGCACATACACCGATACGGTCATTTGTCCCTATTTCAGATTTAGGAATTCAGATTCCTTTCTCTACTGGATGTGTTCGTGCACAAACTTCCTTCTAAACTGCTCCTTCAAGGTCTCCCATATATCCTCTCATGGGGCTGCCAAGAGTACATCACTAATATTCTTCCACCATGTCTTCGCCTCCTCTCTCAACATGGAAGTAGCAAGTAAGACCTTCTGCATCTGCGTGCATACTATCGTACCGAACACATCACCGATGTGTTCTAACCACTCATCAGCCAATATGGCACTTTCAGTGCCACGGAACTCGGTGGCTCCTCTTTTTCGAAATTGCTCATACAGGACATTGGGATCCTTTTCTTTAAACTGCACCACCACTTGTGTTCCTACATTAGGAGGTGGTACCGGTTGAGCCTGCAGTTGGGCTTGCATTTGAGCTTGCACTTGTAATAATGTAGCTATTTGAGCTTGTAAACCCATTTGGGCCTCATGGCTCTTGGCCATTTGCTCTCTGTGCTGAGCTTGCATAGCTACTTGTGCCTCGTGACTCTTAACTAGCTGCTCTAGTATGGCAGCCATCCTTGTATCAGCATTCGATACTGGAGGTGGAGGAGGAGGTGGTGTAGTACCATCATTGACGACAATTTCAACAAAGTTGTCGCTCCCCGATCCAGATGCCATCTGGAAACAATAAGGAAAGGTAAGATACACATCTCAACCCTTCCATCCATACACATTTCACATAGCAAAAGCAATAACACAAATCCAAGAGTGGATTTGTACGCATCTTAACGTTCCTCACAACCTGCTTACAGTTTTCTAAGTCTTTTAAGTTTTTCCTTTGTTTTTAACCTCGCTCTGATACCATACAATAAGTATGTCACGACCCGGGCCCGAGAACCGGCAAACCCGAGCCGTGAGCAGCATATTTACTCCCGTAAACCCCGAATTAACCGAAGTTAAAAACGAGATCCACAAGGGATATCATTCTCCAAGAACCTGTCAAATACAAAACTTTTGCCGAAACAATTATATTTGACAATATCAATTCACGATTTACATGCATACAAACTACAGTCCGTATACATGTATCATTCCCAATATACATTTGTCAAACACTGCATTTTCAAAACATTATGCAGATGGCAATTAATTACATTTCCAAATGTTAATTACATTCCCAAAAATGAATTTATAGACAGTTTATCAAAAACATTTCTCAAAATGTTTCAATTCCCAATTCGCACTCGGATACCCAATTCAGATGGTCCCCCGCCGGTTCCACTCTATCAATCCTCCTGAAGGAATCGGAGCGGTCTCTTCCGCTGGCGCCGGGGGCGCTGCAACACCGGCAGTGGCAATCGGGCCTGTAATGCCATCAATAACACTAATGAACACGACGGTTCAACAATGTATAAACAATTCTTGCAATAGTATATTAACACATTCATATTGCATTAATAACAGTTTCAATGCTAAAGAAATCTAGACAATAATAAAATAATAATAGAAGACACAATTTCAGTCAATATACATGTACGAAATGGCCACTACCATAGCATTCATTGCATTGCATTTCAATTCATTACCATCTTCCCTCAAAGGAAGGATTCATTTTCATTTTCCATCTCCCCTCAAAGGGAGGATTCATCTTCCAACGAAAGGCATCAATCAATACCCGAAGATACGATCGGAATTTGGTAGGACTTACTAGTGTCCGGGCCAAGGACAACTAGCATCACCACGGAGCTCCGGAACACCCCAATATCCATCTGCTGCAGCAGGATTAATCATTCATTATTCATTGAACTCATTTAGAGCTCTAATACAATAGCTAGGTAGTGCCAGACTCAAGGGTCAATGACTTTCAATAAGTAATCCTTTTATGGATTCAATTCAACTCAATGATTCCTTTCATGACGAAAGAAAGGAATGACGATAATATCAATCTCATTCTATTGAGTCACAATGACACAATGAGAGTATCCTTAACCACGTATGGTTTTACTCAATCATATCTCAATCCTAATCAACCATTCGGGTGTAACCGTTGGTTTCCAAATGCACGTATTATTCACGATGGACATCACATTTGTACATTTAGTATGTGCATTTCTAGTCCCCGTAATTATCACCCATGGAGCTTAGGCCATTCAATTAATATGGTTCATCCTAGGAACCCTTTATAGGACAACATTAATTCTCAATAACTTAGTTTAATCCATGATTAGTCTTAAAACTAATCGGTGAAGCATTTATACTCACGAGACATAACTCAAATTCTCATAAAAATCCGAAATCCGAAATTCACTGACTGTCATCGCTGGGCCAGTATCAGGTTCGCTCAAGTGGATTACTGTTCGCTCAAGCGGACCCACACAGAACTATGTTCGCTTGAGCGCACTAGATGTTCGCTCGAGCGAACTCTTCAGAACTTCATTTCGTCCAAACAGAACCTCGTTCGCTCGAGCGGACCCCTTCAGAATTTCACCTGAAATTCTAATACACTCTCTCTTCTTCTACTATCTTTCTCCATTAACTTCCACAACCTACATAAAACCATTGGAACCTCTTGTTCCCCCTCATATATCATCCATTCACATTTCATTCATAATCACACTTCTAATCATCCCTTAATCACTTCATTAAGCATTCATAATAAACCCAAAACTCAAGAAAACTTCATAAAATCCATGGAAATACCATACATTCCTAAAATGGTTAACACTAATTACAAGCAAGGTTTATACTTGCCTCTTTGGAAGCTATTTGCCAAAAACCCTCTTTTACTTAGCTTGGGCTTGGACACAAATAATCCCTTTTCAAACCCTATTCCATAAAACATCCAAATGAACTCCCATGAGTCATTTGTGCTAAAAATCACTACAAAGCAATCAATAGGACTTGGAAATCACAAGGGAGATCCATTACTTACTTGTAGCTCAAAGGAAAGAGATCTTGAGGTCTCTCTCACAAGCTCCACTCTTCAACAATGGAGGATTGGCTTGGGGAAGAAGATGAAGTTGAAGATGAACTCCTCAAAAACCCACTTCAATCACTCTTAGCTTCACTCTTGATGGAGAGAAAATGGAAGAGAAAAGAGAAAAAAGAAAATGGAGAGCCTAGGGTTTGCTCTTGAGTTTCAAGAGGTGGAATCAAAGAAGAACCCATTTCATTCTAATATAAGTGGGTTTACACTAAAACCCCCTCTTAATAAGCTTATTTACATTTAGAGTCAAATGAGGCTTCACTTGGTCCATTTGAAGTTAAATGGAATCGCGTTTATTATGAAAGTTAATGTACTCATCGAGATACACATGTTGGTATCAAGAATTTCCGTATTTGACGAAATACGTGAAAATCTGTATTTACGAAAAAGTCCTTAGCCTACCTTGTTTGAGTCTAAACTCATTTTAATCAATTCAATTTCATTCAAATCCATTCTATTATGCTTAAAGCATCATTTGAGACTGATTTGTCTCTCTTTGGTCATTAATCTTGATTAACCCAATTATTCATGCTTAATTAGCATTAATCTCAATTAATTAGCCTTAATCACTATTTGTTTGGGTTGGGGTGTAACACGAACATACTCAGCAAAGCTGGCCTAAATATCGTGCAAAATTGGTACGTGATTATTTCAGCAACCCATGGGCAATTCTCTCCTTGATAGCGGCCATTGCTATTCTCATTCTTACCTTTTTGCAGACTTACTTCTCCGTCTTCGGCTATTTCAAGTCCCCATAGTCCTAATTCTATTGTATGGGGACTGAATGTCCTGTAATCTGCAGCTCCTTTGGCTGTTTGATTAGAGTAGCACTTTCTTAAGCTTGCTTATCATAATGGTAGCGATCATGGTTATCATGAATGGTAAACAATATTCCTAGTAAGTTTTAAATAATTGCACTGTAATTCTTGTTGTAGCCAATATATTATGCTCATTTGACTTGAGTTTTACTTCAACATTCCTTTTCTCAATGTCAATGAGCAAAGTGTAATGGTTGTTTTAGTTTCCAACATATGAAGGTAGTTTCAATTTCAGTAGATATGTTGGCTTGACCAGTAGGAAAAAGGAAATGTTAAATGGTAATATTAATTTCAACCAATCTTAAATGCCCGAATCATTTTTTTGAATACCCTAGTTTTGTTCCATAGATGGTGGACCATCTTTTACCTCCTGACTCTTTCCAATGACCTGTCACTGATTGCTGGCCCTTATCAGGCCATAAAGGCTACTAGCTTGGAGATGATCTGATGGCCTCAGTTTTAAGTGGGACACCTTGGCAAGGTAGGGTCCAGGATCTCCAGGTAGGCCCACAAATGGTCAAATGAACCAATCAAATTTCTGGGATCCATTTCTGAGTATTTCACACTAGAAACCAAATTGGAAATTGAGGGAACCCTGTTCGTGCATTGCATGATTGACCATTTTATTACCAACATAATTAACATGTCCTCAATCATATTCATTATTCATGTTTAGTCAATCTCACGGTGGACAACTACATTAATTTTGAAATTTGGGGATATCTCATAGATGGGACGGCCCCTAATTCTGAGTGGGTTGGATTTTCAATGTGGGCCCTATCGTGGAGAGCATTTCTAACCTGAATACCTAGGTGTTTTTTTGATAGCCCAGCTAAGGGAGCTATGATCCAAGAAAGAGACAGCACACACATATGGAAATATAACTCTTTCAAGTGAGAAAGCAGCCTGTGATACGCAAAAAAAAAAAGCCCACATAAGCGGGAAGGGAGCCCGCATATGTAGGAAGAGGTGGCGTACCCAGGGCTTGAACTCGCAATGAATTTCCCATACCTTTTGGGGAGTTGAACTCCACTTGGTAGTTTTCATCCATCATGAATTTTAGTTTGATCCATTTTCACTTAACCTTGTAGAAGTGCAGGGATTTCTCTCCCACGCGGAAGCCTGGAGGGGGATCGAGTCCATAAAAATCCTTCGGGTTATGGAATGAAATTTTGATTTGTGTCAGTGTTTTGCAAAAACAATTAATTGTACAGTTGGTTTTCACTGAAAATCCCCCTGAAGGTAAAATGATTTCCAATAAAAAAAAAACCAATGAAAAATGTTGTATACAAAAACCCATCATAGTTAACTGAACCTCTCATTTTGCAAGTTGAATGATCTGAAACTTCGAAAATAAGAATTATTACACATTGCTAGTGGTGTAACATTTTTCCCCTATCGTTTTCCTGTCCTTTCTCCTCCTTCCTTTCTACCTCTCATAATTTACCTTCATATGAAAAACACCATTTTCATTTTAAATGAAAATAAAAAAGAGGTAAATCATTTTAATTGTATTTATGACTTTCAACAATTTGTTCTTTACAATTTACATGATGCCACATGGTCCCTAAGAAGAGAAAGCAGAGAATATAGAAAGGTTAAGCGAACATTGAAGTACACCTAAATCTCTTACATGAGAGATGAAAGTGTGTATCACTTTTGCAGCAAACTGTCTTAGCTCTCAGGAATAAAGGATACCCCCACAGCCACCTGCATTGAAAGTTTTGAGATCTAGTTATAAATGCAAAACATAGCAAACCCAAAATAAGGAGATCCAAATTTCTTTTGCTGGTAGGGTTGAAATTTCCAACCGATAAGTTCAAAAGGTCAAACCCAGACCAAGGTTGATTGGGATATAGTGCAATTAGTCTGGTTGGTTGGGTTGGCGAATTGAATAGAGAGAATGGACTTAACCTGAATCAGAACCTATTTATTGATCAGATCAGAAATGTCAGCCTCAACCTTGATAAAAAAAGGTAAACAAGAACCCTGAGTTAGGCGGGTCGAGTCAGACCATTGACACTGCCAGGCTAGAGAGGCAAATAAGGATGTTCCTTTCCAGTTTCCGCTGGGTCAAAGTCTCTGCGTACATCATTAATTTATAGGGCATAAATCTCAAGCCTAGACAACCAATAGGGTTCAAAGTTAGGGCCAGGCCCAACCCATTTTGCAAAATCTATACACACTTTATGCTCTAAATGTTAGATTAGGCCAAGGCTTTATGCATTGATAGGGCCAAGCTAAGAACTGTTGGGCTGTCGGGCCAGAAATCGATCCTAGCCCTAGGTTCAAGACAAGGACCTAAATCACAGCCCAAATCCAGCCCAACGCAGGTTGATTTTTGGGCAGGTTCAACCTGGTCTGACTTGACCCATGAGTACCACTGCAAGTAAAAGGCTAGGGTGGGACAAAGTTTATCAAGGTTTAGTCCATTTAGTTATTTGGACCGATTTACTGCCAAGATGTAGCCCATGAGCTTGAGAAGTTAAATCCTGGCCCAGTCCTCTGATATAAGTAGGGGTTTAAGTCAGGTTTCACTAGCTTAAAACTTGTCCAAAGCCCAGCCAATTTAGTTATGGGCCTAATAATCAGGCTCAATAGGCACAGACCTTAAAATCAGACCCAAGCCTTTTTGCATAATATATACATCCCTATTTTTATTAAGGGAGGTTTATCCTGTAGTAAGTTCCTATTGTATTGGAAATAATTTCTTAGCTTATAACTTTCACAAAATGTTAAAATATAGTCCTTTCTTTCAAAATTCATTTACCAAATTCCACAAACTTTAATTTGGGCCTTAAAAGTCAGATATGGACATCTGGTGATGGTGGGATGTAAATGATGAATGTGGCCCTTTTTTTTTTCCACATCCATTTGGGTGCTGGCATTTGGATGCCAAAATAATCTATGACCTTCTTTGATTGGTCATTCATAAATACTTTGAAACTCATCTAGTTGAACAGGGCACGACTCATTTCCATTCTGTGTTAAACTTGTTGGTAAAGTAAAGCCCCATGTCTTACATTGCCTAAGTTCTAAGTTAGAAGAGGCTTCATATATCTATTTAGACTTAATTGGTACATGGTTTCTTAAATGGTATTTGTAAGTGCAAAAACTGTAACTCACAAGATTAGGGGGTGCCTTAAAGGACTTAACCAAATGACTGTTGAGAGTTGACTGCTTCTGGCTTAGGAGACCTGAAAGGGAAGAGAAAAGAGGTCAAAGGACCCTGGTTGTGGGCAGCACAGGGCTCTCCGATGCCTCAGTTAGTGTGGATACTGAGTTAAGAATGGAGAAGAAGGGAGGCAGAATGCATGTATATTTTGTTGTGCGTACCTGAATTAGATTCTTCTTCTGCTTATATACCAGAGCTTCTAGATATTTTATCATGGGCTTGATGATCTGGCTGCTGAGATCATCAGCCCACAGAACAATAAATGAAAGTCCATCACAGCCCACATAGCAATTAATGAGGGTCCATCACAGCCCACAAAGCATTAAATGCTAGTCTGGTCAGCCCATACTGCATTAAATGCCAGTCACATTGGGCCTGATCTTGTCTGGACTCATCGATAGCAAAGATCCTGTTGGATGCCTCCTTGGGCCTCCCCCTGATGGGGTTACTGCCGCCGGATACTGCTTTGTCAGAGGCCTGATATGGACTTTGGACGGCTAAGATGACGTCTGTCCTGTCAATAGGTGTTTGGGGGCAGGAGATATTCGTCAGCATGCGCTTCGGGAGGCAGTCCTCAGAGCTGCAACCGGAAGGTGTCAGGCGCTTGCATCTGTAGCCGGACTGCGTCTCGGCTGGCGGTCCTCACAGCTTCAACCGGAATGCGTCTCGAGCCTAAGCACAGCCGAGGTGCGGTCAACCGGACTGGGAGCATGGCACTAGTTCCGGCTAGCGTGCAGACGCTGTAGCCGAGATCTGTTCAGCCGGGCTGATAACCGGAATTGTGCTGTTGGGCATAATTTTGGGGATGTTAGAAACTTCCCCACACAATAGCCCCCTAGCTTGCGACTCCTATAAGGTCCCGGACTCTATGGAGTTGGAAGCTATAACACCGCTGCTAGAGATCTTGTTTCGATGAAGATCTGTCGGATCTTCATCTAAAGCTTCGTACGCCCAAGGCAATAAACGCTGCGCCTTAATCATCAAGAAACTGGATAAGTGATGCCATGCGTCCTTGTCTGGTTGATTGCGCCGCCAGACAGGGCGCGTACAGCTGCTTGACGTGATGTTTCGAATTTCGAGGGCGGCGCCAAAAACCAAACGACGCCTTATCTCCTACATATAGTAGGGCTGTTGTCGTCTTCATCTCCTTTATTCTTCGCTTCCAAAGAACCTCCTCAGAGCTTTTCCATTACAGAATAGATCGCAGTGACGTGTGCTTGAGAGATTTTTTGCTTGCATTCGCCGAGTGTAAGGCTCCGCTTCCTTTTAGGGTTTCTCCCTCTGGGCATTCTCTCTTCTTTTTTCCTTTATTCATGGGGATTTACAGTCATTGGCTGGAGAATGACATAGCCATAGATGGACTTAGGATGTCCTACCAGATACCAGAAGATGTGCTGGTCAGACGAGCGGACCCTGCAGATTATGCACTCCGCTCGTATTCGGAGGGCTGGATGCCCTTTCCGTTGATCGCCATCATTGAGGGAGGAGTTAGGTTTCCCCTAGATCCACTCCTCAGGGCCTGCCTCAGTGCTTGGGCTCTCAATCCGTGCCAGCTATCGCCCAATAGCTACAAGATCATTATAGGCACGGCAATGCTGAACAAAAGCTTAGGTATTGACCTCAACGTCCACGATATCGAGGACGTCTTCGATATATGCAAGTCCAGAGAGGACAACTATTACCTTCGAGTGAGGCCTCAGCGTATTGGCTTCGTCACGGCGCTCGAAGACTCTAGCAAGTATGCCGGAGACGATCTTTTATGCGTCTCGGGGAACTGGGAGTTCGGCGCCGAGGCAAATAGGGCGCGTAGAGTTCCGCGTCACCCCGGAGCTGTTCCAAGTAATGGTTTCCTCTGCTCACAGCCTCTCTTTTTTCTTTTTTCCTCAACTTGCCTGACTGACATCCCTCCGATTGATTTTGCAGCTGCCCGTGAAAGGAAACAGCAGGCCAGGCGGGATGGCTGGAAAAGGAACGACGAGTGGCACCGGACGGTTACAAGGTGCACCGAGTTCTCTAACAGATCGGCCTGGGCACTGCTAGGCTACGAGCCGAGATATCGGGGGTATAATAAAAGGTCTGAGCTGCTCCAGCAATTGCCTCAAGGAGAGAACCCGGGGACGAGTGAACCCTGTGCTGGCAGCTGTCCAGAGGCGGTATTTGAAGAAGGGGGGCCTTCCCGGGTTGCAATCTCCGGTGCTGAAGCCACGCCCGAGCCGCGATCCTCTCCCAAGCCGCAGTCAAGCGGCACTCTTTTGAGAAGAAGAGCCCGACATTCCTCGCCTGACCTGGAAGAAATGTCGCGAGTCCCCGCGTTTGTAGACTTGGAGGCGTTGGCGCTCGGGGGCGAGGATGAGTCTCCTCCGCCAATAGTTCGGGACTCTGCTGGACGCTCAGCCCCCAGTCCCGTTGAGGCCCTTAGGGTTGTGGAAGAGGGAGTGTCGATTCCACATCCAAGCCCTAAGGTCCGATAATGCCCCGAGGTCACGCGACATGAGAGCTCTTCGAGGAAAAAGACCAAGGGATGACGAGGGGAGCTCAGGAGGAGCGTCGCGTCCAGCCGAGTCGGTGCTCTGGACGCCGTGCTTTCTGCTTGAGGCAAGGAGGCCTATGACTCTGGAGGATTGCATCCACAAGAGGCCGGACTCCCTTGTGCTTGAGGCGCTCGCCCATGCTTGCGCTCTTCCGCGCGACATGGCTTGGCTGGAGAAAATGAGCGACCCGAAGCTAATGACGTCGCTGCTGCACTCCTGTTTTCAGGCAGTTTCTCGACTCTGTTCTTCACCCCCCCCCCCCCCCCGTTTTCTTTTGGCTACTAACTTGCTCTAGTTTCTCGACAGACGTTGCAGAAGTCGATGGTGATCATCGACAGATTCAACAAACAAGGCCCCTTGGTGGCCAGCCTTGCCGAGGAAAAGCAGGAGCTCGAAGAGGCACTAGGGGCCAGCATCTCAAAGGTAGACCAATTGGAGGCGCTCAGGGGCGACCTCCAGGCTAGACTCGGGGAGGCGGCAGTGGAGATCGAGAGTGAAAAAAAGAAAAACGCCGACCTCGAAGCTTTAGTGGAGGGCCTGAGAAGCGATCTTCACGCGGAGTCAAGGCTGGCGGACGAGGCGGAGGCCAAGATTAAGTCCGAAAGCGAGGCCGCCTTCCGTGATGCGGCGACCCAAGCGACTGCTTATTACGGCACGAAGGTTTTCCGTGTCCAGGATAAGACAGGGCTTAGGGTGTGGCGCGCCGCCTTGAAGGAAGCGGGAGTCTCGGAGGATCACCCTTCCTTCGTGAATCAGCCTAGCTGCCCCGGTCCATCGGCCCTGGATAACAGAGTCATCATTGAAGCGATGGCCGACGTCCCTAATAGCTCAGTTCCTCGGGAAGTTCCAGCCGACGTCCCCAGCGACCAAGCCTCGCGGGAGCCTTGAAGTCCCTCTGTTTTTTTTTGTACTGTAAAGCTCCTCTCGTTTTGTACTTCGGAATGTAACAAATCTTTTAGCAATAAAAACAAACTTTTCTCCATTGTTCCTTTCTACATTTTTCTTTTTTGCATGCTTGATTTCCCCTTTGTATTCGGGTTCGGCTTTAACAAAATCGCCGAGGATAGGCGATTTAGAATAGAATTAGGCATGACGTGATGCCGGAATCCTCGGGCAGAATTCACATGGCCGTAAAGGCTGTGTGCCGAGGTGGTGCGTGGACCCACGTGCAGGGAGTCTCGTGGCCCATAGGCTTCATGCCAAGGTGGTACATGGTCCGACCTGCAGGCAATCTCGTGGCCCGTAGGCTTCATGCCGAGGTGGTACGTGGATCGACCTGCAGGCAATCTCGTGGCCCGTAGGCTTCATGCCGAGGTGGTGCATGGACCAGCCTGCAATCTCATGGCCCGTATGCTTCATGCCGAGGTGGTGCATGGACCGACCTGCAGGCAGTCGCATCATGGCCCGTGGGCTTCATGCCGAGGTGGTGCATGGACCAGCTTGCAGGCAATCTCATGGCCCATAGGCTTCATGCCGAGGTGGTGCGTGGACCGACCTGTAGGCAATCTCATCATGGCCCGTAGGCTTCATGCCGAGGTGGTGCATGGACGGACCTGTAGGCTGGCCCGTAGGCTTCATTCCGAGGTGGTGCATGGACCGACCTGTAGGCTGGCCCTTAGGCTTCATGCCGAGGTGGTGCATGGACCGACCGATAGGCAATCTCATGGCCCGTAGGCTTCATGCCGAGGTGGTGCATGGACCGACCTGCAGGCAATCGCATCCTGGCCCGTAGGCTTCATGCCGAGGTGGTGCATGAACCGACCTGCAGGCAATCGCATCCTGGCCCGTAGGCTTCATGCCGAAGTGGTGCATGGACCGACCTGCAGGCAATCGCATCATGGCCCGTAGGCTTCATGCCGAGGTGGTGCATGCACCAGCCTGCAGGCAATCTCATGGCCCGTAGGCTTCATGCCGAGGTGGTACATGGACCGACATGAAGGCAATCTCATCTGGGCGTTGTTGCCGAGCTGCAGACTTATGTTCCTGAATTGACAACGGGGACAATAACAAGAACTGAAATTGCTTTCATTAACTTTGAACAACTTCAATACAAAATCAAAAGTAAAACTTTTTGAGGTGTGACACATTCCATGGCCGTGGCAACTGTCGACCATCCATATCTTCAAGTTTGTAAGCTGACTGTCCAGCAATAGCAACTACCTTGAATGGTCCATGCCAGTTTGGTGCTAGCTTGCCTTGGCTTGGATCTTGATCTCCTCGGAGTGTCTTTTTTAGGACCAACTCTCCAACTGAGAACCTTCTCTCCTTGACCCTTCGGTTATGACCTCTGGCCAATTGTTGCTGGTAATCAGCCAGTCTGATAGCTGCCAATTCTTTGCGTTCGTCGGCGAGATCCAATTCCCAAGCAATGTTTGTTTCATTCTGGCCTTGGTCGAAGAGCTGTGATCTTAGGGTCGGGAGGCCGACCTCAAGAGGAATGACTGCCTCCATCCCATAAGCAAGGGAAAAAGGAGTTGCCGAGGTGGAATGCCTTGGAGTTGTTCTGTAAGCCCACAAGACGCTTGGAAGCTCTTCTACCCACCTTCCTTTAACTTGATCCAATCGCTTCTTCAGCCCATCGAGTACCACTTTATTGAAGATCTCCGCCTGGCCGTTGCTCTGTGGGTACGCCGGGGTGGAATAGTGGTTCCTGACGCCGAGCTCCTTAGAGAAATTCTTGAAGAAGGCGGAGTCGAACTGGGTGCCATTATCCGAGACCAGGACTCTTGGGATGCCGAATCTGGTGATGATATTCTTCCAAACAAAATTCTTCGTATCATGCTCAGTAATGGAGGACAATGACTCTGCTTCTATCCATTTAGTGAAATAATCAGTAGCCACTATCAACCATCTCTTATTTCCCGGAGCTCGGTGGAGTGGTCCCACAACGTCCAGCCCCCACTGGGCGAAGGGCCACGGGCTGGAGAGCGGACTCAGATCTTGCGCTGGTTGATGGAGAGAATGGGAGAATTTCTGGCACTTCTCACATTTTTTAGCATATAACCGTGCATCCTTTTGCATATATGGCCACTAGTACCCCTGGCTGATCGCTCGGTAGGCTAACGACCTTCCTCCTATGTGGCTTCCACAGATTCCCTCATGTATTTCATAGAGAAAGTCTTCAACTTTGCTCGAGTGGACACACTGGAGGTACGGGCCGGAGAATGACTTCCTATAGAGCTTGCCTTCGGAGGACAACCAGAGCCGTGCTGCTTTCAGTCTAAGTTGATGGGCCTTAATTTTGTCTTCAGGGAGTCTGTCGTCCTTAAGATAGGATATAATTGGATCCATCTAGCTCGGGCCGAAGTCAAGACAGAGGACTTCCCGAGGTGACTGAAGCTCTATATTGGGTCTTGCTAGCGATCCTACTTCGATAGTTCTCCTCCTCCCTGCCTCAACGGCGGAGGCTAAACTAGCTAGGGCATCGGCGTGAGAATTTGATTCTCTGCCGATCCGTCTGATTTCGGTTGTCTGAAATTCTGAGAGAAGCTTTTTTGCTAGAGCGAGGTATGCAGCCATTCTGTCATCCTGAGCCTGGTAGTCTCCGGTCAACTGGCTTGTCACCAGCTGGGAATCACTGAAGATAACGACCTGCCGAGCTCCGAGGATTTTGGCGCTGCTCAGTCCGGCTAGCAAGGCTTCATACTCCGCCTCATTATTCGACGCCTTGAAATCCAGGGTGAGAGCCTGTTCGATGACCAGCCCCTCCGGGGTTTGGAGGACGGCACCGGCACCAGCTCGCCTGGCGGTTGATGATCCGTCGACGAAGACCTTCCAGATTGAGGCTGGAGGTCGGCTTTGAGGTAGTCCGTCACCCTCCAGGAGCAGTGCCTCGGGTTCGCCGCCCCCGGCTCGGCACCGAGCTGGGTTGGCGCCGAGGCTGGAGGTATGAACTCTACAATGAAATCCGCTAGAATCTGAGCCTTGATTGCTGTCCTCGGCTGGTATCGGATGTCATATTGCCCGAGCTCAATCGCCCAACGCGAAAGCCTTCCTGAAAAATCAGCTTTTCGAAAGATTTGAGCGGGTGTTTTGTAACCACCACAATAGTGTGAGTTTGAAAATAATGGGAGAGCTTGCGAGAGGCACTAACTGTTGACACCAAAAATATCACTATGTCCCTTTAACACCAAAAGCTACATGGAGCCACATCCTGCCATAAATAGGAAGGCGCCACTTCAAGCATCAGATCTTGTCAGAGTCAAACAAAAACTGCAAGGTCTTTCAAAGCAGCCAAAAGAGGGGTACACATGAAGTTTTGGGCCGTCTCAACATCATTTGGCCTAACTTCACTCCTCCGACAGCCAGACAGGAGCTCCCGGCAACGATGTTGACACCAAAAATGTCACTATGTCCCTTCAACACCAAAAGCTACATGGAGCCATATCCTGCCATAAATAGGAAGGCGCCACTTCAAGCACCAGATCTTGTCAGAATCAAACAAAAACTACAAGATCCTTCAAAGCAGCCAAAAGAAGGGTACACATGAAGTTTCGGGCCATTTCGACATCATTTGGCCTAACTTCACTCCTCCGACAGCCAGGCAGGAGCTCCCGGCAGCAACAGTGTCGAAGACTTCAAAACTTCGATCAGAGCCTACGGATGGTCTCAAAATACCTCCAAAAGGTCCCCTGCCAAATTTCAAGTCAAACGGACGACGTTTGACCCTTCATCAACTCTCAGGAAGCAAAAACAGGCCTACCGGCAGCGGAGCACCCTGGAATCATGGCATCCAAATTGGAGCTAATGGATCATCTCAAAATGACTCCAATAGGTCCCCTGTCGAGTTTTAGGTCAAACGGACATCGTTTGGCCTAGTTTCAAAGCCCGGCATTTTCCTCGAGATGAAATCAAGGCGAGCATTTGCGGGACCCCAAAAGGCTTCAAAACTCAAACCAAAGCCCATGGTTGGTCTTACTTACTACTCAGGAGGCTCCCTGTCAAATTTCAGGTCAATCGGACATCGGTTGACCACAAGTCAAAGCTCGGCATTTCTCTCATGACGAAATTAAGGCAAGCGTTTGCGGGACCCCAAAAGGCTTCAAAACTCAAACCAAAGCCTACGGTTGGTCCTATCTACAGCTCAAGAAGCTCCACGTCAAATTTCAAGTCATTCCGACATCGTTTGGCCTAGTTTCAATGCTTGACAAAAAATCGGCAAAACCGCACAACAAAGTCTTCGGCTTTCCAGAAAAATAGGAAACTTTGTGCTCCGATTTGCGCGGCTTCTCGTCAGGTTTTCTTCAAGAGAATCAGGCCAATAAATGAGGGGAAATGTCAGGAAAAATACAGAAGAAAAAAGAATGAAAAAAGATCGAAAAACGGCGAAGAAACGGCAACCGAAAGGCGACCATGGCCCAGGGTCGCCGGCGACCATGGAAATTCCGGCGACCCAAAAATTCGCCGGAAGACCCTTTTTCGGGTCCTTTTCGCGTTTCGAGTTGATTGGCCCCTGTGATTTTTCCAAAATCTGATTTTTCGTACATGAAATCCGTCGATCTTCGTCAACATCACGGATTCGCCCCCGAAATCATTGGATGATCATTAGATGCCTCGAAATCGCCAACCGGCCGACAAAGAAAGCACACTTTCTGCCCGCCCGATCGTGAAATCGACAGGACAGATGTTGCCGGCACTTTGACATTAATCAATGTCTGAAATTGCATCGCCATCCGACATCAAACAACATGTGGATCCACCGGCGGTCATCGCAAGAAGAATTCCAAAAGACGCGGCGCGGCCCGCGACTCTTCGAGCGACTTGGCGATCAATTAATGAGGTTAAATGACCCGCTTTATGACAAGTTAATGCGGTCATTAACTCATTATTTTGGACGGCCCAATCAAAAGCAAGCAAATGGGAGTTACAAGTCAAAGGATTTATGGCATTAAAGCCATGAAACTCCTCCCATGATGGGGATTAAAAGCAATTAAAAGCTCATTATTCTCCATCGGCCAATCAGATTCAAGGAAAAAGGAGTTACAAAACAAGTAATTTAAAAACTTGTAACTCCTCCCATTATGAGTATTAATGCATTCAATGCTCATAAACCCTCCTAAATGGCTACCAAAGGCCTATAAATAGGAGGGCATTCCAAAGGGAAAGGATCTAGCTCTCGCTCTCCCCCTGACGAAGACAAAAAAATCCAGAGGCCCTGCAACTCTGCTGCAAAGACCACAAAAAGGTGATTGAAGCACCCTTGGGGGGCCACCCCCCCAAGGACCCCCCTTCTTCTACCAACATGGCTAAAACGTGGCTTTTCAGCCCGTTTACTTAGCTTTTTATCGGATATAAGACCTTCTCTTGGTCTTTGTCCTTTAAAAATCTGAGGTTAAAAAGCCAAGCCAAGAATCCAAGCATCGTGTTCTCATGTGCATGGACGATGGAGGAGCCCATACATGACTCGCGACCGTCGATCTGAACGTGTCCCCACAATCGAATGAGAAGTCAGATTCCTTTTCTTGATTTCTGTTGTACTTTATTTTTCTTTTAGAGACAAAAATCACAATTCTTGTCTTTCATAATGGATAAGACTTGTAAATCGCCTTTTACGGCAAAATCGCCTTTCACGGCAACAAATGAAATCGCCTTTCACAGCATTCAAAAAAACCCTTTTGTCTCTTTTCTTAAAATATGCATGCAATAGAAACTAGAAAAAGTTTCATTTCCCCTTTCTACTTGTGAAGGTGAATCTTCGGATCACCATTCCTAAATTCCAAGTAGAAAAGTGAAATTGGCATACCCGTACAAAAAAAAGAAAGATGTTGATACCCCTTTACTTTTCTTCTCCTCCCCTCCACCGTACCCCGAAAGACCCGGGGCGGAGGCAGCGGGAGAGAGGGAGGAATCGGGTCCATCAAACGATAGTGTCGAAGACTTCAAAACTTCGATCAGAGCCTACAGATGGTCTCGGAATACCTCCAAAAGGCTCCATGCTAAATTTCAGGTCATTCCAACAACGTTTGACCCGACCTCGACGCTCCGAAGCAAAATCAGGCCTGCCAGCGGCGGAGCACCCCGGAATCATGGCATCCAAATTGGAGCTAATGGATCATCTCAAAATTACTCCAATAGGTCCCCCGTCAAATTTTAGGTCAATTGGACATCGTTTGGCCTAGTTTCAAAGCTCGGCATTTTCCTCGAGGCGAAATCAAGGCGAGCATTTGCGGGACCCAAAAAGGCTTCAAAACTCAAACCAAAGCCCATGGTTAGTCTTATTTACTGCTCAAGAAGCTCCACGTCGAATTTCAGGTCATTCCGACATCGTTTGGCCTAGTTTCAACGTTTGACAAAAATCGGCAAATACCGCACAACAAAGTCTTCGGCTTTCCAGAAAAATAGGAAACTTTGTGCTCTGATTTGCGTGGCTTCTCATCGGGTTTTCTTCAGAAGAATCAAGCCAATAAATGAGGGGAAATGCCAGGAAAAATACAGAAGAAAAAAAGAAGCAAAAAAGGACGAAAAACGGCGGAGAAAAGGCGACCGGACGACGACCAACAAATGGGCCCAAGGCCCATGGTCGCCGGAAGACCCCTTTTTCAGGTCCTTTTCGCGTTTCGAGTTGATTGGCTCCTGTGATTTTTCCAAAATCTGATTTTTTGTGCATGAAATCCGTCGATCTTCATCAACATCACGGATTCGCCGCCGAAATCATTGGATGATCATTAGATGCCTCGAAATCGCCAACCGGCCGACAAAGAAAGCACACTTTCTGCCCGCCCAATCGTGAAATCGACAGGACAGATGTTGCTGGCACGTTGACATTAATCAATGTCTAAAATTGCATCGCCATCCGACATCAAACAACATGTGAATCCACCGGCGATCATCGCAAGAAGAATTCCAAAAGACGCGGCGCGGCCCGCGACTCTTCAAACGACTTGGCGACCAATTAATGAGGTTAAATGACCCATTTTATGACAAGTTAATGCGGTCATTAACTCATTATGTTGGACGGCCCAATCAAAAGCAAGCAAATGAGAGTTACAAGTCAAATAATTTATGGCATTAAAGCCATGAAACTCCTCCCATGATGGAGATTAAAGGCAATTAAAAGCTCATTATTCTCCATCAGCCAATCAGATTCAAGGAAAAAGGAGTTACAAAACAAATAATTTAAAACTTGTAACTCCTCCCATTATGAACATTAATGCATTCAATGCTCATAAACCCTCCTAAATGGCTACCAAAGGCCTATAAATAGGAGGGCATTCCAAAGGGAAAAACCCGGGAAAAAATCCAGAGAAATCGCCAGAGAAATTCACTCGAAGTCCAGAGAATTGCCCGGAAAATCCAAAACTCCTGCAACTCTGCTGCAAGACCACCAAAAGGTGATTGAAGCACCCTTGGGGGGCCACCCCCCTAAGGACCTCCCTTCTTCTACCAACATGGCTAGAACGTGGCTTTTCAGCCCGTTTACTTAGCTTTTTATCGGATATAAGACCTTCTCTTGGTCTTTGTCCTTTAAAAATCTAAGGTTAAAAAGCCAAGCCAAGAATCCAAGAATCATGTTCTCATCTGCATGGACGACGGCGGAGCCCATACATGGCTCGCGACCGTAGATCTGAACGTGTCCCCACAATCGAATGAGAAATTAGATCCCTTTTCCTTCTTTTCCTTTTGTACTTTGTATTTTTTTTAAGAGACAAAAAAATCACAATTCTTGTCTTTCATAATGGATAAGATTTGTAAATCGCCTTTTACGGCAAAATCGCCTTTTACGGCAAACAAATGAAATCGCCTTTCACGGCATATAAAAAAAAACCTTTGTCTCTTTTCTTAAAATATGTGTGCAATGGGAAACTAGAAAAAGTTTTATTTCCCCTTTCTACTTGTGAAGGTGGATCTTCGGATCACCATTCCAAGATTCCAAGTAAAAAGTGAAATTGGCATACCCGTACAAAATGTTGATACCCTTTACTTTTTTTCTCCTCCCCTTCGCCGTACCCCGAAAGACCCGGGGCGGAAGCAGCAGGAGAGAGGGAAGAATCGGGTCCATCAAGCTGGCATACCCGGTGGGACCCGTTCATTTGAGAACATGAACTTAGATTCTTTGGCACCTTTCTAGTTGGTGGCCAATGTTGAATCTTGCATAAAAAAAATTTCGTCGATTTTTGGTTCAAATTTGAGAAATCTTGATCTCTTCCTTTTCAGACTCTGTGCTCGCAGAAATGTTGAGCACGTGTTTGGATTGGAACATCATTTGCTCTCCTTGATGAATCCGATACTGACTTTCAAAAAAAAATCTTCAAAAAAAAAAACTTCTGTCACGTCTGGGTTCAAAGTCGAGAAATCTTGACCTCTTCCTCCTCGGATTACTGTGCTCGCAGAAATGTTGAGCACGTGTTTGGGTTGGAATGTCATTTGCTCTCTTTGATGAATCTGATCCTGACTTTTCTAAAAAAACAAACTTCCGTCATTGTTGGGTCCAGATTCGAGAAATTCTGGTTATTTCCCTTTCGGACTCTGTGCTCGCAGAAATGTTTGAGCACGTGTTCGCATCGGAGTGCCATTTGCTCTCTTTTATGAACCCAACCTTGACCTTTCAAAAAATCCCATCTCGTGTCCATTTCAAGGATGCGATTTACAACATCTGTGCCTAGCAGTGCTAGTACGCCCTCTTGGGTCTACTGTATTCGCGACCGACACATTTGTACTCCCAACCTTATATCATTTTACCTCGAGTGAGCCTCGCTCCTCGATAATCTGAATTAAGGTTCACAATTGCGTCTAGCAGTCACTGGAACGCTCACTCTGAGCCTTTCATACTTGCGTTTAGAACAATTGTATACTCTATGGCTTTTTGCCTTCTTCATCTTGCTTGGCCCGGGCCTTGTCCCCTCTAGCAAATTGAAAAGACAAAACCATAGTTTATTTCCATTTATGATCACCACATTCTTGTGATTACTAATGGATCTGGTCTTGTTTCAGAAAGGTTTTCAAAAACTAACATGGCAGCTTCATTGACGATCACCTTCGACGAGAACAAGTACCAGCTAATGCTTCAAGAGAAGCAAAACAAACGCGCTCCTAAGCGCCTCGCCAGCGGCCGAAGTGTCACTTCCTTCGGTAACGCACAAGACACCGGGTCGACCTCCGCTCCCCGGTCCATCGTCTTCGGGTCGCTGGGACCTTTCCCACTTCCCACAGAAGAAACAACTCCTGCCAAGAAGCAGAGAACCGCCCCTGGGCGCGTCACTACCGTGACACCAAGGGCAACCGCCAAGAAGACTGAAGCCCGCGACAACCCCGCGAAACCTCAGCCTGCAAGAAACCAGGTCTACCTCAAGACTTGGTCTCCAAGACCTTCTCCAAAACAAAGAAGGTCCCAAAGATCTGCAAGGCCAGCATACCTGGCCCCGCTCAAGGAGAACCAATTCTACCCTCTCTCATACACGAAAGAGGAGAAACCAGCCCTCCACCAAACAAAATCCACCCAGCACGAGCCGGCTTGTTCCTATAAGCCCAGGATCAAGTCATGCATCATCAGGCCTCAGCGAGAACCTGTCAAGGCCTGTATTCTTGCAACTCGGCCCTTCATCTCAACAGGGGCCGAGCTCGCCAAATTTAAAGCTTCGCTGCGACAGGCTAAGGACCGCGTCCGGATCCTGTCCTTGCCAAATTACAAAGAAGACAAGCTCGGCTGCTGCGCGCGAGGGACCACCTCCTTCGTGGCTAGAGCACAGCCCGCTAACTGAAGCTCAAATCGCTCGTCGTATGCGTCGCCACGCGGCGTATCGGCAAAAGAGACTAGAGAAGCAAAGAGCCTAGCACTCCACGCTCCAGGTCTCTCAAAAATGGGTCGAAAAAGAAGCACCCAACCAAGTTGCTACTGTCCATATGGTTGGCAAAACCAGAAGGCGCCAGAAGTGAGCAACAAAAATCCATGTCAAGCGACCGGTGACTCGCAGCGTCTCCCGGGCGCGAAGACATAGAGAAGATTCTCCCACTCTTTCAAGTCAAGGACACTGGAGCAATCACTCTTCGAGTTCTTCATCCAAAAGAATGAGCTCTAGCTCAGTCACCAAGACGGTATCCTCACTCGACTCTTGAAGGATGAACTTCTTAGTCACAAATGCTGAGCAGCCTCCGCCGCAAGATGACGTAGCCACACGCATCCAGCAGCTGGAGCAGGGACAGCAAAGGATAGAAGCTCTCATGGAGAACTTACTTCTTACCCTCCAACGTCCACCAAATAATGAAGTTCCTCCAAGTCACCATGAGGAGGAGGTAAATGAGTCACGCGCCCTTACCAAAAGGGACGTTGACGATATCCTCGCCAAAGCAAAGGAAGAGGATTCACTAAAGGAACACGGAATCAAGCCGCCATATCCCTTATGGATGGACTCGGTACCGTTTCCTACCAAATTCAAACAGCCCACTCTCCAAACATATACGGGGAAGGGCTCGGCCAGACAACATGTCATCCATTTCAAGATCCTGACGGGAGCCATCGCGGATCAAGACGCCCTCAAGATCCGTCTCTTCGCAAGTACCCTAAAAGGTACGGCCTTTGATTGGTACTCCACTCTTCAGGAGGACTCTATCCAAAACTGGGCCATGATGGAGACACGCTTCCTAACTCACTTCAAAGGTGAGGATCATCCTGTGACTATGGCTCAACTCTGCAGCCTAAAACAGGGAGAGAATGAGTCAACATACGACTACATTCACAAGTGAAAGGCAATGGCATACAAATGTTCAGACGTACTGCCACAAGCGTCGCTGGTCGACATCTGCCGTAACAACATGAGAGCAAAGATACGCTCCATGATTATCGGCAACAAATCAAAGAATTTGAGAGAACTCCTAGAAGCATCTATGGAGGCTGAGACGGTGATCAAAGACCTCAGCAGTCAGAAATCATCAAAGAAGGAGCCGACCGCCGTTGCAACCTCGAAGCAAAAGAAAAAGGAGGTTCTCAATGTGCAAACCAAGTCACCTCCGCAGCCACCAAAGAAAGCTGATAACAAAGGTGCAGGTAAGAGACCTGAACTCTCTGATGCCTTCAAAGAACGAGTAGAAAAGAAATACCCGTTCGATGAAGATGTCGAAGAAATCTTCGAGGCTCTCTTGGCAAACGGGAAGCTCACCCTGCCTGAACCCAAAAGACCAGGAGATGTTGGCAAAACCAACGATCCCCGATACTGTCCATACCACCAGATGATCTCGCATCCTCTCAACCAATGCTTTGTTGTGAGAGAAAAGATCAACGAGATGTGGAAAAACGGAGTCATCACCTTTGACAAAAACTATGGGTCTGCCTCCATCAACATGGTGTCGTATGGACAAACACAAAAGTCACCAAAGAAGAAGGTCACTACTTCCTTCAAGGTGATAAAAATGGCTCAAACATCCCAAGAGCTAGTCCCGTGCCCAACACCAGATGGACAGCCCATATGGGTACATCCCGATCTCCTGGAAGATGAAAGCTGGGAGATCGTCAAAACAAAGCCTACCGCTCGACAGCGAAGGCAAGCCAGGAGACAACTCCGCAAGCTTAAACAGCAGGAGAAAGCTCAACCAAAACTTTAAGTTCCTGAAAAGACAGAAACTTCCCCTACCCCTTCACTGGGGGCAGCAGAAAAGTCTCCTTCCGAGACTTCGAGGCCGGCAAGGAAATTCACCCTTCGTGATTTCATGCCATTACTACTAAAGACTGAAGACATGCAGGGGGCATTATACTCTTGCAATTCAGTAATTGGATTCCCCATGGATGGGTACGAGTCCAGTGACACCGCCAGTGACACCGATGAATGGGAGGAATCCCTCGAAACAGGAGAATACCTCTCCGACGAGGAATGGATCCCCGAATCCCACCTCATGCCGGTGATCTGGTATAACCCTTTACAACCACAGGGATCTTGGTCTGATGATGAAGGAGACTAAGAGGCTGTTCAGGAAAATGCTGTTGACACAGCACCTGCCAATGCTCCGGTAGAACCCAATCAGGAGGAACCACAAGGAGTAGATGAAGAAGAAGATCTGGCTCCTATGCCTGATCTCGAAGAATATGCAAGGATCTTGCAGCGTCTTGCCATAGAGCAAGGACAAGATCACATCAATCAGCTTCATCGCAATCCAGAACCGGTGGTCCCGGAAAATCTACAAGAGTCCCCTCCAGTAACTCCTGAAAATGAAGAAAACTGCTGGGTGGATGATCCCCTTACATCAGAGGATGAATCTGACTCCCAACAATCCGTTCCGGAGACGTTTCCTATTGCTTGCAATGCGATAGTTCGAGACGACAGCGCCTCTGGAGCTTCATCTGTCGAGGCCACAAACTCCCATATGGCATCTTCTCAACCTTCGTCTCCTGAGACTGTCACATCAGAGTACAGACCTCTTCTGGCTGACTACCTTGAAGACGTCTCTACGATGAAGTCTACCCAGTCAACTGGTCCCAGATGCCCAACCTCATGGGTGATGTCTGGACCGATGAAATTGTAAACAAAGAAGACAAATTGATGGACGTTGTTCAGGACTTGTTCCCTGAAAATGCTCCATGCAATGCAATCACTGAGGATGGTAATGTTGACACGGAAGCATCTTCAGCAAATGAAAAGGATCAGCCCCTCAATCCCGAGGGTGGACTTCCGAATGAAGAACCGTCTCTAGAAGCTCTCGAAGTTGGTAAAGGTACCCGCTCTGGCCGGGATTACCACAAAAACTACAATCTAACTTCTTCTTCTTATGTAAATCCTTCGGGACAGAATGTAAGCGCCCCAAGTGGCAACAATAATGAGAATGCAGGCCCTAAGGAGGCTTTCAAGTATGACTTGATTGAGCACTTTAGACACATACCTGCACGTCTGCAAAGACTGAATGTGGATGTCGACAAGCATGCCCCACAAGTCCTACAAATTGAAATGGACTATAGGGTTAAAAAATCAAATACCTCCTCAAAAGGAGAAAAGAAGAAGACTGAGGGATCTTGCAATGATTGCCTGTCAGTTCAAAAAGCAGCAAGTGCAACTATCGTCTTCACTAAGGAAGACCTCCTACTAGGCGAAACAAAGCACAACCGGCCCTTATACTTTACAGGGTACATCAAAGAGATGCCGATACACAGAGTACAGATCGATCCGGGTTCTGCCCTCAACCTCATCTCTACTTCGGCACTCGAAGAGCTGGGCATCCCGCCTAGCAAGCTGAGTCACACATCCGTGTCTATCTTTGGATACGATGGAAGCGCTCAGAAGCCTATCGGCAAGATTAGTTTCAAGTTGCAAATCGGTGATCTTATCTCTGAAGTCACTGTATATGCAATAAAGACCCCCTCATGCTACAACATCCTTCTCGGACGCCCCTGGATACACAAGAGTGGTGTTGTTCCTTCAACTCTTCATCAGTGCATCAAGTTTGTTGGCGACAACGGCTTGGTACATCGGGTATTTGCGGACAAAAAGCCTTTCAAAGGCAAAGAAGTCCATTTTGCAGACTCGCAGATGTACAAAGATGAAAACGAAGAAAAGGAGAAAGAAATAGCATCTTTTGCCGAAAGTCTCCAGAAAGATAAAGGCAAGGCTCCTCAGCAATCACCGGAAGAAAATCAACCATCCGGCAAAACCAAGGAGATCAACCAATCTCCTTTTGTTGTCTCCCTCAAGTCTTCAAAGCTGCTGGTGATCACTACCAAGGCAAAGAAGACCAAACAAAAACGTGGGGGCAAGTTTGTCATCTCCTTTGTATCTATTATGCAAGACACAGATTTGGATTCAGAGACAGAAGACGACACGTCGTCAAGCCAAGCTGATACTCAGCAAGCTCAACCTGCTCTCACTCCATTGGAGGCACCTGCTAGCATAGACGATCCAGCATCAGCTTCCTTCGTTGTTCCGACAACCTCACCAGAAGAAAAGCCGATCTTTTTCCACAGGTCGGCGGCTTCTTCATCAAACTCTTCGCTTGAGCCTTTCCAAAACGAAGGTATGCCACAACTATCCTTGTATAGTCCAATGGCGCAAGCTATCACGAAGAAAATGGGCTATGACGCTCGAAATCCAATCGGCTTGGGAGGTGGCCGCGGTATTCTCGTACCATTGGAGCCCACCCTGACAAAAGGCCAGCAGGAGGACTGAAAACTCTATCGTCATATAGAAAAGTCTTCATACAGACTGGGCTACGACCCTGATGCTCCCAGGAGACAGTTGACCCAAAGGCTACAAAGTCGTCTAGCCGACGAAGCCTCAACATCTTGTGTCTGTGAAGATATTGATCTCCCTGGATGTCTCTTTGAAGAGTTACCCGTCAAGGATCCAGGAAGCTCCTCCAATTGGTACGATTTCTCTGATGATGAAGAGGAATTGTCCGATGATACAGATGCACAGTCTTCTGGTCCAGAAGAACCACCATCTCCAAAAGAAGTGCCATACTTCGATCCAGTTTCAACAGGTGATTGGGACCATCTCATAGCGAATCTTGAGAAGAGTGCCGATCAAGAAGACCCATGGTCAGAAGCACAGCCTTGGTCTGAAATTACCTTTGAAACTCCAGAAGGTCTTGTTGAGTTGGAAGCCTCCGAAAATATTGTGGAGGAACCACCTTCAAATCTTCCAACAGAAGATTCTGTTCAAAAGATAGACTTGGGAGCGCCAGATAGCCCACGTCCTGTATTCATAAGCAAGAATATAAAGGATGATGAGTTACCTGAGTATATCGCTTTTCTTTGTGAGTTTGTTGATTGTTTTGCATGATCTTACGCTGAAATGCCTGGTTTAGACCCCAAAATAGCAGTTCACAAACTCAATCTACAAAAAGATATCAAGCCTGTCAAACAAGGCCAAAGAAGATTTCGTCCTGACATAATGGACAAAATTGAACAAGAAGTTCAGAAACTCAAAAACGTTGGCTTCATCCGTGAGGAACAGCATCCTGCATGGTTGGCCAACATCGTCCCAGTGACAAAGAAAAATGGGCAGATTAGGGTCTGTATTGATTATAGAGACCTGAACAATGCATGTCCTAAAGATGAATTTCCGCTCCCCATACCGGAGGTGATGATCGACAACACCTGTGGATTCGGGCGGATGACATTCATGGATGGTTTCTCTGGGTACAATCAGATAAAAATGCATCCTGAAGATGAAAGACACACATCATTTTGGACCCCATTTGGCGTGTATTGTTACACTGTAATGCCATTTGGTCTGAAAAATGCTGGTGCGACATATCAGAGGGCTATGATGAAGATATTCCAAGATATGCAGCATAAGACGGTCGAATGCTACGTTGATGACCTCGCCGTCAAAAGCAAAAGGAAAGAAGACCATCTCAAAGATCTTCGAGAAGTCTTCCTCCGACTACGCAGGCACAAACTGCGAATGAATCCCCTAAAATGCTTCTTCGGTGTATCATCGAGTAAGTTCCTCGGATTCGTAGTTCGGAAAGCGGGAATAGAGCTTGAAACTATCAAAGTCAAGGCTATCCTAGAAATGACATCCCCAAAAACCCTGAGACAGTTAAAAGGGCTTCAAGGAAGATTGGCATACATTCGACGGTTCATCTCCAGCCTGTCAGGGAAATGCCGTCCATTCTCCCGCCTAATGAAAAAGGGCGTGGACTTGTCTGGGATGCTGAATGCGAAACTGCGTTCCAAGACATCAAGTCATACCTGACCAAACCTCAACTTCTTGTTGCCGTGAAAGGCGTCTTGCCGTAAAACGGACGATTTCACACGTTCTATCATATATGAAGAGCAAGAATGGATTTTGTCTCTAAAGAAAACATAACAGTACCAATAGAAATCAAGAAAGGATCTGACTTTTCATTCGATTTGTGGGGACACGTTACAGAATCGCTACGGTCTGCGAGTCATGTAGTAGGCTCCTCCATCGTCCATGCAGATGAGAACACGATGCTTGTTGATTTCTTGGCTGGCTTTCTAAACCTTCAGATTTTTTTAAAGGACAAAGCCAAGAGAAGGTTCTTATATCTGACTAAAAAAAGCTAAGTAACGGGCTGAAAAGCACGTTCTTAGCCATGTTGGTAGAAGAAGGGAGGTCACTTGGGGGGTGACCGCCCAAGGGTGATTCAATCACTTTTTGGTGGTCTTTGCAAGCAGAGTTGCAGCTTCTGAGTTTCTGGCTCTTACCGAGCTTTCCGTTCTCGTCAACCTTTTTTTTTCTGATCCCTTTTCCGTTGGATTCCTCCTATTTATAGCCCATTTGGTGCCATTTAGGAGGGTTATGAAGCATTGAATGTATTAATGCTCATAATGGGAGGAGTTACAGTTTTTAAATTACTTGTTTTGTAACTCCTTTTCCTTGAATCTGATTGGCCGATGGAGAATAATGAGCTTTAATTGCCTTTAATCCCCATCATGGAGGAGTTTCATGGCTTTAATGCCATAAATCCTTTGACTTGTAACTCCCATTTGCTTGCTTTTGATTGGGCCGTCCCAAAATAATGAGTTAATGACCGCATTAACTTGTCATAAAACGGGTCATTTAACCTCATTAATTGGTCGCCAAGTCGCTCGAAGAGTCGCGGCCCGCGCCGCTCTTTTGGAATTCTTCTTGCGATGATCGCCGGTGGATCCACATGTTGTTTGATGTCGGATGGCGATGCAATTTCAGACATGATTAATGTCAATCGTTGCAAACATCTGTCCTGTCGATTTCACGATCGGGCGGGCAGAAAGTGTGCTTTCTTTGTCGGCGGTTGGCGATTTCGAGGCATCTAATGATCATCCAATGATTTCGGCGGCGATCCGTGATGTTGACGAAGATCGACGGATTCATGCACGAAAAATCAGATTTTGGAAAAATCACAGGGGCCAATCAACTCGAAACGCGAAAAGGACCCGAAAAAGGGTCTTCGGCGATTTTCGGTCACCGGAATTCCATGGTCGCCGGCGACCATGGCACCCATGGTCGCCGGCGACCATGGGCCTTGGGCCCATGGGCCTTTTTTTGGTCGCCGTTCGGTCGCCGTTTCTTCGCCGTTTTTCGATCTTTTTTCATTCTTTTTTCTTCTGTATTTTTGCTGACATTTCCCCTCATTTATTGGCCTGATTCTCTTGAAGAAAACCCGACGAGAAACGCACGCAAATCGGAGCACAAAGTTTCCTATTTTTCTGGAAAGCCGAAGACTTTGTTGTGCGGTATTGCCGATTTTTTGTCAATAGCATTGAAACTAGGCCAAACGATGTCGGAATGACCTGAAATTCGACGTGGAGCTTCTTGAGCAGTAGATAGGACCAACCATAGGCTTTGGTTTTGAGTTTTGAAGCCGTTCGGGTCCCGCAAATGCTTGCCTTAATTTCGCCATGAGAGAAATGCCGAGCTTTGACTTTTGGTCAACGATGTCCGATTGACCTGAAATTTGACAGGGAGCCTCCTGAGTAGTAAGTAAGACCAACCATGGGCTTTGGTTTGAGTTTTGAAGCCTTTTGGGTCCCGCAAATGCTCGCCTTGATTTCACCTCGAGGAAAATGCCGAGCTTTGAAACTAGGCCAAACGATGTCCGTTTGACCTAAAAACTTGACAGGGGACCTATTGGAGTCATTTTGAGATGATCCATTAGCTCCAATTTAGATGCCATGATTCCGGGGTGCTCTGCCGCCGGTAGGCTTGTTTTTGCTTCCCGAGAGTTGATGAAGGGTCAAACGTTGTCCGTTTGACTTGAAATTTGGCAGCGGGCCTTTTGGAGGTATTTTGAGACCATCCGTAGGCTCTGTTCGAAATTTTGAAGTCTTCAACACTGTCGCTGCCGGGAGCTCCTGTCTGGCTGTCGGAGAAGTGAAGTTAGGCCAAATGATGTCGAAATGGCCCGAAACTTCATGTGTACCCCTCTTTTGGCTGCTTTGAAGGATCTTGCAGTTTTTGTTTGATTCTGACAAGATCTGGTGCTTGAAGTGGCGCCTTCCTATTTATGGCAGGATGTGGCTCCATGTAGCTTTTGGTGTTGAAGGGACATAGTGACATTTTTGGTGTCAACAAATGCCCCTCGAGGTACAGCGACGAGGTGCGCAGCTCTAGCAGTCGGTGTGCCTCGAAGAGAATTTGAAGGAGATCTTCTTGCTTGACCAAGAGTCTTGAGCGTTTTTTCTTTTGATGGAGTTGCTTTTTTTGAGCTTCCAAGGGATTTCGCGGTAATGAGAGGGGTCATGTACCGTCTCAAGGCAAGGATTTTGAAATGACATTTGGATATGGGTTTTTGGTTTTGGGTTTTTCCCTTTTAACCTTGTGAACCTAAAGGCTTTATGTGGCACATTAGGCGGTTAAGAAGGTTTTTTGGTTTTTGACCTTGTGACCTAACAGGCTGTATGTGGCGAGTTAGGGGTCGGGATTTTGGTTTTTGGTTTCGGCCTTGTGACCTAACAAGCTGTATGTGGCAAGTTAGGGGACCATGGTTTGGGTTTTTGGTCACTCTTTGGGACAATTTTGGGTCCATTGGAGTGGTTTGGTTTTTTGTGGAATGTCAATTTCAAGATTGTGGCTTGATTTGGTGCATGGGGTTGGATGGTTTGGGTTTCTTTTGGAAGCCCATGAAGCTTGGAATTTTTTTGTATGGTCCAATCAACTCAAGAGAGGCATGGAACCATTTTTGTATGCTCTTGGTAAGAGAAATTTTGACTAAAAGCCACTTTTAGTGCCTAGGTGGTCAAACCTGGCTCATATGGGCTAACCCATGGGACCTTAAGCTTTTAAAAATGGCTTAGATCTCATGTGGTGTCATTTTGTAAAGAATATCTAAAAATATCCCTTTTGTGTAGAGAATATCTAAAAATATCCTTACTTTGGAGAGAATCTCTCAAGTTTCCTTGATTTTGGGAGAGATTTTCTCAAAGTTTCTCAAATCAAATCTTTCTTTTTGGAGAGAATTTCTCAAGAATCTCCTCTTTAGGAGAGAATATCTCAAATCTCCCTTTCTTTTAGGAAGTTTGCTAATTTTTAGCACTTACCTCCTTGCTTTTTCTCCTCCTTTCCTCTTTGGTTTGCTTTTTCTATAAAAGCAATGGAGATGGGTTTTCTTTCTCTTGTTGCTTTCTTTTGCAAAAACCTTCAAGAGTGCTCCAAGATAAAGAATTTCTCAAGGATCTTCAAGTTTCTTCTTCTTCTTCTCCATGGCTTCAAGTAGTCTTCTTTTTCCAAGAAAAACCCCATGTAGATGTAGAAAGTTTCCTTTTCTTTTTCTTTTTTTTTTTCTTTCTTCGTGTTTTCTTTCTTTTCTTTCTTTTTTTTTTCCACGTGTTTCTCTTCTTCTCTTTTTTTCTGACACGTTCTCTCACGTGGCTTTTCGCTTTCTTTTTTCTTTTTGTCGCACGTTCTGCCTCGTACTGAGCAGGGTCCTTATTTCTTCGTACATCCACGTTTTGAGTGGTTTTGTTTTTTCTTGTTTTCTCTTCTTTTTTTTTTGCTCACCATGATTGAGGTTTATGCAATTCAAGATGATCATGCATTCTTTCTTCTCTTTTTTTTTTTAATGCATCAAGAAAAAAGGCTAGAATTTCTAGGTCAAGTCAACATGGTATTTGAGTTAGACAAAGTTTGATTGGTTTTGACCAATTGGGTTGGAATTGTGTCAAAACTTTTGTCAAAGTTTTCCTAGCATCTAAATGCATGGATGGTTTATGCTGATTTTGGGTAAATGGAAATTGGAGCATGATGATGCATACCTCGAATTTTCTTGCAAAGTCTTGGGATTTTTGGAGCTTGCAGCAATGTTGAGCCCACTTCTCCAGTCTCGCAGAATTTCGAGGAGCTTTGCAAGTTTTGGAATTTTGAGCTCGCAGCAATGTTGAGGTCTTTTCTGATCTTGCGAAGATTTGAGAAGAAAGGCTTGATCTCGCAGCAATGTTTGAATTCGAGTCTTCTTCGAGAATCCTTCATTGATTATGAGCTCGCAGCAATGTTGAGCTCATCTTCAAGCTTCCTTTCTTTTTCGGGGTGCCTCCCTTTTCTTCGAAATTGCCCGGAACCATGCCAAAATTTCGCTAGGATTTTTTTTTTTAGCAAAATTCTGTCATTTGGTGTTTGATTTCTTCCTTTCTGACTTTTGCAGGTGGTTCCTCCAGAACGAAACAAGGGTAAGGGCCTTGTTACTGATGCACCTCGCCGATCTGCCAGATCTTAAATGGCTGCATGTTCGTTCAACACTCTGACGTCAGGGAAGAGGTTGACGGGAATCTCCGAAAGAAAGACTCAGGAGCATGAGCGATGGCAACTTCTTTGGGAGAAATTCCCTCGTGCTGAAGATGGATCGCGGTTTTCTGCCGCATTTTATGGCGGCATCTTGAAGAAGCGTGGCCTGGAAGCTTTGGAGGCTGAGGCCAAGAGTCTGCTCGAGGACCTTCAGTCTTTGGTTGAAGACTATGATGGACTGAGCTTTTGACTTTTGTAACAACTTTCTTCTTTCACTTTTTTTTTTTTTGGTACCTCCATGTATAAATATTTTGGCACTCTATTTTTTTGTATCCCTTGTTCTACTTAAATTCTTTTTTGTTGAAAATAAGCAAAAGTTGAATGGGAATGTTTGTTTTGAAAATCTTGATCAAAAGGTTATCATTTTGTGAAAATCTTTTGTCAAAAGTGTTGTTTTGGCATGAAAGCCAGATTTTGTGGCACAAAGCCTGGTTTTTGGTAGCTTGAAAGCCGAAAATTTTGAGGTGGCATGAAAGCCGATTTTCGTGGCGTGAAAGCCAAATTTTGGTGGCGTGAAAGCCGATGTGGCATGGAAGCCGATTTTTTGCATGAGAGCCGATTTTTTGTTTTTGGCGTAAAAGCCGGATTTTGGCATGAGAGCCGATTTTTGTTTTTGGCGTAAAAGCCGAATTTTGGCGGCGTGAAAGCCGATGTGGCATGGAAGCCGATTTTTGGCATGAGAGCCGATTTTTTGTTTTTGGCGTAAAAGCCGGATTTTGGCATGAGAGCTGATTTTTGTTTTTGGCGTAAAAGCCGGATTTTTGGCATGAGAGCCGAGTTTTTTGGCGTAAAAGCTGGATTTTTTGAAAACCAAGTTTTGTTTTGTTGGCATGAAAGCCATATTTTGTTTTGATTTTTGGCGTGAAAGCCGATTTTTGGCGTGGAAGTCGCGTTTTTTGGCATAAAAGCCAAGTTTTTTTGGCGTAAAAGCCAGGTTTTTGGTTTTAAAAAATGCAAGTATCGACTAAGAGTCGCCTCCCTGCTGAATGGTATTGCAAGTATTGATGGAATGTCGCCTCCTTGCTCATTCGGTTGCGAGTATCGATGGAATGTCGCCTCCTCGCGAAGTTGGGTGCAAGTATCGACTAAGCGTCGCTTCCCTGCTTTTTCTTCAAAAATTTTGTTTTGCGGGTATCGATGGAATGTCGCCTCCCCACGATTTTTGAAATTTGAGGTTTTTTCAAACCTTTGTTTTTCTTTTGAAATTTGGGTTGTGGATATCAACTGGAATGTTGCGTCTCCACGATTTTTGAAATTTTGCAAGTATCAACGAGGTGTTGCTTCCTTGCGAATTTGAGGTTTTGGAAGTATCGAATGGGGTTCGCATCCTTCCAATGGGTTTTTGCGAGTATCGACTTGACATCGCTTTCCCGATTTTTGACCTAAAACCATTTTTGGTGGTAAAAGGTAAGGCGGACTAGGGTGGAAATTCCTAAGTCCTGATTTTTGTTTCAAACCAAGAATTTTGGGTTCAAGGATCGAAAATTTTGGTTAAGTTTGGGAAGAGGCTCCTAAACATGGATTTTCGGATTTTGATTTTCTTTTGAACAATGAAACGATGAAAGTAAGCATTGTTTTGAAAGTTCAACATAAAGGTGAAAATTCCAAAAGAAGTGGGTTTGACGAGCAAGTCCTAGAAATAGGCTTTGGCCTTGCAGGCGTTGCTCTGACCCAGTGGAGGAAGTCTTCAAGTGTAGTACCGCTTCAAGAACTTGCCGTTGATGGGCAGCATACATCTGTCACCTTCCATGTTTAGAAGTGCGTATGCGCCATTGGAGAAGACTTTGTCGATGACGAAGGGTCCCTCCCATTTTGGTTCAAATTTGCCTTTGGATTTGTGAGCGAAAACCATCGGCCTTTTTACCACAAGAACCAAGTCACCCTTTTTGTGGGCGCGTTGCCTGACCTTTTTGTCGAAAGATCCAGCCATGCGTGCTTGGTAGAGCTCAATGCTTTGGAGTGCCTCGAGCCGTCTCTCATCGAGATTGTCCAGCTCTTGGAGTCTTAATTTGACATTGCTTTCTTGCGTCATGTCATTTTGTAGAGATACCCTTAAGGAAGGAATTTGTACCTCTAAAGGGACAACAGCTTCGCATCCATAGACCAAGGAGAATGGCGTGCTATGGGTCGGTCCTCGAACGGTGGTTCGGTAGGCCCACAAAGCTTCGGATAGTTTGTCGCCCCAATCCCTTTTGTGGCTAGAGACCATTTTCTTGAGAATTTTGCAGAGTGTTTTGTTGAAGGCCTCTGCCAGTCCATTCGCCGCCGGATTGTAAGGAGTTGAAGGACAACTTTGGATTTTGTATTTGTCGCAGAACCTGTAGAATCTGTGATCACGGAATTGTGGTCCGTTATCATGGACGAATCTTTTAGGTATGCCGAAGCGACAAATGATGTTGGTGCGCAAGAACTGAAGGACTGATGAGGTCTTCATTTCATTGAGCGCAAAATCTTCTGACCACTTGGAGAAATAATCCGTAGCGGCAAAGATGAAGCGATGACCTTTGCTTGACGGAGGGGAGACAGGACCTACGATGTCCATACCCCAGGCTTCGAAAGGCCATGAAATTGCTGTAGGATGTAGCCATTCTGGAGGCATGTGGACATAGTCTCCATGAACTTGGCATTGTTGGCAGCGTTTAGCAAATTGCATTGCGTCAGCTACCATGGTAGGCCAATAATAACCTAACCTTTTTATCTGATCGTAGAGCTTTGGACCAGCCTGATGAGCTCCACAAAGACCAGCATGCACCTCTTCGAGAGTTTCTTTAGCTTCTTGTTGTGATAAGCAGCGTAGAAGTACTCCATTGTAGGATTTTCTGTAGAGCATCTTTGAAGGAATGTCCAGATGAAAGTTTGGGGTTCGTCTTTGAACACTTACCCGTTCTTTTGGATCTTCAGGCAGGATTCCGAACATACTATAATCAATGAACGGATCCCTCCAGTCGCCGATCGGAGGTCTGAGGACGGAGATCCGACTTCCAACCAGTTGGTGGCACTCAGCAACTGCTTGGTGTGTATTGAGGGGAGGGAGAATCCTTCTCTCACACACTGTAACTTGCATGTGTTCTCCTTCTTGGACCGCCATAGAGGCGGCGAGTCCAGCCAAGGCATCTGCACGGATGTTTTCGCCTCTACGGATGTGGGTGATATGACAGATGTCAAATTTCTGTCGAAGTGATTGCTCCTTGTTGTAGTAAGGCAACAGATCAGGCTTCCTGATTTCAAATTTCTGATTCATCTGGTTGACGATCAGTTGAGAATCCCCGAAGGCTTCTAGCACTGTGATGCCGGATTCGAGGGCGAGTTCCAATCCTACAATCAGGGCTTGGTACTCAGCTGCATTGTTTGAACATGGTTCCAGTAGCGAGAAGGCGTGTGGAATCATGTATTTGTCGGGACTAACAAAGAGGATGCCAATCCCTGATATTTGATTTCCTTTTTCACTTGTCCTGGTTGCACCGTCGAAGTACATATCCCAGGAAGCATTTGATAAGGAAGCCTCCACGTTGTAGACTGACTCGTCTGGGAGATCATCCCTGAGTGGAGAATCTTCAGGCAACGGATGCTCTGCAAGAAAGTCTGCCAGAGCTTGACCTTTGATTGCTTTTTGTGGTACATACCTAATATCAAATTGTGACAGGAGGATAGACCATTTTGCCAGTCGGGCATTGAGGGAACCTGCTCTTGTGACAAGGACCTTCAGGAGATTGATCCTCGAGATCAGGTATACTGTGTTGGACAGCAGATAGTGACGTAGCTTTTGTACAGCAAACATCACTGCAAGACATTCTTTTTCAACTGGAGAGTAGCGATGCTCTGCACCTACCAGCATGCGGCTGAGATAGTATAGAGCAGCTTCTTTTCCCTCGTGATTTCCTTGTGCAAGTAGAGCTCCCAAAGAGTGGTCGAGGGCTCTTGTGTACAAGATAAATGGTTTTCCAGCTGTGGGGGCAGCCAGTACTGGAGGTTTGGTCAGGTATGACTTGATGTCTTGGAACGCGGTTTCGCATTCAGCATCCCAGACAAAGTCCACGCCCTTTTTCATTAGGCGGGAGAATGGACGGCATTTCCCTGACAGGTTGGAGATGAACCGTCGAATGTATGCCAATCTTCCTTGAAGCCCTTTTAACTGTCTCAGGGTTTTTGGGGATGGCATTTCTAGGATAGCCTTGACTTTGATAGGATCACCTCCGGTATGGGGAGCGGAAATTCATCTTTAGGACATGCATTGTTTAGGTCTCTATAATCAATACAGACCCTAATCTGCCCATTTTTCTTTGTCACTGGGACGATGTTGGCCAACCATTCAGGATGCTGTTCCTCGCGGATGAAGCCAACGTTTTTGAGTTTATGAACTTTTTGTTCAAGTATGAAAGGCTCAGAGTGAGCGTTTCAGTGACTGCTAGAAGCAATTGTGAACCTTAATTCAGATTACCGAGGAGCGAGGCTCACTCGAGGTAAAGTGATATAAGGTTGGGAGTACAAATGTGTTGGTCGCGAATACAGTAGACCCAAGAGGGCGTACTAGCACCGCTAGGCACAGATGTTGTAAATCGCATCCTTGAAATGGACACGAGATGGGATTTTTTGAAAGGTCAAGGTTGGGTTCATAAAAGAGAGCAAATGACACTCCGATCCGAACACGTGCTCAACATTTCTGCGAGCACAGAGTCCGAAAAGGAAATAACCAGAATTTCTGGAATTTGGACCCAACAATGACGGAAGTTTTTTTTTTAGAAAAGTCAGGATCAGATTCATCAAAGAGAGCAAATGACGTTCCAACCCAAACACGTGCTCAACATTTCTGCGAGCACAGTAATCCGAGGAGGAAGAGGTCAAGATTTCTCAACTTTGAACCCAGACGTGACAGAAGTTTTTTTTTTTTTGAAGATTTTTGTTTAAAGTCAGTATCGGATTCATCAAAGAGAGCAAATGATGTTCCAATTCAAACACGTGCTCAACAATTTCTGCGAGCACAGAGTCTGAAAAGGAAGAGATCAAGATTTCTCAAATTTGAACCAAAAATCGACGAAAATTTTTTTTTTAGGGTTTGAGAATACATCGAGTTCTCACAATTCGTTCTTATAAACCAATGTTGATAGACCAGCCCCCAGGTAAGGGTAGGATTACTTAATGAACCCGTTTGGAGGACCCTTACCTAGAACAGCCTAGCTGTCTCCAAACTCTGGACAAGGCTTTTGTTGGATCAACCTCGATTAAAGAACGCAATCGGTAAAACTTTCGTGTTCTCAAGTGCATCCCCGTTTTTTTTGGTTTTTTTTGGTGGACTCATCAGAGAGAGCGAATGGTCCGTTCCCAATCTGAACAGGGGCTCAAACAATTTCTGCGAGCCCTAAGTCAGAAAGGAAAAGAAAACCAAAATTTCTCAAATTTGGATCCAAAAGAAAGAAGAAATTTTTTTTTTTGAAAATATGACAAGTTTGAAATCAGATTTTTTTTTTATGGATTCATCAGCGAGAGCGAATGGTCCGTTCCCAGTCTGAACAGGGGCTCAAACAATTTCTGCGAGCCCTAAGTCAGAAAGGAAAAGAAAACCAAAATTTCTCAAATTTGGATCCAAAAGAAAGGAGATTTTTTTTTGAAAATCTGACAAGTTTGAAATCAGATTTTTTTTTTCGAACTCATCAAAGAGAGGAAACAGTCCCTTTCCCAATCTGAAAACGTGCTCAAACATTTCTGCGGGCACTGCGTCCAAAAGGGAGGAGATCGAGATTTCTCAGATCTGAATTCAAAGAACAAGAGAAGATTTTTTTTTTCGAGAAGGAGAAAGATTGGAAATAGACTTAATGAAAGAAATTTCCAAAACAAAAAAATCCCATCTCATGTTTTTTTTTTTTTTTGCAAGATTCAACATTGGCCACCAACTAGAAAAGTGCCAAAGAATCGAAGTTCATGTTCTCAAATGAACGTGTCCCACCGGGTATGCCAGCTTGATGGACTCGATTCTTCCCTCTCTCCCGCTGCCTCCGCCCCGGGTCTTTCGGGGTACGGCGGAGGGGAGGAGAAGAAAAGATAAAGGGTAACAACATCTTTTTTTTTTTTTTTTTGTACGGGTATGCCAATTTCACTTTTCTACTTGGAATTTAGAAACGGTGATCCGAAGATCCACCTTCACAAGTAGAAAGGGGAAATGAAACTTTTTCTAGTTTCCCATTGCACACATATTTTAAGAAAAGAGACAAAAGGGTTTTTTTTGAATGCTGTGAAAGGCGATTTCATTTGTTGCCGTGAAAGGCGATTTTGCCGTAAAAGGCGATTTACAAGTCTTATCCATTATGAAAGACAAGAATTGTGATTTTTGTCTCTAAAAGAAAAATAAAGTACAATAGAAATCAAGAAAAGGAATCTGACTTCTCATTCGATTGTGGGGACACGTTCAGATCGATGGTCGCGAGTCATGTATGGGCTCCTCCATCGTCCATGTAGATGAGAACACGATGCTTAGATTCTTGGCTTGGCTTTTTAACCTCATATTTTTAAAGGACAAAGACCAAGAGAAGGTCTTATATCCGATAAAAAGCTAAGTAAACGGGCTGAAAAGCCACGTTTTAGCCATGTTGGTAGAAGAAGGAAGGTCCTTGGGGGGGTGGCCCCCCAAGGGTGCTTCAATCACCTTTTGGTGGTCTTGCAGCAGAGTTGCAGGAGTTCTGGATTTTCTGGGCAATTCTCCGGACTTCGGGTGAATTTCTCTAGTGATTTCTCTGGATTTTTTTGTCTCTCTTGCTGGGTTTTTCCCTTTGGAATGCCCTTCTATTTATAGGCCTTTGGTAGCCATTTAGGAGGGTTTATGAGCATTGAATGCGTTAATGCTCATAATGTGAGGAGTTACAAGTTTTAAATTATTTGTTTTGTAACTCCTTTTTCCTTGAATCTGATTGGCAGATGGAGAATAATGAGCTTTTAATTGCCTTTAATCCCCATCATGGGAGGAGTTTCATGGCTTTAATGCCATAAATCCTTTGACTTGTAACTCCCATTTGCTTGCTTTTGATTGGGCCGTCCAAAATAATGAGTTAATGACCGCATTAACTTGTCATAAAACGGGTCATTTAACCTCATTAATTGGTCGCCAAGTCGCTTGAAGAGTCGCGGGCCGCGCCGCGTCTTTTGGAATTCTTCTTGCGATGACCGCCGGTGGATCCACATGTTGTTTGATGTCGGATGGCGATGCAATTTCAGACATTGATTAATGCCAATGTGCCGGCAACATCTGTCCTGTCGATTTCACGATCGGGCGGGCAGAAAGTGTGCTTTCTTTGTCGGCCGGCTGGCGATTTTGAGGCATCTAATGATCATCCAATGACTTCGGCGGCGAATCCGTGATGTTGACGAAGATCGACGGATTTCATGCACGAAAAATCAGATTTTGGAAAAATCACAGGGGCCAATCAACTCGAAACGCGAAAAGTACCTGAAAAAAGGGGTTTCCGGCGATTTTTGGGTCGCCGGAATTCCATGGTCGCCGGCGACCATGGGCCTTGGGCCCATTTTTTGGCCGCCGTTTGGTCGCCGTTTCTTCGCCGTTTTTCGATCTTTTTTCATTCTTTTTTCTTCTGTATTTTTTTTGACATTTCCCCTCATTTATTGGCCTGATTCTCTTGAAGAAAACCCGATGAGAAGCCACGTAAATCGGAGCACAAAGTTTCCTATTTTTCTGGAAAGCCGAAGACTTTGTTGTGCGGTATTGCCGATTTTTTGTCAAGCATTGAAACTAGGCCAAACGATGTCGGAATGACCTGAAATTTGACGTGGAGCTTCTTGAGCAGTAGATAGGACCAACCATAGGCTTTGGTTTTAGTTTTGAAGCCGTTCGGGGTCCCGCAAATGCTCGCCTTAATTTCGCCATGAGAGAAATGCCGAGCTTTGACTTGTGGTCAACCGATGTCCGATTGACCTGAAATTTGACAGGAGCCTCCTGAGTAGTAAGTAAGACCAACCATGGGCTTTGGTTTGAGTTTTGAAGCCTTTTGGGGTCCCACAAATGCTCGCCTTGATTTCACCTCGAGGAAAATGCCGAGCTTTGAAACTAGGCCAAACGATGTCCGTTTGACCTAAAACTTGACAGGGGACCTATTGGAATCATTTTGAGATGATCCATTAGCTCCAATTTGAATGCCATGATTCCGGGGTGCTCCGCCGCTGGTAGGCCTGTTTTTGCTTCCCGAGAGTTGATGAAGGGTCAAACGTCGTCCGTTTGACTTGAAATTTGGCAGGGGGCCTTTTGGAGGTATTCTGAGACCATCCGTAGGCTCTGATCGAAGTTTTGAAGTCTTCGACACTGTCGCTGCCGGGAGCTCCGGTCTGGCTGTCGGGGGAGTGAAGTTAGGCTAACTGATGTTGAAATGGCCCGAAACTTCACGTGTACCCCTCTTTTGGATGCTTTGAAGGATCTTGCAGTTTTTGTTTGATTCTGACAAGATCTGGTGCTTGAAGTGGCGCCTTCCTATTTATGGCAGGATTTGGCTCCATGTAGCTTTTGGTGTTGAAGGGACATAGTGACATTTTTGGTGTCAACATAAGGTATCCATAGAAATCGGGAACAAGCAAGATGGCAACCACACGAAGCTAAGTCCTCTATCACCGAAGTGATATGAGCATATCGGGATGTTGACCTCAGTCACCAAAGTGAGGAGATGCAACATAAGTAACATATACATATACATAATAATACGAGACATGACCACGGTAGCGAACCGGGCATCGGGATCCACAGTAGCAATCTGCTGCATCGGGACAAGGCCACGGTAACAACCGGGTAGCGGGATCCAAACTGTAGCTGGCAATTCAAGCTTAGTGGTGCCGACTCATAGGTCAAATGACATAAAACAAGGCATGTACAAAATTCTCATGATGCACTTATATAAACGGGCGAGACAGGGTGCTCCAAGGCACAAATATCATTTCAGACAGGAAGTGCATATCGGGGCTAACAAAATACTACAGTTGAAAATTCAGTATTTTCGGGAATTATAAATCATAAATCATGAATTTCGGGAAAAGTATCGGGATTCTAAATTTGATCAAGGTGAATAAGGGTCCCGTATGTCAATTTCAATGCAAATCGGTACTCCTTGAGTTTGGAGACATTCCGGGCTCTTAATACACCTTTGGGATTTTCAAAACCTTAAATGAAAACTTAGTGATTTGGTTTCTCCTTTCAAATGAGTTTAAACAATGCTCATAAGTCTTCCCATCACAATAGGGTTCCCAACAAACCACTCCCAATCATTTAAACATTTTATTTATGCACCCAGAATAGGCCCAGGTGAACAATGTTCATCGCTCGAGCAGACAAGGGGTTCGCTCGAGTGATGAGCTCTCTGGAATGGTTTTCTGGGAGGTTCGTTCGAGCGGATAATGGGTTCGCTTGAGCACACATGTTGGCTCAAGCGAACAAATTGTTCGCTCGAGCTAACAAGGTTCTGTGAGGACTCTGATATGATTTTGGGAAGGGTCGCTCAAGCGAATATAGGTTCGCTTGAGTGAACTATCTACTGGAATGGCTCGGAGTCATTTCTGGACAGGTCGCCCGAGCGACCTGCCAAGTTCGCCCGAGCGAACTGACGAGAAAATGATTTCGGGACAGTTCTGCTCTCTTCCATTTTCACTTCTTACAAGCTCCTTTAGCCACACTTTCTCATCAAAATGAGAGGATCAAATCCTCTTTCTCACGACATTTAATATTGTCGCGACCCCGGACCGGGCCCCACGGGCCTAATCCGGGATCGGGACTAGTGGTTATAGGAAGGATGAATGAATGAATGATACAATCCATGTCAACGCTATGAATTAATTTAATCAAAACATATACGAGTCCATCAAGGATGCCACTCGTACACGCGATTTCCCACAGGTGTCCGCGGTGAGGATATCACATCAACATGAATATTTCTTTTAAGGTGCGGAAGTGTAAGACCCCGACCCGAGTGACCTCGATTAGTGCTTAGTTAGTTGCGTGTTAGCCTTGTTTTGTTTTATGGATTTTGGTTTAGTTGGTTTAGAGTAGCTTTGAAATAGCTTTGGGGATTTTGAGTGCCTTTGGTATTAGTGGGGCCCATTGGGGGTTCCTTGTTTATGACTTTACGTGTACTTGAGGTTTTATCTTGGTTTTCTTGATTTGTATTTTATCCCGTTTTGTTTATCTCGTTATTGCCATCAACTTTCATGTTGATCCCGTACCCGTTCGAAACCCCGAAACTTGACTTTTCTAGCTTTAAGGGCAAAACAGTACTTTTACACCAAATCTGTACCAAATTATTGTTAATCCCGAAACCCGCGAAACATAAACTTTTTAGAAACTAGATATTTCGACGATCATTTCTTCCTTCTTCGTCGATTTCATCCGAAGTCCCGAAAACCACTATTTCAGCCCAACATGCTTACTAGTTGGTGGAGCCCACTTGTGTAGCTTATAAAAGAGAGCTCATCTCCCTCATTCTCTCTTTTTCCAGCACAACAACTGAACCTAGGGTTTGTGTGCACTTTTCTCTTCTTCTCCTTGCTCAAGCATCACCAAACTTGCACCAACATCAAATAGGATTTCATTATCTTCTTCTCCACTTCGAGGGCTCTCCATTGGTACCATTTGTGGAGGAATCCCATCTCTCCAAGATCTTCTTTGAGCTTGTCTTGTTCATTTGGAGCATCTATTGGTAAGCTCTCTTCCTAATCTTCTAGATTAGTGTTCTTCTAGCCTTAGAGAAGCTACATTTTCATTATTGAAAGCTCTCTCTTCTCCTTCATTGTTTTGACCCATTTTAGGGTTTGTTTTGGGGGTTTTCGTAGAGCTTGTGTTCTTGACTTGCAAGGGTGCAAAAAAGCTTGTTTTCCTTTGATTAAAGACTTAAGGCAAGTGGATGAACTTATACTTTTACATTTGAATGAGTTTTGATGAAATGCATTTATATTTTCACCTAACATTTTGGGATATTAATCACTTGTTTAGATTGGAAATAAATGCACATTTTAGTTCTTGATAGCTTGTTTTATCCATGTTTCGGATTGCTTATCAGGTTTTAAGAAAGGAAAGAAAAGATTGGAAAAATTAGAGGAACCACTGAACTGCTGTAACAGAACCTGGGTTCTGTTACGCAGTTCAAGCGGTCGACCGGCCAAGGGGCGCGGTCGACTGGGGACACTGGAACAGGCCCCCCTGTTGGGCAACCTGCTGAACGGCGGGGACTACTGTTGCGCAGTTAGCGCGGTCGACCGGCCAAGGGACGCGGCCGACCGGCGACACAGAGGTTAGGCTCTCTAGAGCCTGACCAAAACACTGTTCCTGTATTTATTTTTACAACTCCCGGTTGACCTGGCCCTTGGCCGGTCGACCGAGCCCACAGTGTACGCGGTCGACCGGCCATGGGCCAGGTCGACCGGCCCAACTGAAAACTTACTGAAAAACTGACTTTTCACCCTATGCTAGATGGACTTTAAGTGGAACTTAGTGACCCTTTTGTGGACCCGTTTGACTTCTTTTGAGGATGGTTGAACCGACATTTCCTCACAGTTAATCCGGTTGTATCGGTACTTAACCTAGTTCATTCTTGAACGGTATGGAACGACGGGATATCCTTTCTTTTATCTAAATGCGAAATTGGTTTGTTTGGATATCGCGAATCCGTTTTCCTTTCGATGAATGAGTAGGTTGTAAGGTACTACTAGATTAACATTGTGCTTAGGATCCCATCCCTATTATGTTTTGTTTATTTAAAATTCGATTAGGGTTTGAATCCCTAAGGTGCATAAAGAGCCCGGAATGTCTCTAAACTCAAGGAGTACCAAGTGATCATCACAATCGACATACGGGGTCCTTATTCACTTGAGTTATATCGAATCCCGATCCTTGTCCCGAATTTCAAGAAATATGATTTATCATTCCTGAAAACATTGAATTTGCAACTAGAGCTTTTGCTAGCCCCGATATGCACTTCCCGTTTGAAAATGAAATTAGTGCTTTTGAGCACCTCGTCCCGCCCGTTTATGTAAGTGCATTACATATGATTTGTGCGTGTCTTGTTTTATATGATTTGATCTATGAGTCGGCACCACTAAGCTTGGCTTTCCTTGCCGGTTTGATCTACCGACTTGGAGACCCTTTCCCGTCCCGCCAGCTGCAGTTTTGGATCCCACTACCCGGTTATTACCGTGGTCTTGTCCCGATACCCGGTTCGCTACCGTGGTCCCGTCCCGTATTGTATTATATTATGTATATGTTACTTATGTTGCATCTCCTCACTTCGGTGACTGAGACAACATCCCGATAAGCTCATGTCACTTCAGTGATAGAGGACTTAGCTATGTGTGGTTGCCATCTTGTCTGTTTCCCGTTTTCTTTGGATATCTTACATGTTTACATTGCATATGTATTTGAACAAATGTTTCTCTTGTTTTATTAAACTATTGCTTTGACAGGTTTAAGTGTTTTACAAGGTATTTTCTTTATTGTTATGTCTTTTCACCCGTTTGCCAAACCGTTGTGTTTGACCCTTTGCTTTGGTACTTAGGTCCCGTTGTTGGTCTCCCCGAGGAGGAGCTTGAGGAGGCGGTCGGCGAACCGCAACGATTAGTTGAGTGGCACGCCGATGATGTCGTTTAGACATTCGGGTGCCAAGTGACGTAACATTTTGGGTGTGTCTAACCATTCTTTTGGGGAACTTGTTATTTTATTCATATTGGCCTTTGTTGGCCTCTATTTTTGGGAACAATGTAATTAAACTACTTTGTTGTAAACCTTAACTTTATTTTGGGGTTATAGCTTTAATGATCATTGCTCATTTTGATACTAGTATGAAACATGCGTTAATCTTGTATCTTGGACATGAATGTATGAAATAGATTTGCTACACGCTTCCGCACATAAAAGAAATATTCATGTTGATGTGATATCCTCACCGCGGACACCTGTGGAAAATCGCGTGTACGAGTGGTACTTTTTCGTAGACTCGTATACGTTTTGGTTTAAATTATTTCATACATACACATTATAATATTAGTATCCCGATCCCGGATTAGGCCCGATGGCCCGGTCCGGGGTCGCGACAGACTGGTATCAGAGCGAGACGTGTTTCAAGCAATTAAAAGAAACTAGAAATCCTAAGGACGTGGCGAGGATTCGTTAGAGTTTTCGTTAGTTAGTATCGTGTGAGCATTGTGTGACCCTTATTGTATTATCTTGTGCTAACAAATTGTTTTGCGGCATCATGCCACCTCGCAAAAGGCCAGTAAATGGCAATCCTACAGCCAGTAACAGTGAACAAGCAGGGCCAGTCCAAGAGGAGACCCCCGAGAACACCATGCCAAATCAGTTCCAACAGATGATGCAAGCCATGCTAGATCAACAAAGGCAGGCTAATGAGAATCAGGCCAGACTGCAAGAACAAATGCTTAAGAAAGAACAGGATCATGCTAGGGAATTCCAAGAGATGCAGAGGCAACTTCTAGAAGTGTTACAGAGGCGGCCCGAGCCTGTGCAAGCTCAGCCTGCTATTGTGATCAATCAGAGGGAACATGACCCGAATGCCTTATTTGAGAAGTTCAGGAAGAGGGGCCCGAAAGAGTTCTTTGGGACAGAAGATCCCTTAGCTGCAGACGACTGGCTAGAGCACACGGAGAACATCTTTGAGATCTTCCAGTGCACAGGGAGAGAAAGAGTCCAGCTTGCAACATCTCTCTTCACTAGTTCAGCAGATATCTGGTGGAAGACAGTGAGGGAAGAGTATAGGCACATGCCAGATGCATTGGCATGGACTAGCTTCAAGAGGCAGTTTGGGGACAAGTATGAGCCCACTCACATCAGGAGGCAGAAGGCAGCAGAATTTCAGCAGCTTGTTCAGGGCAACATGTCAGTCCTCGAATACCTCACTAAATTCGAGAGATTGTCTAGATATGCTCCTGAGCTAGTGGACACGGTGGAAAAGAAGATAGCCAAGTTTCTTGAAGGCCTGAATCCCATCATTGAGAGGGATGCTACCGGGGTTGTACCACCTACAACCTTCGAGGAGGCAGTCAAGAGGGCTTATAAATTTGAGAACTTCCATCATAAGATCCTCAGACTCCAGGGTAAGGGGCAGCAGCAGCAGCAGCAGAGCAGTCAGCAGAGGAACCATCAGCACAAGAGACAGAGGCAAGATCAGAATGTGCAGAATCCTTTGGTGTGTACACATTGTGGGAAGAACCACGAGAGTGCCCAGTGTTGTACCATCATAGAAGCATGCTTCAGATGTGGCTCTATGGCTCATCAGATGAGGGACTGCCCAAGGCAGAACAGGCAACAGCAGCAACAGCAAGGGGCACAGCGTCCAGCATAACCTCAGAATGCAATAGTTGTGCAAAACCAGGCTAGACCTCTTCAGCAGCAAGCCCCACAGCAGCAGCGCCAAGCCTGTCAGCAAGGACCGAATCAGAATCAGCGACCTCCACAACAGAATAGGAATGCAGGCAGGCCACAGCAAGCTCAGAACAGGCCACAGCAGAGAGGGCAGATTTATGCGGTCAACAGAGCAGATGCAGAGGCAGCTGGAGATGTTGTGGAAGGTACACTCCTTGTTTGTGGATTCCAAGCTAGGGTTTTGTTTGACCCTGGCTCTACCCACTCTTTTACCTCTCCCAGATTTGCAAAGTTGTTTGTTATGCATGCTAGAGATTTGGATTTCCTATTGACTGTGGCTACTCCCATAGGTAAAGAAGTTGTTTGTAAGACTTTTTACCCTAGTTGTCCAGTCATGATAGGAGGGTTAGAGTTACCAGCAAATCTCATCTTGTTGGAGATGTTTGATTTTGATGTCATCCTAGGGATGGATTGGTTAGCAGGGTACCATGCTACAATGGATTGTTTCCATAAGACCCTCACCTTCAGATTAGAAGAGTCACCAGCAGGAGTACTGTTTAGAGGAGACAGGAGTAATCCTAGTACAGGGTTTATTTCAGCGTTGAAGGCTGATAGACTTCTGAAGGGTGGATGTGAGGCCTATTTGGCGTTTATCACGGAGGATAAACAGCCCAAGGGGTGGAGGATATCCCAATTGTTTGGGAATTCCCGGATGTTTTTCCGGAGGAGATCCCAGGTTTACCACCCATTAGAGAGATTGATTTCACTATCGAGCTTTTACCAGGGACTGCTCCTATATCCATTGCACCTTATAGAATGGCTCCGACGGAATTGGGAGAATTGAAAACACAATTGCAAGAATTGTTGGACAAAGGTTTTGTAAGACCTAGTGTTTCGCCATGGGGAGCTCCAGTGTTGTTCGTTAAGAAGAAAGATGGTTCCATGAGAATGTGCATAGATTACCGGAGATTGAACCAAGTGACCATCAAGAACAAGTATCCATTGCCAAGGATAGATGAACTGTTTGATCAGTTACAGGGTGCTTCCTTCTTTTCGAAGATTGATTTGAGATCTGGTTACCACCAGCTTAGAGTCAGAGAGTCAGATGTTTTGAAGACAGCTTTCCGGACTAGATATGGGCTCTATGAGTTTTTGGTCATGCCATTTGGTTTGACAAATGCACCAGCAGTGTTCATGGCATTGATGAACAAGATATTTGCAGAGTACCTAGATCAGTTTGTAGTAGTGTTCATTGATGACATTTTGGTGTACTCCAAGACCAAAGAAGAGCATGAAGAGCACTTGAGGATAGCCTTTCAGCTTCTGAGAGAGAACCAGCTGTATGCAAAACTCAATAAGTGTGAGTTTTGGCTAGAGCAAGTAGCATTTTTGGGTCACATTATCTCCAGAGAAGGCTTGTCAGTAGATCCATCCAAGATTGAGGCAGTGGTACAGTGGGAAAGACCGAAGAATGTGTCAGAAATCAGGAGTTTTCTAGGATTGGCAGGCTACTATCGGAGGTTTGTTCAGGGATTTTCGTCGATTGCGTCACCTTTGACGAAATTGACAAGGAAGAGTGTGCCATATGTGTGGTCTGACAAGTGTGAAGTTAGCTTCCAAGAGCTTAAGAAGAGATTAACCACAGTACCAGTCCTTACTTTGCCATCTGGAAGCGGCGGTTTCACTATCTTTACCGATGCTTCGAACATTGGACTTGGTTGTGTGTTGATGCAGGATGGGAAAGTGATAGCTTATGGATCACGTCAGTTGAAAGATCATGAGAAGAACTATGCAACACATGATCTTGAGTTGGCAGCGGTTGTTTTCGCTTATTGACACCAAAAATGTCACTATGTCCCTTCAACACCAAATGCTACATGGAGCCACATCCTGCCATAAATAGGAAGGCGCCACTTCAAGCACCAGATCTTGTCAGAATCAAACAAAAACTGCAAGATCCTTCAAAGCAGTCAAAAGAAGGGTACACATGAAGTTTCGGGCCATTTCGACATCATTTGGCCTAACTTCACTCCTCCGACAGCCAGACAAGAGCTCCCGGCAGCGACAGTGTCGAAGACTTTAAAACTTCGATCAGAGCCTACGGATGGTCTCAAAATACCTCCGAAAGGCCCCCTGCCAAATTTCAGGTCAAACGGATGACGTTTGACCCTTCATCAACTCTCAGGAAGCAAAAACAGGTCTACCGGCGACGGAGCATCCCGGAATCATGGCATCCAAATTGGAGCTAATGGATCATCTCAAAATGACTCCAATAGGTCCCCTGTCAAGTTTTAGGTCAAACGGACATCGTTCGGCCTAGTTTCAAAGCTCGGCATTTTCCTCGAGGTGAAATCAAGGCGAGCGTTTGTGGGACCCCAAAAGGCTTCAAAACTTAAACTAAAGCCCATGGTTGGTCTTACTTACTACTCAGGAGGCTCCCTGTCAAATTTCAGGTCAATCGGACATCGGTTGACCACAAGTCAAAGCTCGGCATTTCTCTCATGGCGAAATTAAGGCAAGCGTTTGCGGGACCCCAAAAGGCTTCAAAACTCAAACCAAAGCCTATAGTTGGTTCTATCTAATGCTCAAGAAGCTCCACGTCGAATTTCAGGTCATTCCGACATCGTTTGGCCTAGTTTCAACGCTTGACAAAAAAATCGGCAAAACCGCACAACAAAGTCTTCGGCTTTCCAAAAAAATAGGAAACTTTGTGCTCCGATTTGTGTGGCTTCTCGTCGGGTTTTCTTCAAGAGAATCAGGCCAATAAATGAGGGGAAATGTCAGGAAAAATACAGAAGAAAAAAGAATGAAAAAAGACCGCAAAATGGCGAAGAAACGGCGACCGGAAGGCGACCAAAAAAGGGGCCCAAGGCCCATGGTCGCCGGCGACCTTGGCCCATGGTCGGCGGCGACCATGGCCCAGGGTCGCCGGCCCATCGTCGCCGGCGACCATGGAATTTCCGGCGACCCAAAATTTCGCCGGAAGACCCTTTTTCGGGTCCTTTTCGCGTTTCGAGTTGATTGGCCCCTGTGACTTTTCCAAAATCTGATTTTTCGTGCATGAAATCCGTCGATCTTCGTCAAACATCACGGATTCGACGCCGAAGTCATCGGATGATCATCAGATGCCTCGAATTCGCCAACCGGCCGACAAAGAAAGCACACTTTCTGCCCGCCCGATCGTGAAATCGACAGGACAGATGTTGCCGGCACATTGACATTAATCAATGTCTGAAATTGCATCGCCATCCGACATCAAACAACATGTGGATCCACCGGCGATCATCGCAAGAAGAATTCCAAAAAACGCGGCGCTGCCCGCAACTCTTCGAGCGACTTGGCGACCAATTAATGAGGTTAAATGACCCGTTTTATGACAAGTTAATGCGGTCATTAACTCATTATTTTGGACGGCCCAATCAAAAGCAAGCAAATGGGAGTTACAAGTCAAAGGATTTATGGCATTAAAGCCATGAAACTCCTCTCATGATGGGGGTTAAAAGCAATTAAAGGCTCATTATTCTCCATCGGCCAATCAGATTCAAGGAAAAAGGAGTTACAAAACAAGTAATTTAAAAACTTGTAACTCCTCCCATTATGAGTATTAATGCATTCAATGCTCATAAAAACCCTCCTAAATGGCTACCAAAGGCCTATAAATAGGAGGGCATTCCAAAGAAAAAGGATCCAAGTTTTTTGGGCTCTCAAGAAGATCTCTCGCTCTCGAGTTAGCTCTTGCTCTCTCCCCGACGGAGACAAAAAAATCCAGAGGCCCTGCAACTCTGCTGCAAAGACCACCAAAAGGTGATTGAAGCACCCTTGGGGGGCCACCCCCCCCCAAGGACCTCCCTTCTTCTACCAACATGGCTAAAACGTGGCTTTTCAGCCCATTTACTTAGCTTTTTATCGGATATAAGACCTTCTCTTGGTCTTTGTCCTTTAAAAATCTGAGGTTAAAAAGCCAAGCCAAGAATCCAAGCATCGTGTTCTCATCTGCATGGACGATGGAGGAGCCCATACTTGACTCGCGACCGTCGATCTGAACGTGTCCCCACAATCGAATGAGAAGTCAGATTCCTTTTCTTGATTTCTATTGTACTTTATTTTTCTTTTAGAGACAAAAATCACAATTCTTGTCTTTCATAATGGATAAGACTTGTAAATCGCCTTTTACGGCAAAATCGACTTTCACGGCAACAAATAAAATCGCCTTTCACGGCATTCAAAAAAAACCTTTTGTCTCTTTTCTTAAAATATGTGTGCAATAGAAACTAGAAAAAGTTTCATTTCCCCTTTCTACTTGCGAAGGTGGATCTTCGGATCACCATTCCTAAATTCCAAGTAGAAAAGTGAAATTGGCATACCCGTACAAAAAAAAGAAAGATGTGGAAACCCTTTACCTTTTTCTTCTCCTCCCCTCCGCCGCACCCCGAAAGACCCGGGGCGGAGGCAGCGGGAGAGAGGGAAGGAATCGGGTCCATCAAACTGGCACACCCGGTGGGACGCGTTCATTTGAGAACATGAACTTAGATTCTTTGGCACCTTTCTAGTTGGTGGCCGATGTTGAATCTTGCATAAAAAAAAACATGAGATGGGATTTTTTTTGTTTTGGAAATTTCTTTCTTTAAATCTATTTCCAATCTTTCTCCTTCTCGAAAAAAAAATCTTCTCTTGTTCTTTGAATTCAGATCTGAGAAATCTCGATCTCCTCCCTTTTGGACTTAGTGCCCGTAGAAATGTTTGAGCACGTTTTCAGATTGGGAAAGGGACCGTTTGCTCTCTTTGATGAGTTCGAAAAAAAAAAAGTCTGATTTCAAACTTGTCAGATTTTCAAAAAAAAAAACTTCTTTCTTTTGGTTCCAAATTTGAGAAATTTTGGTTTTCTTTTCCTTTTTGACTTAGGGCTCGCAGAAATTGTTTGAGCCCCTGTTCAGACGGGGAACGGACCATTCGCTCTCTCTGATGAGTCCACCAAAAAAAAAAAAAAAAAAAATCTGATTTCAAACTTGTCAGATTTTCAAAAAAAAAAAAAAAAACTTCTCTCTTTTGGATCCAAATTTGAGAAATTTTGGTTTTCTTTTCCTTTCTGACTTAGGGCTCGCAGAAATTGTTTGAGCCCCTGTTCAGACGGGGAACGGACCATTCCCTCTCTCTAATGAGTCCATAAAAAAAAAAAAAAAAACAACGGGGAAGCACTGGAGAAACGAAAGTTTACCGATTGGCGTCTTTAATCGAAGTGATCAAGAAAAGCCTTGTCCAGAGTTTGGAG